>VZTZ01005664.1:38818-332529 GCA_013400955.1 Drymodes brunneopygia | reverse complement strand
GCTTTTCAAACCACAACATTAAGAAAAATCAAGTACATATTTTATAATTCATTAATACTGAAATTAAATTGTTTTGTAACATGTCATTAATTGGATATTTAGTACATTGTGCATACATGAGGTAGAAGGTAGGCACACATATGTTAGAAGAACAAATCAGATATTAACACTTGTAGAATCACTCCCATGCATCAAATTCATGAAGAGGCAAGGTTGAAGTGCTCTGTAAGCTAAAATAATTTATTTTATAGCTAAAGTAATACTTGAAAGAGAAAAGTATTATGCTGTAGTAACAAATCTTCTTTTCTGATAAGAACTCTTTTGCAGGAATAGTTTGACATAGGAGATAGGAGCCAGTTCAACAGCACTGTGCTGACTGCATCCTGATTGGAGATGAAATAAGTCACTGAGGTCTGACCAAGCCTGCCTGCACTCTCAGGAGTCAAAAGGATGAAATACGCTGTTTAGCTGGAGTAGCCCCTGGCATTTACAGTTTTTGCAATCAACAAAGGCTGCTTCTGCCAAAAAGATTACTTTCTGTAGCCTAGCTAACGCCTGGGAGCCTGTGTAGAACAATCTACAATCTGCAATACACACACAAGTCATGACTGCAATAACCCAGAGAAACCCTCTAGCACTCATGACTTAGTGAAATCTTGTTTCAAGCTAATCTGCAACCAGAATGAGATCATCATTTTCACTCTCAGCTGCCCTGTTCCTGATAGAGGGTGCTAAGGACCAGAAGTGCACAGCTGAGGCAGCTTCAGGCCAATGTGCAAAATTCTCTTCTGCAGAAAATCCCTGTAATGAGAATTTAGAGACTTGCTGGACTTTCTGCTAGGAGGAATATTTCCTCTTGAAAGAATTAATTCCTCCCTTTTAAAACACTAAAGCCTCTATAATGAAGTAATCATCAGAGCTGTAAGTCAAAGTGACAGATGGTCTCAGATGCTATGACCCTAAAAGTAATATATTCAAGGATACCAATGAGCAGGTCTTATTAAATGTAAAGCTTAGAAAGTGAAAAATTCCCATTGAGTTGGTCTATTTGCTGTAGTTTTCAGAAGTTTCAAAATGGAAATTCTACTCTACTCTTGTGAGACCCCACCTGGAGTGCTACATCCAGCCCTGGTTGCCCAATATAAGAAGGACATGGACCTGCTGGAGCAAGCCCAAAAGAAGGCCATGAAGATGATCAGAATGCTGGAGCACCTCTCCTGTGAAGACAGGCTGAGAGAGTTGGGGTTGTTCTGCCTGGAGAAGTCTCCAGAGAGAACTTTGAGCACCTTCCAGTTCCTAAAAGAGCATACAAGAAAGCTGGAGAGGGGCATTTCACAAGGGTAATTGTTATGATCCAACTGTTAAGAGATGCCTCTGCCCAAATTAAGGTGCAAACAAGACCATATGTCAAAGTCAATAATATGGATTCTATTTAACAGTGAATGTGAAGAAGAGAGATAGAAATAGGAAAGGAAGGCTGGGAGAGAAAAAGAGTGAGAGATACAGAATAAGCAGAAAGGTATCACCACCCCATGGATCCAGGTAATAAATATCCTGTTGGTCTTTCTTCTTCTGCCCTTCTTGGTGGTGAGGGTCCCCAAGTCATTCTTCTGGGGTATCACATTTATACAGTCCAAGTTCAGTATCCACAGGGCACAGATGCCATGCCCCTATCTTGGCATGACATTTGATTCCATTCCCACAGTCTGTCACAGTGAGACTTTTTGTCTGGATGCATTAACTAGGACGTGCTAAGCAAAGCTCACCTCTGCTAAGCCTGGAATTAGCACCTTCCTGTTGCACGTTTCTCTCCTCTGTGCTTATCTGAAGTTCTTGCTGTGGTGTTTTATCCTACAGCAAATTCCTTCTACAGCCCTGATAATGTTTAAAGGCAACTGTGATCTTTAAGTCTCTTTCAGCATGTAGAGACAGGACAAGTGGCAATGGCTTTAAACTGAAGGAGTGTAGGTTTAGATTAGATATTGGGAATAATTTTTTTTACTGTAAGGGTGGTGAGGCACTGAAAAAAGTGGCCAGAGGAGTTGTGGATGCCCCATCCCCAGAGGTATTTAAAGTCAGGTTGGGTGGGACTCTCGGTAACCTGGTCTAGTTGTATGTTCCCTGCCCACAGCAGTAGAGCTTGAACGAGGTGATCTTTTAAGGTGCCTTCCAACCCAAATCATTCTATGAATATTTTTAAAAATGCCTTCTTACACAGTACATTTTACCTCATCATAACTGAGGAATTGTCTTGGGATTCCAGAAGCTACAGTATTTGAGGAAGTTCAACTGTGGCACAGGGTCTTTCAAGGGCATCAGTTTGTAGGACTGAGGTTTTTCTGATCTGTCACCAATCAGAAAGGTTTGAACAGCAGTGCAAATGAGATCAGAAAAATCTCATGTTCTTTGCTAAGGTACTGAGGTTTTATTTTTTGTGCTCATTGCTTAGAGGCCCTATTTTTTGCACTCTTTGATTTGCCTGGATTTTGTCTTGCTACACAAATCTTTGCTCACAGACTCTGGGGAATCCTCTTGGAGAAAAGGCCTACCTAGCAAAAAGCCATCAGACTTTTGTTGCAGTTTAACTGTGAATTTATGTCCCTGTGCCTACAGTTTTATTTAGTAGGCGTTCATATGTGAAGGTCTCAAATCAACTTAAGAGTAAAAAAATAAACCTAAGAGAATGTGAGTACCAAATCAGACAAGCCCAGTGAAAGAAAAGGAAATATTTTTATCCCTTCTGTTAGAAAACTCCCTCTCTCCTTTCTTTTTTTTTTTGGTGTGTGTCAATCTTGCTTTCGTAGTTTAGGAATGGTATTCCCCAATTTAATGTTCCCACCAAAACACTCCAAACCATGCACTGCTTGCTCACTTCCCCTTGCTCCACCCCCATTCCCTTTCCCACTGCTGCAGGATGGAGAGGAGATTTGGAGTAAAGGTAAAGATCACGGGTTGAGGTAAGAACAATTTACTGGAAACAGCAATGAGATAAAGCAAACAGTAACAGCTACATCATTAATAACAAAGTGTACAGGATAGGCAAATGATTCACACACAGTTGCTTGGAACCAGTGGTACCCATTGCCACCCTTACTCGACTGGAAGTGACCACTCCCCCCCACCCCTGGCAATGAGGTGGTACAGAATAACCTCCAGGTCCTGGCCATGCCCCTCCTGGCTACTGCAAAAATTAACCCTGCCCTGGTGGGAGCCAGGATGGTGTCAAACACAGAAGAGCTGTGCCCATGGAGCTTGCTGACTTCCTAACCCTTCTTCTAACTTTTTTAATTCAACAGGGCAGAAGATATGCAAGGGTATGTCACCCATGTTCCCAATATACCCTTGAGGTGTGACAGGTGCCATGAAGATGCTGCAGACTCCTTGCTCCCTGACTGCCTGCTCCTGCCCTCCCTTCAGCTGGACCTGTCTTGACCCATGACATTTCCCCTGGCCTTTCTCAGTGTCTTCCAGGGAAAGCAATCTTTTGCTCCATCCAGAGGTTTCTTCTGACCCAGACTGCAGCAGCCAGGGCAGGGCTGCGGGATAACATAACGCACATTACATAGTAAACCACAAACACAGCAGATGTCAACTGCCGAACCCACTCACTTCCTTCACTTGTGTCTCTGTTGGTTTTGTGGGTCTTTGCACAACAAATGTCATTCATTAATAGGCTCATAGAATCTTTTAGATTGGAAAAGACCTCTAAAATTATTAAGTCCAAACAATAATTTGAGGTAGTCAAGTCAATCACTAAACCAGACCACCAAGTGTCACATCAAAACATCTTTTAAATGTCTCCAGGGATGGTGCCCACCACTTCCCTGGGCAGTGTGTTCCAGTACTAATAAATACTAACAGTGTCTGTTAGAAATACTGATTCTATGAACAAAGGAGCCCTATGCTAACACACATGCAGCAGAGACTTCACTCACAGAAAAACCGAGGAGCAAATAATCAAGCAAGTGATAAAGTACATAAACACCTAGAAGATAATGAAATGGCACATCCAAAACGGACTTCTAAATCCATCCAGAATTACTAGTCTTGTGTATATGGAGGAAGAATCAGACTTCATGTATCTTGTGTTTCAATAGGCATTGCCTTCCATTAGTCTATAATTAAGTTAAAGAAACATGAACTACTGCATGAGTTACGTTTATGCAGGGGAAAAACTGTCACTGTCAAAAATAAGACACTGTCGGAATGGGAGATATGCAGAGCAGCATTCCAGTAAGGGCTCATCTGTGTACAGTTTTCATAAAATTTTCATGATTAATCTGAGTCAGGAAGTTTGGGGACAGAAAGTGGGACAGTGGAAGCAATGGAAGGGAAAGAATGACTTTTGAATCTGCAGATGGTGTCAGACTAGGAAGGACCTTAGAGAGCAATCTTAGGATTCTGGATAATTTTGTTGAATTGGATGCATATTCCAGGGCTGCTTACCATTCAGTAATAAGAAGCAATACACTTAGTCAGGAACAGTCCTTTATGTTAACATAGGAAGAGTAAGAATTGGCAAGAAACCATTCTGCGGGGAAAAAAATTATAGTGAAGAATATAAGTCAGCAATGTCATGTTATTGCTAAGAAAAAAAAGCAGCACTAAACCCTCTATACTGAAAGATAATTTATATTTTTATATCTCTATATATGGGTAGAGAAAGAACGGATTATAGCTTAAAAGACCGAATTCCACTGCAGTCAGCATTGCCAGGGTCTCAGCAGGATGTCTATGTCCACTTTTGATGACATGTTTCAAAAAGGCTGAGCAAAAAGGCATTGCAGAGAGAACGAGAGCACTATAAAACATCACCTACAGAGAAAAGTTTAGTCAGCTGAGGTTATTTTATCTAGGGAAGAAAATGTCAAGGAGAGACGTAATAACAGTCTTCAGGTGTGTAAAGATGTTGCTAAAAGCAAATGAGTAAGCTCTTCTCTAAATCTGTAATAGGCAGGGGGATAAAGTAATAGGTTTAAACTCAGGAGGAAAGATTCAGGTTCGACATCTGGATATCAGGCATACTACATGTTCCCACTGAAAGAAGAAAATTTAAGACAATTGAGCTTGATTTATCTCAGCAAGGTGACTGCACATAATAGGGACTCAGGGAATGATCAAAACTTTCCTGACAATTACTGAATTTGATGCTACTCCAAGCTGTGATGTGGAGAGAGGAAAGGTGTGGAGTGCAGTGTAAATAACATTGCAGGAGAAAGATTAAAGAGGAGAATTAGAAGGCAGTAGGTGAAATGAAGCAAAGGGAAATAAATTAAGATGGTGAGGGGAAAGTAGGGATGCACCCAGAAGATAAAAAGGGAGGATGGGAGTGAGAAAGACAGATTCTTGCACAGAAAATCCAGTCCTAGCTGGATCCATTTAGAGGTCTGGGGTAGAGACACAGAGAAGTGAGTCCAAAATATTTATTGCCTCCCACTAGACCACACTACTTTCCAAATACTTCCACAAAGCCCTTTGTTTGCATTCTTCTTCACTGAGGAATGACTGTAAAACCACCTGGCAGAATTTCATGAATTTCTTCTTCCTTGTTTCTCACAGCAGTTCATAGCACAGCTCCAAGATTTCTCAGTCAATGTTCTCAGAGACCGACATTTGCCCAAACCCAGCACTTTCTGTGCTTGACTTTGGGTACCAGGAACTAATTACTTTGGAAAGTTTAGTAACAAGCATCATGTCGGAATTCTCCAGCAGGAGACTGGGGGATAAAGTACGTTTCTCCACGGCACCGTTCTGCTGGCTCATACCTTCTTTTTATTCCTGCAGGCTCCTTCTTTACTCACCCCATACTTCCCAAAAGCTGCAACATGGGAATCAAGGGAGCTGTAGGAAACTATGTAATTTGATGCTTGACTACCTCTTTTATCTGCAGCCTTCAGACACTGCACAGCAACCAAAGCCCAGGAGTTAGACTCTGCTTCTGAGTCCCTGGGCAGCAACATGCTGATATATTTTACTGTTACTGTAGTATAACTATAAAATAATCATCATAAACCTGAAGCGTATAACTAACACTACTTGAAACAAGGATGTATAAACAGCACAGAGATGGTTGCCCCTTTTGGGCAGGTAGTTATATGCTCCCACTTTTCCTGTGGCAATGGAAGGGAATCACTAGACATGATGATTTATTTGTGAATGCTGGTGTCAGTGACAAAATAACAGGGAGAAGAACCATCAAACAGCACGAAAGAGGGAAAAATGTCTGAGCAATTTGCTTCCCATGGCACAAAGTGTAGTGTTGCATCTTTGATCAGCCAAATATTTAAGATCACACAGAGGAGACATTTAGAGTTTGTTGCAAAAAAACCCAAATTCATTTTAAAAATATGTTTCCCCATTAATGTTTTCAGCCACATGTCTGTAAATCATTTACCAGCTAATTCTCTGCAGGTGCATTGTCTTGGAAGCACAACTTTTTCCCCTCTCAGCAACACTGCTTAATTTGATGAAAAATGCTGTCATGATGAGCTTCAATAATTTTCCCCTGGCCAATAATTCATTGAATTACAGCCAGACTAGAAGAACTTTATGAAATTAGAAAGAGCCCCCAACAAATTCTTCTGTGAGAAAAGGAAGCGAGCACTCTGGTGTTTAATTGCCTGGGAAAGGGGTAAGATGGCTGTGACACCAATTTAAAGAAGTCACAGACCTGCTGCGGTTGTTGGGAGGTTGGGGAATGTTGCTATAAGCCAGTGTTTTTCACTGTCTTAGAAAAAGTTACATGTGAAAAGTGCAGAAGGCTCCAGTTTTTATCAAGCCTTCTTCATCATGTCTTTTTTTCCTTTAAGGAATGTTTTCTAGCTGGGTTGTAATTTACATAAGTATACTTTTTCAATGAAGGTTGTTGAGATTGATAGCAAAATTCATAGGGAAAAGAAATCCTGATGACATTAAGATCTATTAAGCTGAAGAGAAAGTCATGAACAAAAACAAAACAAGGTAAAAAGGTCAAACTAATAGCAAACAAGTAGTGTCCAAATCTTGTGTGCAATAAAGCTCTCAGAGCCTGAACACAAAGGTCTGCTCCTGTCATTTCTGCCCTTTTTGGCCTGCTGTATCCTCACTTTTAAGATTATTTCCTAATCACAAGGGAAGAGAAAATTAAACTGGACAACCCTTAGGTCCCAGGAACTGTGCCTCTCATCACATCCCAGACTGACACAGAAGAGCATCCCTAGTGTACAAAGAAAATGTGCTAATGAACTTATTTTCTCCCCAGCTCAGAGATAAAAGACAGCTTCCCTGAAGGGGAGTTCCTGTTAGAAGGTGCCATTGAAGTAAAGCAGCAGCAGGCAGCAGGTGGCCATTATTTCTGGATTCCACTGAGACGAGAGGAAATTATTTTCTTGATTTGAACAACAGAAGTAATTCAGAATTTGAAAACAAATTTCAAAAGTCTTACAATATAAATCTATGCTCCTGCTTTCACGTCATTTAGAAGGTTCTCTCTCCTTTCCTTTCTCTCCTAAAGAACAAACACTCTTTTGATAAGGTTTCCTCACACAGGGATTCTGAAATTTCAGCTCACAGTCCTCTTTCACTTTCTCAGAAGGAATTTTCAAAACAGATGAAAGCTCTAGAAATCATTTGTTGGATGTCCCAGGGTATTTCCTCCATATCAGAAAGTGGACAGTCTCCAGTGAAAACAAAATGTGTCTTGGTTTCAACAGAACGTTCATTAATGGGTATATTATCCAATGCTAACTTTTCTTTTTTTCCTATGTCTTAGTGTCTTAACTTTACTTTAAGCAGATTCAACAATCCCTGAAAAAGAAGCTATGTTGTCAACACTTCCCAGCAATGGAGAACCATGTTTCATGACTGGACAAAACCAAACTACTCAAGGTTCATTGCACATAGGTGGAAAGAGTAGCTTTTGAAATCCCTCAACACACTGCTTTTCATGTAATCAGACAGATTTCTATAGAGAAGACTGTCCTTGAGGATATAAATGTGAAATAACAGTTCAGCAGCTGCAAAATTCTTGCAAGGATGGCTGAGGGCTACTTAAAGATGGGAAGCTGTGCTGCGTTGCAAGACTGGACAGTGGTAGTGGACAGGACAGTGCAGTGCTTCTACATGCCAAAGGCAAGAGAAAAGTAGGGGATGGATGCAGTGTCCTCGAGTGCTGTGCCGTCTTGTTTACCTTGGTACTGCCAGAGATTTCCCTGGGTAAACAGCATCCAAGAGCTCCACTTTGTTTCTCCTGGGTCTTCTGGGTGACAAGGATGTGCCCTCAGTCTGGCTTCACTATCCCTGCAGTGCATACTGGGGCCTGCAGGCTGGATGAGGGTGTTTGGAATGACATACTTGCAAAAGCTAGTGCAAAAGAGCTTTCTGAAGTGTGGAGATGTGGATTGCTTATGTAGTGCCTTGGAGCAGTCGGCCAGCTCGGACTCTGTTTAGGGAAGAAAGAAGGCATATCAGGGTGGCTTCAGATCACTAAGCCAGTGTTAGAATTGAATGAGTCATTTCTATGCGTGTTTGAATCTGTTATCCCACAGTTGTCTTGGAGTTTATCACTTTTTAACCTGTATTATGTGGTTGGTTGCCTGCATGCAAATATCTCTTTTGTTACATATCGTGTAGATACTGAATCCTGTATATTACAGAGTTGTACTGCTGTGCCAGAGATTTGCTGGATGCACTTAATATGACAATAGCAACTGATGCACTATTTCAATACTACTAAAAGCCATTAAAATGCAAACTGCAGTTTCAGTTATTACAGGAGACAGTACTGTGAAGGTTCTTGTTTGTGCAGAGATGGCTAAAAGTTCAGTGTAACATGGTTTTCATATGAAAACAAGAAATCCTTATGATTTTGTGTGACAGATTATTCTATAAAAGATTTAAAAGCTTTGTTTTCTGGTTGGGTGGGGATTTCTGTTTGGGTTTTTTTGTTTGTTTGTTTTTCTCCCCTAGGTTTCACTAAAAGGTAATTTCATTAATTAAGGATAACCAAACAAAGCAGTGGTGCTGACAGCCTTTCACCTTCTGGGGTGGTCAGGGATCTGCAGTTAGAGGGAGCTGAGCTTGTGGAGTTCTGCAGGAGAGGAGAAAAAGGAGCCGTGTAATAGCTGCCAACAGTACTTCAGGGAAAGTCACAAAGATTGGGAGATAAATTCTGCACAGCAGTCACAGATGATACAGCAGGGGGCAAAGGGCACCAGTTGTGTCTTGGAAGCTTCAGATGGAACTTGAGGAAAAGCTTTTCCACTAAGAGGTCAGTGCATCACAGGAACTGCTTACCTGGGAACATGGGAAACCTTCATGGGAAAGCATGGGAAAATTTTCAAGAACTGGCCTGGCAAAGCCATAGCTGACCTGAAAATGAATTGCTGACACTTTTGCTATGAATGGCATAGTGGACTAAATAGCTTTCAAAGGTTCCTTCCTGGCAATGTGACCATGATTCTTTGATTACACACTAACCTGTAGTGCAAATGAGAATTTTTGTACTCTAAGCAATTGCAAAGCCATTCCAGATCACCTACCCACAAGAGGTATAAGCACAATGTTAATTTCCCAGAAGAACTGTATTACATTTTTCCTGCTAAGAAACAGTTCCAACAGTTCATTTTTCAATTTTGCCTTCCACTTTAGACACTTTAGGCACAAGATATCCAAAATGTGGGTGTTTTCCTGAAATAAGGACATACATAATAACATTTCTTCCTTCCTGAAACAGAAAAGTTAATTTTGGCCTTCTGTTGATTGCTTCTTATATTGAACAAGATTAACTAAGCACTGTTGGTTTTTTTTGCATAATGGTAACAGTTAACAGTGCCAAAACATCTTTCACCACTGTGTCTGTTGCTACCCATAGTAAGCGTGAATCATTGCCATAATGAATGGGCAGCCTAGGGCAGGGAACTAATGGAAGAAAGGGAGTATATATAGTGGAAAACAGAGAAAGGGACATAAGCCATGATTCACCAAACATTGCAGAGAATGGGGAAAGATGAGCTGTTAGATAAATGATGTTCCTCTAAGGTCTAAGTCAGTACTACCAGAATGCAAATATCTTCCAATAATTGTTAAAGCTGGTGTTGGTTTTGTTTTTTCCACTAATGAAGAGAGTAGAGTTTTCAGAAAATCATGTTCTTCAGCTTCCCAGGGAAAATAGACACTTTCATAATGCTTTTGATGAAATGTCCTGGGTCTCTGCCCCTGCTGCTTGCTGCACAGGCAGAGAAGTTCTCAGTTCTTCTTTCAGGAAAAAAGTGCAGACAAGTTTTTGTGGCAGTTTTATCTCATTCACTGCCTTTGAGAGTATATATATCTTGCTCAGGGCAGCAACACAGCTCAGTAGCAAATTACTGAAGTCACATTTCATGTTTGGATTTTCTAACAGCAGAGTCATGCCTGACTCATAAGTGGAGGGAAAAATAACATCATGAGCAAACAAATCTGTGGATGTAAAGCTCTCTTGCAGCATACAAATACAGGAAAGAGTCCCCAGTGAGTCCTGAACTGGTTTGTTTCTTGGGTGTAGCTGATCTGACAGATTTTGTTTTCTGCTGTTCTGTGGTTCCTGTCAGCCAAGGCTGAACATCAAGGCCCGACATCTCAAATACTGTTTCCTCCTTTAGGAATTCCAGATTGTGTCCAAGGCTGACCTCTTCAGTTCTGCGTGTTGAGGCGAAGTGCTGCCTACAAGGCCCTGAAGTAAGAGCACTTCAGCTGCCAGCAGTAGGTACATTACAGAACCATCCCACACAGCTGAAGAACAGCACAAAGAGTTTTGGACATTAGGAAGATGCTGGTGTGGATGCTGTAATAACATGCACAGTCATATGTTCTCATGCATCTTCACAATTATGGAGAAGTTTCTGCAAAACTTAATGAGAATATGGGAATTTCTGCTTGTCTATGATATAAAGCAGAGCAGGTTTACAAAACACGTGTGTCCCAAAGCCCTTGTTCAGCTCACTAGTTCCCATGAGATAAGATATAATATATGTCCAACTTTGCAAGACAAGTGATTTGCGTGGGTCTGAAAAGTGTCTGAAAAAAGTTGTGGTAGAACAAGCCATTCATGGCTACTAATTCCAGAGACACCAGTTCTGGTTCAGGAAGTCCCTAGAGGGATAGCAATTTAGTGGAATGTGCTTGCACTCAGAATCTATTTACACTCCAAGCCTTATTATTGGCATAAAGGAATAGTTTAACATCAGCCCTATTAATATTTTAACAGCCTAATAGTCCAAATTACTAGTGCATTTACAATAACATGCACTCTAAGTCCAAATTTAATATAGAGAAACCTCATGAGTAATACAGTTAAAATTTTTTTGCAAGAAGATTTATTGATATCACCTCCTTTTCTCTGATGCTCTGAAGAACCTTCCAAGGGCTCTCTAAGGTCCAAGGTCAAGGAGCTGAGTCTCCCTCGTAAAAGGTGGAGTGGGATTGCAACAAGTAATCAGTGTCCTGATGTATTTGCTGTGAGCAGTGACCAGGAGGATGAGCAGGGATCTCCTTCTCCTCAGGCTTGGGTCTCTTTGGGGATATTTTTATATAAAGTTTTATAACAGCCTACCTCCTTCTCCCTGCTTCCCAGCCAAAGTTTGGAGAAGCTGTTTGTCCCACAGTGACTATACAGGGGTGCTCACATCCTGCCCTGGACACTCCCAGAGCAAAGAAAATGCAGGGATGCAACAGGCACATGGCCACCATTTGATGCCACAGCTAAAACCTGAATCATTTTACTTTTAGTGTCAAAAGTCTTATTTACAGACTTCCAACTATGAGAAAATTTTAAGAAAATATTGTCATTGTTGTATGCTACCTTGCATTATAGCCTCTTCCTTGTATGTTTGCTGTTGTCTGCTGCTGTACTGAGGGCCCCAGACCAGACAGATGCTTGGCTTCCTTCACTGCAGCCCTCCTTATGTCTCTGTAAACAGAGGTGGAGCCAAGAGCCAGTATCCTGTCAGCCATACATAATGCCAGTGCCTCTTAGCCTTCTGAATTTTTAAAAACACCACCCAAAAAGCACATCTTTAGCAGGGATGCATCATAGTTTGTGCTTCCTTGAGTCTGAGGGTCGGATGGAACACAGGATACTGATAGATCTGAAGGAAGAATGGCAGAATCAGTGAGTTGTGGAAGAGAGTTTGCAGAGCTGTGGGTTTTTTGTGACAGGGTTAGGAGCATTATAGGATGCTGAACATGTGAAGAGAGGCCAGGGAGGGTGAAGTTAGCACAGGAGTACTGATAGGGAATATAGGAGAGCTGAGAGGGTGATGATTCCTCGTGCAAACATCATCTTATATCAAGAAGAGATCTGTAGCTGCCGTGGAGGTTTCCTTGGAAACCTCCGGGGGAGAGGGCACAGAAGAAGAAAAAGATAACTGGTGGAGGCCCTCCAAGAGAGCCAAGCTCCCCTGGGAGAGTGAAATCACCATGGTCTAACCCAGGAAATTCCAGAGTAGCCATCTGGAGTGTCCATCATTTCCTCCCTCCCCCCAAGACCTTTGTTCTATCCCCTGTTATCTCCTGGGCCCCTACTCCTCTGGATCCCATAGGACCAGGTAGCCTTGGTCCTTCCCTATACTCCCCCAACACCCCTGGTGATTGGTCCTGTGAAGTAACTCTTATGTGGGTGTCTGACCCTTGCTCTCCCTCTTGGTCCCTGCCTTCCCCCTGTGTAGAGCATCTCGCAATAAAGCTACGCAGATAAAAGGTAAACCAAGGGCCCTCTCGTCTTTCTACTTCAGCTGATAGCTAACCGGTCCTTAGCTCCTGCACCACAATGCAGGCAGCAGATTCTCTGGCTGAGTGTCCATGGGACGCTGCCAGAGTGCCTTTAGGACAGGGGCACTCCTGGAAATATAGCCAGCTGGAACCTGTCTGAATAGCCAGGCTGGACAGAAGAAACCCCCCTAGCTGTAGAGATCCATTACACATTTTAGTAAAGTCTTTGTTGTAAGTTTTATTGACGCATCACAGAGTTCCTGTTTGGGTACCCAACAAGAGTTTACATCTCTCAGCTGAAGACAGATAAATGCAATCCTAAATTATGTAATAAAAATTATCATCTGAAAAAGAGAGATTACATTATGTCCCAGCTGAGTCCTTTCTTGGTGCCTGCTGAAACAGAAAGGTTTTTGCATAGCAGCAATGAATAATTTCAATGTAGACATACAGGTAATGCCTTTTCTTCCTTATTTGCACCCTTGCTGTAGTGGTAATGCACTTTTTAAAGCATACATTTTAGAAGGTGATGACAACACTTCTTGGGAAACCTGAATCTTCTTAGCATCTCTCTCCTTCCTCTTTCTGTGACTAATGCCACCATAGTGGCCAGGCATCTTTGTCCTGCTCCATAAACAAGAGTAAACTTCCTTATGGAGTAAATGCTGACAAGTTATTACTCATTCTTTTGCTAATCTAGTCATTTGTCCACAGAGAATGATTTTCATGTTGCATTTTTTCCTCTTCTACAATGCACTGTCTGGGGATACATCCATCACAGGAATGAGCTGGAGTAGCTCCTGTGAGATCAGTGATTCAGCTTTTGTGAATTATTATTAATCTAACCCATACTGACTTTTTGATACATTGTATATTAAAATTGTATATTGAATGCAAACATTTATTTTCACAAAACAAAATGATAGGAAACTTCTGTCGGAATGCTTTATATAAAACGTTATTAGGAACTTGTTGAGGTTATTGATCCAAAAAGAGCAGAATGATAGGTCTGCATTTTTATAAACTGCATATTGGATTCATCTAAACCATCTACTTCAACACTGAAGCAGTGTTAACTGTTACTTTACCTCTCTTATTAAATTACTTTATAAATGAGGGATGTCTGATTAAATCATTTTAAAGACCAAACAAACAGTTCCAAATTTGATTAATGTCCTATTCATGAGCCACACTGAAGTCAGAAGAGGCTTTGTTTAGCAGTAAATTGATATTAAACAATGCAGGCTCATGTTCATTCAGTATCACTGAAAACCCAATAGAGAATATGCCTTACTTAAATAGTTTATGACTGACAAAGAATTAATTATTACATTTATTGGTTTCTTCTTGCCTGTACTGTAAAAAGGTAGGAATATTTACACTGAAATAGTTTTTATTGCTGCGATGAAAAATTTGTAATCAATAGAAGAAGAGGGCCCATACTTGTGACAGTGTAAACCATTCCCTTAGGTTTTTGGAAGAAAGATGAAGATGACTACAGTGGAATTACATTGATGTGTATTATCATGAGAGAAGAGGCAGTCCTTGGCATTCCTGAGATTAATGAGAGGCAGCAGATAATGGTGTCATATGTCATGTTGTTGGATTTTTCTTGCTTTTTCTTCCCCTAGGAAGTCTTATTTTTAAAGCCTCACTCAGCTCCCAGAATCACAAGACTATACTGTGCTTTTATCTTCCTTTTAAAGATTATTTTTCAAGTCTTGGAGACTGCTGGACAACAAGGATTGCCTGTTGCATCACTTGCATTTATATTTAATGCTACAAACAATGCCCCACACAAACACAACCTCTTGACCCTTGCTGATGGAGGAAAGGAGAACCAGCTCACGTGGCTGCACCCACCCAGTGGTGCTTTCCAAGCTCTCCTGAATGTCTTTGTGTTTGCCTGGTGTTTGCCATAATTTTATCCTTTTCTTCCTACACGTATTTAGCAACATTTGTTTATTAGATGTCCATATCTAGTACAAGTATCACCCTTCATTTTATTAACCATGTAGGGTAAGATATAAGGTCATGTCTGGTAGCTACAGTGACACTGGATGTCACTAAACCCAATCATGGAATTCACTCTTTATCATACTAAAATAGATCTTTGGTTTAAGGATAGTTGTTTAAGTTCCCTTTATAGTTAACTGGAAAGAAAATAGGCACCTCCAGAAGTCAATTCATTTGATACCAAGATGAATCCCTCTTTATTACAGG
Organism: Drymodes brunneopygia; assembly: GCA_013400955.1. Classification (NCBI taxonomy): domain Eukaryota; kingdom Metazoa; phylum Chordata; class Aves; order Passeriformes; family Petroicidae; genus Drymodes; species Drymodes brunneopygia. The sequence goes on along the minus strand of VZTZ01005664.1, from coordinate 317,583 downwards.
GGAAGCCTAAATAACTACCTTAAACTAGATGCCTCACAGTGGCTGCAGCTTGATGGGATGTGTCTCATCCCTTTGTCTAAGGAAACAAAAGAGCTACAACTCTGAACAGTCTGAAGTTCAAGATGAAGCATAATATTCTTAGTGGCAAATACTTGAAAATGCATCACTGATAATTCACCCAGAATTGCAACAACAGGTCACTGAAATTGCTATTTATAGCGAAGCTTATTATCATTTATCTTCCTCAGGTTGAGCGACCTTGGAATTTTTGCACATCAGACCCTTGAAATTTCATTTATTGCCTGGTATCTGGCAAGGAAAGGAGATCATCTACATGCCCTGGTTGTTAATGTGAGCAGTAGAAGCAGTAATTGCTACAGTGCTTTACCTCTCAGTTTGGCTTTTTACCCTTGCCCAGTGGTGACAGCAAAGTGTTATCACAGTGCCACTTTGTAAAGAAGGGAGGAGTTACTGAGTTTCAAACTAGCACAGGTGCTGCTGTCTAGAGTCTCTTCTGTCCTTTACACCCCTCTTCTTAACTCTTCTTTTCTCTTTTCCTCAGAGGTACCATGAACAAAACTTTCAATGCAGGGTATCACAACCCAGAATATGGATATGAAGATATAGTATGGAAAACATAAAACCATGGGCAGTGCTGTGAGCTGCCTTCATTCTGATCAAATACTCATAACCTTCCCCTCTATTCCACAGAGATTAACTTTTGTTGTTGTTTTCTATCCAGAAGGAGGCTTTTTTCTGTAAAATCATGCAATTTTCCACATCAGGTGGAAAAACATGTTCCCCGGCAGCTGCACATGTAGAGCAACACATTGGCACAGTGGTACAAGCTAAGGTGACAGGGCATTCTGGCCCTGGTTGACTTAGACTGCCATGACCTTGCAGCTGCAATAACACCTTTCTTGTGAATGCATTTTGTGTACAACTGCCTATAGTTCTTAAAATGCCAACGTAAACATAAGAAAACCAACTTGAATAGTCCTGCCAATGAACCACCAGTAGCATCAGGGGGTTAGACCTATTTTATCCTGATGTTTCCCTACTTTGAGGCAACTTTTTAATTGAATTTTTAATTTCTGAGTATTCTGCAGTCATTGATGGCTGTATTCTCAACAGACCAGCGCACAAGATGAAGTCATTCAAGTAAATTTTATATTTATATCTGATCTCTAAGTGATCATATCACTTTTATCCAGAACTGCAGCATGCAACTGCAAAATGTCCCATTGATTCTTTTCAGCCTTGCGTAGTGCTTATGATTAAAACCTAGGTCTGAAAGCCAGGCTTTACATAGAAAGAAGAAGCCTTGGTTTCCAGAAATGATTGTTCTTCTCACAATCTAAAAGATCAGGGTACAAAAATCAGAGTTTGTTCCCTGAGTTCCACGGTCTGATTTAAATGCCCCCAGCCTGTACACTGCTGAGGAGAGCAGTCACTTCTGAGAACAAAGGGCAAGCTATTCTGTAGGGCATCCTAAGGCTGTATCTAGCTATTTTTCACAAAGCTTTCTCCAGGTCCCACAGCGAAGACCCTTATGTTAAAAAAAAAGGGAAGAAACTCTCAATATACTTCGCAGCTGGCTCTTGGATATGTGAACCCGAATTCTTACAAATACTCCAGAGAAGTTATCTGAAAACTTGCTTGCTGTGAAAGGCCACCATGGTCTTATTGTTCTGTCCTACAGCTCTGATGTCAGGATATCTGAAAGGTCAACCTTGCACAGGCTCCCTCCAGCCAGATCATGCACCACATGGTCCCCCCTCAGAGAAGGGGAGTTTGTCCATCATCCTGTCTCCTGTTTTCCTTCCACACCACTAGTATTCCTAGGAAGTGGTGTTAATATCTAAACTTGCTCTCTATTCTTCACACAAATACACAGGTTAGTACACTAGAGGCTTACAAGTAACACTAACATTTTAGGTTTAGAAGGGTTTTTAATCTTTTTCATATCACAGATCACTCAGTTATTTAACACCTCAAAATGATCACTTTGCTTGTTCCCTCTTCTTCAAATTGGAATAGATAGTGTAAAAGAAAATAAACTCCTGTTATTTCCAGATCAGCTCTCTACATTTTCCTTTGTTGATTTAAACGATATCCATTTCTTTGTCTTAGGCACTGTGTATTAAGCAGTCTCTGTGGACTCCACAAATTATTTTCTGTAATCTCTACTGAAAGGTAAACTACTCAAAGTGGAGCATAATCTTTTCAAGACTGACTCTTTCATTTTCAAAAAGCATATGTATAGATAACCAAATGGTAGGTCACGTGGGGCCTATTCATAATACAATCAGGCAGTTTCAATTTTGAAACACATTATTCCAACAACAACTTCCATCATTAATAAAATAGATATTCCAGTTGCTGCTGGATATTGTGCTATCCACATTCTCTCTGCTTTGTGGATCAGTGGAGAATTCCTGAGAATTCCAGGAGAATTCCTGACTCCAGGCACTTCTTTCCTGTCCTGTGTAGTTTAAGCAGGTCTCTGTCAGCAGTGTGTAGACTGCATGCAGAGAACCAAAACTTCAGATGTTGTAGTTGCTGTGTGTTCTGAGGGAAGTCCTCTTGCTTTGCACCTCTCAGGAGATCCATCCAGGACCTGGGTAGGCTGCTTCACATGTATGAGTTGAACTAGACAGATAAACAAGGTTTTCATATCTCTGGATGCTCTTCAGGTATAATTATATCTAATTCCTCTAACCATTGTTTTGAAGACTTCTATTATTTTCAAACACCCTGCAGTCAGGCTCCTCTGCATCTGCAAATATGTTTCATAACAACTTCAAATACACAGTCATGTTGGGAAGGAGCTGTGACCCTACATGATTCTCTGTTTTCCAATGTACTATATTCAATGACAGCTTTGAATTTTTTACTGAGAGCCCAGATCCTTGATCTTTAAAAAGTCAGGAATCATGATTTGAGATTAAAGGAAATCAGTACTACAGGCTGGCTTTATAAACATAGCAGACCATTTGTATTCTGTCTGCTGAGGTACATATGAAAAGTGTATCCTTATCCATCTTGCATGACAGCAAACATGCACCAAATTGCATAAATGCATAAATACATAAAAAACATTTCTTCACTTTTTTCCTCACTCCTTTTAACCTACACTTCACATGTCCTATTTTTACCCAGCTCCCACTAACTCACTCTAATAGAAAAGGTCCATGCATTGTTTGGTGCACACCAGCCCAGCATGATACTAGAATCATAAATGTATAAATATGTGCAGCTGTGTGCTTGCTGCTGCATGTAAAAGTGAGTTCACAGCAGCAGTGGGAAGCAGAGACAGGTCCTCCTTTGCACATACACATGACTCTGCTACCTGGACATAAGAGAAAGGACCTTTGAATTTACAGCAGCACATAACTTGTCACGGCTCCATGGCACAAGTGCACATACAGTTCATTACAGCACATTTTAGGCCACATCTAATTTGCCTTTCTCATTAGCCAGATTACTTGCTTGGTCATTGCAGCTCTAGAGTGGTATATGTTTATAGTTTTGAATTTCAATTTCCAAACAGGGTGATAATGCTGCAAGCAGATATGGAAGACAATATCCCAGATGAAAAAAGAAGTTCATAAAAGGAATTGTGAGAGATGGGGCTTTTATTTATTAAACAATGCTTGTGCTCTGTTCATTTCTGCTTTGCATTAGTGGCAAAAGATAAATATTTTCTTATTAGACTTATTAAACTCTTAAACTTATTTAGAAAGAGTTTGATGTTACACATTTACTTTAAGTGTACATTTGATACTATTGAGAGCTGGATAGTTACTGCTTGCTACGTGGTCCTAAAATTTCCTCTGAAAAGCAGTGTAGGCATAGTTCCAACATTAAGAGGTAAGAGGGGACATGTCTGAGAGATGTATTACTCACATCTTGGTGTCCTGGAATCTACATCAGCAAATTTTGTTCTGGGCTTTGGTCTCCTTCGTAGCATTATGGGGCTAAATATTGTTTGCACTTCTGAAAGTCATTTTTTAACTTTTTGTTCATTTGTTCTTCTCAAGAAGGGTGACATCTTTTAACAAGTAGGCCTGCAACCACAGAGCACTTTAAAGAGAAAATATGCTACACACCACCTAGGCAGAATGCTTAGCAGTGATGACAATAGGTTACTAGCAGCCTGCAAAAACATTCCCCTGTAACAATCTGTCCAAAGACCACAAAACAGTGACATTTCACTTGAAAGTAGACCTGAAACTGTACCCTTTCAACTGTAAGTATGTTAATCACTATTCAGGAAGATTCATTGGACTTAATGTCAGTATATTTACAGACTAACTTAACCAGTTTCCCTGTCCACCAATCTGTTGTTCCATATGTCCAAATCTACAGCAGAGAAGTTCTCAGGAGACAGCAGCACATTTTGTACTCTGAGGCATCCACCACAGCTGGGTCTGGCCTCTGCCTCCTGAAATATCTCACACCAGTGCCCGCAACTGCCTTCCTCATCAGTGGCATCCAAATGAGCCTGCCTACCAGAGTCATTCTGCTGCTCCAGCTCACGGGAAAAAGTGGAGATGTAGGCAGAGGGCTTACAATTTGTAAGCTTTCCTTCGAAGCCAGTCGTTTGCCAGAGAGATGATGGAAGGCACACAGCCCAGGAGCTACCCTAGACACGCTGTTAAAAAGCATTTAATGGTACAGGACCTGCTGCAATCTCAACAAACATCGTATGTCATGCCTTGGTCTGTTCTCTAAGAATGAAGATGTGATAAATGAGCAGAGGATCACTGAGACACAGCAGTGCCATTTGCCTTGCTTTTTCAAGGCACTGAATGAAAGTTTAGACAAGCAGCTTCCTTGGAAGTGGATAGATGTGGTTCCAAACATTCACAGAGCTGCCAAGGGCTTTGATTTGTGCGTCTATTTGGCCCATGGTTAAGAGCCCTATACTTGACAGAAATACACATCATTCTTTGGTTCTTCCCTAGAAAACTGATTAAAAAAACCACCAAACCTTCCTAAAATAGTCTAAAATATCAATGAAAATACCTTTGTCCCTGTAATAGGACAGGCCATTCTTTAAGAGGTTGTGGGGCTTAAGGCCAATCCCCAGTGTGCTCCATGATGTGACTTCTTTAATGCAACAGATGTTTAAAGATGCCCCTGGCAAGCTAGGGAAGGAAAGCCAACTGCTTATCAAACAGCAGTCTGAAACCCAAACCAGCTGGCAACTTGTTTTAGAGTTGGGTTGTTTTTTTTTCCTGGTGATTGCTATTTGGTAAGAAGAAGGCTATCAGAATTGCCTCCACTCAGAGACTCCTTCATACAAAAAAGCAGCAGATTAGTGGAAGTCAATTTGGATAAAAACACTGTGAGGTGATGTGGCTGGTTTGCTCCTGAAGCAGATAGAAAATCTCTCTTGCTTAGCACCACTGGCAAAACTGCTGTCTGAAGAATGACTTGGCATATATTTTTAGTTTTTATGAAATTTATGTTTTGAATATATAATTTAAAAATATGGGTGCCATATAAACATAGTAAGAAATTACAAAGCTTGACAGAAGAACAGAAAAGCATCTAAAACCAACCAACCAACCAAAAAATCTCCAGCAAAACCCCAAATATCTTTGGTGTACTTTTCTGCTTTTCAGGTTAGCATTTATCAGTGCTTTTATTGCTTTCAACCTTGCTTGGAAAACACTACTTAAAGTTCACTACAGACCATGATTTCTAAGACTCTAAATTCTCCTCTCTCTCATTCTCCTGACATTCTCCTCATCATTTGTCACCCCTTTTTAATTCCATCTTCAAAAAATGTCTGTCCCTAGCCCTTAAATTTTTTTCTTACTTTCATAGATACAAAGTTGCTGCTAGGCACAGTTTCCTTTTTCTTTAATCACTTTTTCATATTCTTAGTCTGTCTTGATGCACATGTTGTAGCTGGGCCAGGCTGGAGCTTCTTGGGGCAATATTTATTGAAACCTACTCATAAATTTCATGCACTTGTTCCAGCACATAAGTGTTTCAAGAGATACATGCTGCGATAAGTGGTATAGTGTTTGCAAGAAGCCCTACCACCTACAAAACCACTTCTAGAGGTAAAGAACAAGGTAGAAATACATGGATCTTTGTGCAGCTCATCTTGATAGACCTGCTTGAGGTCTTGATTGGCTTGGAAGAGGAATATGAATGAGTAAAAGAGCACAGTATGTTGTTCCATATTTTAGAAATACTTGTGAAGAACTTCAAACTCCATGAAGAAGTTATCATTTGGTGACACCTAAATAAGACAATACACCTTAGTTTCTGGATATGCTGAAATTTCTTTAAAAATGGGAATCATTTTGAGCTGTAAAATGAAGAAGCTGCTTAGGCCATACTTTGTATGTCAAACAACACATAGTTTCAATATCAAATAAAATTTCAGATTGGGAAATTAGAGTATACAAAGGAAAATGAAGAGTGCAATAGAAAAAGTATTTCAGAAATGCCACAGTGCAACATAAAAAAAAATTTCACAAAAGCCAGATCCTGCTCTCCTTGCCTTGGATAGCCCAATTAGACTTTTTTACTTCGTTTTGAAAGGAACATAACTGAAACAGAAGCAGTTGGCTTGAGAAGGGCAGCAGATCATCAGAGAGTTGGAGGTGCTGCCTATGTGAAGGGAGTTGCAAATGATCATAGCTATTACTGGATAGAGTATTAAGAGAAGATATGATAAGGGAACCTAAAATACTGTTGGGACTCAGGACAGACAGCTACAACCCAGGAAAGATATTTTGGAGCCATTGCTGACTGTCTTTCAAACTCACTGACCTGCTGTGCAACAGCAGCCAGAAAGTCAATGAGGCTCTAGGCATCATCAGGAAAAGTATTGGGAATGCTATATTTCAAGAAGAGCTTGATGGTCTTGGAGAAGGTACAGAGAAGGAAAACTGCAGTGATCAAAGGGATATAGGAGTTTCTTCACAAGGAGTGACTACAGAGGTTGTGGCCCTTGTGTGATTAGAGGAGGAGGTGGATGGGGCAGAAGACTGAGGTTTACAAATCACAGAGGCAGAAGATGAAGTAAATTTATAACTGGGCTGTTAGCTGGATCCCATGAAGTATTGGCACTGGGTATGCTGAAGGAAACTGGTTGGAGACCGGATGAAAGCAAAGAAAGGAAAGCACCTCTCTGGGCTGTGCTGGTGAGTACCTGGTGTTCTTTGCTGTGGGATATCGAGGAGGCAGACACAGTCAGCAGGTCCAACAGGGGAGGGCAGTGGTCAAATTCAGGGTCTGCAGGTCCACACACACATGTCAAACAGAACAAGCTGGGCTGCACACCCTCTGGCATCTCTGACACAGTTCTCATTGATGGAGAGGCATGAGGAGGGTGGGCAGTAGATAGTGGCAGTCATGTGCCACCTCTATGAGGTTGTTAATCTGCACCCATCAGGCATTTTATATATTCTTAATACATTATGTAGTAAAGGTAATTAGGAGACCTCATTACCACCAGTCTATAAAATGTAGACAAAGAGATATTTTATTTATTGCATAATCAGCAAAATGTAAACAAAACATAGAAATTGTCTTGAATACTCCAAATTAATGGAAATCATTGTGAGTGACACAGAGTTAAGTAGGTCATCCAACTCAGACACGAGCCTATCCACCAATTAGGGTAGCATCAGGAGGAATACTTGTCAACTAATCCCTGAAGACAGGAAGAGATTAATTCTGTATATAATTTGTTAATCACAGTATGACTTGGGTTGGTTTGCTTGTTTTCTGGCACAGTATTTCTCCTGCCTATGTGGAAGAAGGGATTTAATTCACTGTGTATTTCTGTCATTTTCTACAAGGGCAAAGACTTCAAAGGGCAGGCAGTGGAAGGTAACTTTCATAAATGCAAGTGCTTTTACTTCTACTTCCATAACTGTGGCAATTCAGAATTCAGGAAAGGCTGGTGTGTTCATTTCCTCCAATACACAGATTTTGGCTCACAAAAGAAAGCAGGTATATTTGTAAACTTCCTTCATGTAAATGTTTTCTTAAGTCTGTCTCTCCAATGGTGATGTCTGCTGACTATTGCTCTCTCTTGTTATTGTCTGCCACTGTAGGGACTCATTTTTCTTTTGCTTTTATATTAGAGCAGCTTGAGGACCCAGAGCTGAGCTCTGTGCTACTGAGAGACAATAAACCATGACCAGTAAAATCTCCAGTAGCACAAGTGAAGTCCTCAGTCTAATGACTGGAAAATATTTTATAGTTAGAAAACAGGAGTGAAACTCCAGGGTGTGGCAGTGTACATACATGGCTTTGTATGAGTACACAAATTTTTTCAACTTTTTACCCTGGTAGAAAACCCAGGCTTTCAACAGCCAAACTGTTAGAAGTTATAGGGATTTATTGCTATTTTCTTTATGATTCTAGATTACAGCTACTGTCACATTTAACAAGGTAAGGTAAGTTATAAGATGGCACTTCTAGCCACTGCATGAAAGAGAGGTATTTGGGGTGGGTTTGGTTTTTTGGTTGGTTGGTTGGGTTTTTTTCTCTCTCTCTTTTTTTTTATTTTTGGGGTGTTTTTTTTGTTTGTTTTTTGGGTTTTTTTTGTGGTTTTTTTTGTTTTAATTTTTGAGTTTCTAATGTAATAAAGCCTTGAAGATTTAGACATGTTTCACTGTTCTGGTTTTCTTCCTCTCTGTGTCCCTCTTATTAAACATGGATACTTTGCTATGAGAGGTTCTTGATGTGGGCTTCAGATGTTACTGCACAGTAATGTTGCCAATAGCTATTTCTAGAGCTGAAACTCCAAATTAAAAGGGAGTGACTGAAAACTCACCTAACATATTACTTCCACATGAAGTCACAACTGTAAGAAATGTTTTGATGGAACTTTGTGCTATAAATCTACTCTTCTACCCTAGTCAGCACCCAAAATTCTTGGGAATCTGACATGCTTTTGTGTCAGGTCATGCCTAAATCATGCAACAAGACAGTTCACACATCCTTGCAGCTCTTTGTATATGCAGGTGCCTTGGATTACAGGATTAGCTGCATCTACAACATTCTTGTAGTGTGGTGTCTGTGTTCAATCCATGTCTCAGGACCTGACTGACAGCACTAAGGGCCAGCAGTGAGTTCAAATTTCGGCGTTACTAATAAAACACTGGCTTTCATTCCTATCCAGAAAGTGGGGGAAATTAAATTAAACTTTCAGTTCCTCAGTGACCTCATCTTCCTCACTTGTGAATGAATTGGCTTCATAAAAGAACAGAGAATAAAGGGAGGATATGAAGAATATCCCCACAGATACAAGGCATGCTCCATGGGCCTGTTTTATTAATCTCTTTTTTCTATCAGATGTCAAGAGGAGAGGCTGTTCTACCTTTTGAGGCATCAGCAGCTTCAAGCTCCTGTGAACAGAATCTGTCTACATTGACAAGAAAAGGGACTGTAGCTGCAAATGCTAAGAGAAAAAGAGTGGTAGCACCTTCTTTAAATGGAAGTTAATGGGGTTTTATCAGTGTTATCCTGGTAACTTTGTCCTGCTGGAAAAAAGGGAGAAAGGAAACTTTTCTGCAAATCCTTTGGTGTATTTGCAGCAGGAAAAAAAAGTGTCCATCATAATAGTGGTCCCATTAGCAGGGGAGCAAGTGGCAAACATGCCTGGCCTGGTAATGGTGGATGGCTCCTCTGTGTAATGCTCAGGTACAAGTGAAACATTTCAGGCAGTTCACCTCTGCCAGATGTCTCCAGTGACCACTGAACCTAGTGTGCAATTGTGGGGATAAAACAAAGCACCAAAACAACACCACAAATAAAAGCCCACCTGGAAAGCATGAATAAGCACTTAAAATCTGAGAAAAACTGAATCCCTCCAGAAGACAGAAGGATGCCTGGGAGACTGAAAGCAGCCCCTGCTCTGGGTCTGCAAGCACCACCTGCTGACACAAATGACAGAGGGTGTCTTCAGTTTTTAATTCTGCTGGATTTACCAGTTTTCAGTAAACCAGGTATCTGTTTGACAGACATGGGACTGGTCTGGTCTGTGTTTACAGGGAGTACTAAAGGAGATGAAAACAAGTAATTTGTGACTTATTAAGGCTAAGGGACATATTCTGCAATGCTGGCAACAATACCAAACAACAAAAAAAGGTGTTTACCTTGGCATTCTAGTTACTGTTATCACCCAAGGAAAGCAACAGAGCATATGAGTAGCACAAGCATTGCCAGGGTTCAGCCCACATGCAGGTGAGAGAATCACATCAGACAAATCCATTTCACAATGTCACAAACAATGTCACCTGCAAATTCCTGAAAAAGGGGGGAGTAAAGGTGGCTGGTTTTGCCTGATGGGATTTTAGCAACAGCTGTAGTTTTGAAATTAGAAATCCAGAACCTAGTGATGTCAAAGCAGAGACCGTGAAGTTCACAATAGGCTACTGCACAGATTAGCCATTAGACTCCAGGTAATGCAAATATGTAAGGACTTCAATTTTACAGTGTGACAGAATTTTTAATCTTAAAAGCTGCTGTTGGATTTGTTTCAGAGAGAAAATGAGAAGGTCTTGTCATGGCCCAGTTGGAATAGGTCACTGAGTTGTGGGGCTGCTCATGATCTGGGTGCAATGCTGTGAAAGAGAGATAGTGCACTTCTTATTTATCCTTCAATGAGAGCACAAGGTCAGGGACAGACAGTGGGATGAACGTGCCTGAGAGAACGGCTGGAGACCTCCAGATATGTTTCTTGGAAGCAGTGTTGCCCAGAGACACTTACAGAGCAAGGACATGTAAATTGAAGTCTAATGGGACAAAGGCCCTTCAGCATTTACCACCTTATGCTCAAAAATGCATGTGACAGGACTCCAGATGGTGTACAAATGCGAAGAGGATTTGCCTGGACCTTTTCCTGCAGTGAATTCCCCAAGCAGCTCCTAAACTCAGAAAAGCCTAGGTTCATTACAATACTCCACTGCTCACATTTGTGAATGGAGACAGCACAAAGCTACAGATAGGGCTGCAATCACAGACAAGGCAGAGCCAGGAAGATAGAGAGGGTAAAGTTTTGGCAGGATTAGTGAGTATTCAATCAAATTTGCGCTTTTTTTTTCAAATACCTATAAGATTTCTACTGTCATAATTGAGTTGGGAATATTCCCCCAGCTACTTTTCAATGTATCAGTAGTAGGGTTGATTTTTCACAGACAAAATTTTCTTGCTTTAATTAGGCTTGAAATGTTGGCTTCATGACTAGTTTTCAACTCGTGCCTTCATTCCATACTGGCTTTCTAAAAAGCCCTTCCTCTAAGCAGCCTTCATCTCCACATTGTAAGCCTGTGGTAATTAGTTGGAGCTTTGCTGAGTTTATGGAAATCTTGGAAGTGAAGTCATTATAACAGAGTTCAGTGTTTCAGCCTCTTGCTTTTCTTTTCAAAATTATTGGCTTGATAAAAGAAACAGATTTTGACTATGTGATGGCTGTGTGTACTTGAAAAATTTTCTCCAAATTGGTCTCTTAGTTAAGTGTACAGTACAGTCCCTTATTTAAGGGGCACAGTGACATTGTGGGTAGGCAGTCCAGGGTTATGGTGACACGTGGATACCATTCAGCTAATGTAATAAAGCACACACTCTCATCCATTTAGTTATTAGGCCCCAACGGTGGCTAAACACGTCTATTTGCATCTAGTTACCACTTTTTGTGGGTTCCAAATTGCCTTTAGTTTAAAAACACACAAACAAAAAGTTATTTGCCTTTTCTAGTTTATTCAGTAGTGATTCAGGCAATGTAAGGCAAGTGGTGTATTTGAAAACTAAAGAAATTCAGTGTTACTAATAAAAACACAAACTCACAGGTCTCTAGAAACTAACTACATCTTCAGCTCCCTCCTACGCAAAGTTCTGTCTCAGGAAGAAAAATCCCTCCAAGGCAAGCTGGGCATCTGACAATGCAGCTGTCTTCAAAGTGAAATGGTTTGATAGAGTAGATAATAAACTGATGCTGGAAGGGGTGCAATGAAACCAAAGAAAAAGTGGGTATGTTTGCAATAACAGCCAGCTGATGGAAAAGCCAAACAAGTGCTGAGTGAGATAGAGTCTGGCTGAGAGGCATAGCAGGTGTTAATGGGCTCCAGTGACTGAAGGGACTTTTGAACCCAAAGGTATGAAAAAGTCAGGCTGGGAAAAGGATGGCTGCCTGCTAAACTTCCACCTTAACCACCGGCTGATGTGGAAAGAAAATAAAAGTTCAGCTTAGGTTCCATGTTGGAACAGGAATTGAAAATTAGCATCTTTTAATTCCCAGTAATGTTATCCAAGGATATGTAGTGGTGTTTAAATAAGAGAATCTGCAGAGCCAGCTTGTTCATCTGTCTTGCTAAGAGGGTCAATGGTGGGAACCAAAGGCAATTAATCAGTGCATCTTCTAAAACCTGTTTATTTCCCATGGGAATTGATTTCAGACTTGAAAGTCTTTGAGTCCTTTTGGCTGAATAAAATAACTCAGTGCGACATTTGAAGTATGCAAATGGTTTTATGACAATTGTAGCTCTTTTTCTTTCAGCAAAGCATTTGCCAACAGGCTATGAATTTGAATTTGTTCCCAAACCAATTTCAACATAATTTTAGCATAATTTTTGTCAGCTTGCCATGATGAGTATTCATTGTTTATTTGTGCCATATGAATATTCATTCAAGTTTGCAATGATGTTTCTCTCTACTGATTTGGCAACAATCACATAAGCAAATAATTCATTGAATACATGTAATTTTTAAATACATCTTTGGTCTGAAGTCTACCAAGAGCATTGCAGCACTGAGAAAGTTTTTCATCCAGACACTCTCAAAAGTATTTCTGTTAGTGCATTTGATGTTTTGCTTTTGATAAAACTTCATGAACCCGTCATCCTCGACTTGCCACCTCAGTGCTACAGCACAGACTGCAGTCACAGATTTGCATAACTGCTGAAGTTTGAACTCCTGATTTAATAGTTTATTCATGGAGTGAATAACCTACGATATACATAATTTAAGATTTTGTAAACCATCTTGTGGTGCCTATAGGCATGGCTGTGTCAAGTGTTATGCTTATGTAAGATGCAAGTTTTCATCTAAGGCTCTTAAAGGCAAGGTTAGCAAAAGGGATTTCCAGATAATACAGCATAATGAGGATTATTTGTTGGTTATGCTTAATGCTGATTATTTTAATTATCCAATTTCCTGACAGAAAAAAATGGATTTTCAAATGGAAATGAGAACTTTTCGGTTTTCCATTCACTTCTATTTCTTTCTATACTTCCATGTTTCATTTTATATTTTAAAACAAGGGGGAAACTAACTAAAAGAATATTTGGGTCGAATATTTTTTCTGCAGCCATCACACTTTTTTTGTGTCTCCCAAGCCCACAGAGAAATTGTAAGGTAATTGTTACGCTTTTCTTCTGACTATGAATTGATAATGACTTGCAGAGGCTCAGTCTTATGGTAATCTTTGCAAAAATATTTTTAATCTGAAAAACGTGTTGATAAGAAGATAGTTAAAGCAATCCATAGGTGCTGTAAAGGGCTAGTGAAGTTTCTTTGATAAAATTGTCAGGCAGTATATTGTGAACTTCTCTGCAGTGATTCATTCCAGAGCTATTTTCCAGTTTACAGTTTCTCTGATTGTTTGAGGAGAATAAAACCTGGGAACAGAATAAAAATAAAAAGACAGTAAAATTTTTCCATCTTGGACTATATTTAGTGTTTGGCATATTGAGAAATTTATCATGCAATGGAATGGCGTGTTTCTATTTTCAAGTTTGCTTTGTATGAGATAAGATATTTCTAAAACAGAACATTTTGGGTGCAAACCAACTGCATTACTGTTACTGTGTTATTTTTTGTCTTTTGCCCACTTTGTTGGCTGTTTGGTAAAAGGAAAAATCACTAAACCTTATGTCCACGTTCATTGCTATACTCTGAAGATAAAAGAGGGGCAATAAGCATGGCTTTACTAATTGTTTATGGTGATTTGCCTTTTACTTGGATTAATGGAACACATCACTTAAATCCCTGCTCAATATCCCACTTTATTCTTAAAGCAGGTGGCAACTGGTACTCAAAGTGTGCAGTAGGTCTGGAAATGGCAGACATCTGCTGTGTGGAAATGAAGGGGGGGTGTGTGTCTGTAGATATACACATACCTAAATATACACACATACGTATAAAAATGTGCATTCATATATGCATGTATCTGTGTACACATGCATGGATAAGCAAATATGCATGCATATTCTAGGTTCTCAAACCCCCAAATTAACCAGCTAATATATTCTGCTTAAGAGTTTTCTCTGATTTCACTGCTAATATTTCCATGTGGGGTTTTTTGTTTTGAAAATAAACAAGTGTTTTCCTGTCTGAACCTCCCCCGCTCACATTATCTTCCCAGACAACACAATTTCTCTTCTTTATTTTCCATTTCATGTTCTTTCTCAAAGAAGCACCTCTGACTCCTTCTCCAAAATCACAGGGCTCTGACAGCTGTCTGCTCTTAACTGATTTTTTTTCGTTTTGAAATACAACATTCCTGGCAGCCCAACAGCCTGTACTGTAGCTGCTTTCTAGTTTTAAATTCTTCTCCACCCTCCACAGACATTAGTCACGTTCCCTTCCCCATGGTGGATCTCTCTGTGTTTATCTTGCTCAGCATGATGAATTTACCCTGTGCTGGTTAACGATGTACTCACAGAGTCAATTCATAAAACTAAGTTAGGTATTTATTAAGAGCAGTGATGGAGAGGTGCAACTGCACCTGCCTTTTAGCAATGTGTACACAGACTTCAAATCATGCCTTCCTTGGACTTGGACTCACGAATTCCCATGCAGCTCAGTAGCTGATTTGAAAAATAGCTTGTAATGGTTTGGATTTCTCAGTTATTCCACTATCAGTTTATCACTGTCCTATCTGTATGGCACTCCTATAAAGCCACCTGTGAAGTGATGTCTATTTCATATTTTACATTGGGGCAGTTGGCCATGAGACAGCATCTCAAAAGCATCATATTGACCTGTGCAACTGGAAGGGTGTTTGCAAGATAATCTTCTAGTTAATTAGATCTGCTAGAAACCCCACTGATGCTCCTCCTTCCAATAGAGTAAAATGCCTTGGAGGGAAGCAGAACTAGTGAATATTTGGGCAATATTTTATGTATTGTTTTATGTGTGGGAAATGTGTCCTAGAGGAATTGATTGTAAAATCTGAGGAAATATCTGCCTGTAACTGTGGCCTCTCACTTCCTTAATGACAGGTTCAAGCCAATAAGCAAAAATACAACTTCACACCTGAACTTAATTTAGTCAGCAGTGTTTGAACTCGCTCATGGAGCAACTACCAACATCCAAACTCTTCCCTTCACCAAAGAGGAAAGGAAAAACCCCATCTGTTTGAAGTGGTCTGAGACTATTCACTGAGGGTGGGAAGTGAGTGACTTCTCCCAGTTGTCCGACATGATTGTACCAAAAGAGACAGCAAACTGGCAGTCTGTTCAGATGGATCTTTCAGTTAAAAACCATGTAGGTTTTTTTATGAAAATAGAAATTATTATCTTTTACACAGTAGTTAATTCTTCAAAGTGTGTGTTCAGAGTGGTTGCTAAAATCTATTTCTGTGCAAATGATGTGAGACTTTGGCAAAGTGATGAGAAAATATTTAATTACAGAAGAAGTTTGAGAACTCTGTCTTCTCACAATTATATCAGAGCCTCCAGAACTTCATTTATTTAATTACTGTCAAGAAATGTTTGAACGGTTTTGAGTGTAGGGTAGAAAGTAGAGATGATAATTGCCCTGTTTTGCATGTGATACCTTGCAATAATCAGGAATTTTATGGAGAATAAATGAGCAAGAGAAACTGAGGCTGTGTCCTTTGTCAAGCAAAGGCATTTTCTGGTGTGCCCTGCCTCCCATCTCTTCTTATTGCTCCCACCAGAGGTTGTTCAGGAACTGATGGTGGATTTCCCCTGCCTTTGTATGGGCCTTGTCTGGGAAGGACTCCAGGATGCTGAGGCATCTTCCTGCTGTGAAAGACTAAAGTGACCCGGGCCAGAAGGACTGGGGCATAGCAGAGGGTTTGTAGGTTATATTAAGTGCAGTATCCGTTATTTTCTTGTTCTAGAGTTGATCTTTGAAATCTTAATGGTCCAGATTTCAATCTATGATGCTATCATGAATGTGTAGATAACATGCTTTAAGATCAAATTGGATTGGTTCGTTACCAATATCAGAATTGTGCTAAGCCAAATGCTGAAATAAATACATACCAAATATGCCTACACACACACACAAAGCATGAATATATATAATATATATGAATGTCAGTGCACAATGCTTTAATAGCACTCTTACAACACTCTTTCTGTTTATTTTCCCTTTATCTCTGCATGCCAGCTTTAACTTTTGATTTTGATGTTCTGGCTTTTCTTATTTCAAAAAAATGGCAAATTTGTTATAATGTTAACAGAGTTGGGTTTGGGGCTTTAGTTTGTTTCTGGTTTTTGGTTTAGTTTTTTTTTTTTGGAAAACAACTTTTGCCTTGAAAGTGAGGTTTATATTTATAGAGCCCAAGCTAGGCACAGTAAATAGACATCAAGATGATAATATAAAATGGAAATAAAATTTGAGAGACCAGAAACTGTTCTCAAAGAACTAGAACTAAATCTTTTAAATATTTCAAAATTTATTTTTGTGAGTTGCAGTATACAAAGTTATATGCTTGTATGTTGGTCATATAGTCAAGTTTAGGACCAACTTTACGAGAAACCTGCCTAATTTTTTGAAATGTAATCGCCTAATAATGAAAAGTCAGTATTTCTGGTGTTTGTGGGTTTTTTATAACCAAAAAGCATTAGGTTTACAACATCATTATGCCTTATGAAGCTCTGAAATGATTGTTGCCCAGTCAGGAGTGAATGCCCAGTGGCAATGAACTCTGCAGCTGCACAAGAGACCAGACCACAACAACTTATTTGCTGAGGCAGAGGTCCTTTAATGCAACTCATTGGGTGGTGATAATTGCACAGCACCTACCTAAATCTTGTCAGGAAACAACCATCTTTGGGTGACTGGGGAGAATCAGTTTCCTTCCTCACAATTTCCTTATGGCTTGGATTCAGATGGCTGACAGCAGCTTCTGGTGGAAAAGTCAGCAGACCCATATCTAGAGATAAGCAAGGTCATTTCTATAACACATAGAAAACAGGGATGTCAACTGTCCCTAACTAGATGAGTCTCATAAACAGAGAATAATATGGAGCAAAGTATTTTCTTAAGCTCAATGTAAAATAAAATCCCATCCGGTGGTCAAGCGTGTGAGAAGTGAAAAATTTCAGATGGGTAGTACTTGTGCCAAGAGGCTGTTGTTATCTGTTGTCAGTATAAAATACATCAGATGTCAGAGAAGGGTGTGCTTGGTGAGCCTGAAAGCAGTAAAAGTCTCAACAGAGAAATTACAAGCTGCTTTATGGAACAATGTCCAATATTCCAACTAAGATAACATAAAAGGAACACAGGAAACCCCCACTACATCAATGTGCACTCAGCTGAGCCCTGAATTGTTCCAAACTGGATTTTCATTGTTGTCTCATCTCCTGCTCCTGCTCCTGCTTGCTATTAGTCAGAACAACACTACAAAATGGGAATGTCATACAAAAGTTTTTCAGGTCTTAAATATAATATCTGGCATTTTGGCTCCAGGGAGTGTACAAAATCAGATCAACTTAAGGGAAAATAAAATAGTTTTAAACAGAAATTCCACTGATTTACCTGGAAGTGACAGAGGAGACTGAGAGGTGTGTTTACCTTCTGGGCATGGAGGCACATTTTGCACTTCAAAACCCATGTGGGAAGTTAGGACTCTGATTCTGGAAATAGTGCACAGTCCTGTGCAGCTTAACACCTACAAACGGTCTTTTAGTACCTTGGGTTAATTCATTTCTGCATGTGCAGAAATATCTGCAGCATCAAGCCCAAATAGTAAGTGGCAGTCCCAGATGTGATACTCATAATTCCCATTTCTCAGGCCTAGTTCTAACCACCAAAAGACTTAAAATGAGAAGGCTTGGTGTCCTAATTGTACTGTGAATTGTGCTCTTAAATATTGTAAAATTGTTTAAATCATAATAAAAATATAAACATGTTTACACAACTTCCT
Source organism: Drymodes brunneopygia (assembly GCA_013400955.1). Taxonomy (NCBI): domain Eukaryota; kingdom Metazoa; phylum Chordata; class Aves; order Passeriformes; family Petroicidae; genus Drymodes; species Drymodes brunneopygia. The sequence goes on along the minus strand of VZTZ01005664.1, from coordinate 299,420 downwards.
CCCCACCCCTGAAACCTATCTTATTTTTTTCCTCACTGACCCTGAAAACTCTTTATTTTTAATATTTTTTCACACTCACTGTCTTTCAGAGAATAGTAAGTGTTTTCAAATTAGGAAGACTTGGACAGTTCTTTTTTGCTGACTAAAACTGGAAAAGGTCAGTCTTGGCTTGGGTCCTATAAAATTTAAGCTCTTGTACATTTCTATTTTTGTTGTTGTTAAAATATTGTAAGTATACACCCAAAATCTCCCAAAGGTGAAACAAACATCTGGTGCAGGAACTTCCATGCCAACATGTAGCCTCATGACAATGCAAATTCTAGCCCAAATTTCAACTCAAAATGAAAAGGCAGAGGGACAGCAGGGATTCAGGACCTGTCAGGTTATGCTTACCTGTCAGGTTTCTTTCTATCATCGGCCAACTAATTAAAGTAACCTTGTCAAAAAATTAAATTAACACTCAAGTGACATGACAGAGCTTTAGATGTTCTGGTTAGAGGTTATCCCATTTCTCTCTTCTTGGCTGCAAGTAGATGTTGCACACAGCTTTCTGCTGCCTCACTAATATTATTTTCCATTGCACCACTGAGATATTGCAGACATGATTAATCTTTCTTCTTCAGAAAGCCAACTCCTTTTTCTCTCTGCTTTCTTGTTGAATTTTATGCACAGCAGCCAGACAAAACAAGGGTTGCACAGTGGAAGGAATTTGGCCTGTAAAAACACAACATAAAGAGTGAGGATATGGTGCCCATTTTTGCTGGCATCACTACAAACATACCGTGCAGCCCATCAGCTGTTTGGTAGAAGATGTATTTTATGAAAGAGGGTCAGGGAGAAATTTTTCAAAAGGAACTCATGTTTGCTAATGAGATCTTCCTAAAAAATATCTGTCCATGAAAATTATGTTCAAAGCTTTAAAGTGCAGAGCATTTTGTAATTTTTTTTAATGCTTGTTAGGTTTATCTGTATGCTTTGCATTACCTTGATTCTTCATCCATGTAATAGTGTTCTGCCACTTACAGATGTCTGGGGCAAAGGAATTCATTGCTGTCTAGAGCACCATCACAACCTGAGAAAAATCACTGAGACAAACCCATTGGGTGGACAAGAATGTATCCTACTGCATATGTCTAATTCCCATTTTCCACCTCTGACATCTGTGATCTGTTAAATTCAAGCAACATAAAGGGGACAGAGCTGAAATTATAGGTAGGTTTTCTTCAGAAAGTCCCCAGTACCAGTATCAGAACTGAATTGCATAATAACATAGATTGTTTATGAAAAACTCTAGTAAAAGAGCCTGTTGAGTTGGAGAGATTTGAACAATCACTTGAAATCAGTGAAAATAAGACAAGCAAAAAAGGAAGCTGAAGCAGCAGTTTCAGCTAAAAGTGGACTTGTCAGTGAATTTTATAGCTCCCCAGGGAGGGGAAGACTCAAGACATAGAAAAAGAAATAATTTGCAAGCTCATCGAGGCAGGAGAACAAATGATAAGGGATACTCACACACTTGCTTATGTAAGAGGTAAATAAGGTCTATTGGAAATGAATACTGAATTAATTAGCAATGCTTGAAGTGATAATTTTGCAAGAGTACCACATGAAGAGAATATAGGAGAGGAATTAATTTCTATAAACCCTACTGGGATGAGATAGGCTGTACTTAGAAGGAGCAAGTCATAAAAACAGGTAGGAATATCAAAGTGAGGGAAGTCTCTTGAGGAAGTGCCAATACATTTGCTGAGGTGACTTGTTATGGAAGACATGTTTGATTGCTTTCCTAAGTCTAAGAAAGTACTAAACCAATGCTGTAAAAGCTTTGCAGAGTATCTATTTAGATGTGGAGAAGTGTTAAGCTCAGCACAAATTATTCAAGTGAAATGGTGCTGCAGAATATGAAGCCTTGGCATAGATTACTGGAAGCATCTGTAGAGAGACTGAAATTTAGATGTGTTAGACAGTTTCACGACAGGAGAGAGAGGAAAACTTGCTGTATTTATTTTCTTGAAAATGTAGAGAAAAAAGACAGCTACTGAAATGGTTCTTGCAGGAATGGAAAAGGTACGTGTTGCGGAATGAGAATAAGCAAGCTGGTTTGGAGAACTTTGTGTGTCACCCTCACCAGAAAAGGTGCTGAAAAAAGAGAAAATATGAAGAGGACTACCACAGAACATGCTATCCCATAGTGAAATACAAAAGCTTGTGATGGCATATCAGCTAAATGTTAACTCTGGCAACACTCTCTTACTTAGGCATGAGGTAGGGTGATTGTTGGCAAGACTGAAGCCTTGAGGAAATGAAAGGCATCCTCCAAATATGACAGCACAGGACAAGGCCTTAGAGAATGCACCTCTAATACCTCTTTCTGATCACTTTTTCAGTGCACCTTAGCTCTGTGGTGTAAGTGTAACTCAGATTGGTTCTATTCTTTAAAGATAATCAGTGTAGAAAATCAGTGTGCTTTAACTTCTGGAAATTATGCCATATAGTTGATCAAATGCTCGGCTGCTCTGTGAAAGGGAAAAAACAGAAGATGTAAGAGTTTAGTTCAGGTTGCTCCAGACAAGCAGGGGGATTAAAAAAAAAAAAGGCAGAACTTTGTCTGGGTTGTATAGATGCACCTCGGGACTGTATTAGTAGAACAGTCCTAAAATAACAGAGAAAGAGACAATGGTGAGAGAGGCCATTGACCTCACATTCAGACAGGACTTAGAAGCAAGGAAATTTTAGGAGATAGTTGGTTACAGGCACAGTAAATAATCCTGCAAATGTTGCTAACTTCAACCAAGGAAAACTGTATGACAGAAGAACAGTTAGGATTTTTGCCTCTTTTCTAAAAAGTCTGTTATAATCCAAAAACACTGTACCCTTTGGGAATATAAAACACAGGGGAAATGTATTTGGCATCTCTAAAACAGGCAAATAACCTGTACTATAGACATGTTTTGTTTCCTCTTCTTCTCACAGGAAAAATGCAGTCTCCACATATGTGAAGAGTGTCTAGACAGACAGTAGGGTGTTGGTGTCTGGCTCTCCCACCAGCCTTTGGAAGCCATCAAAAAGCTTTGTTCCAACACCTTCCGTGCCCAAGCTTGTGATCACATTCATCTAATCATGGCCATCAGTCAGGCTGCATGTTGAATTCTTCATAAGACAGACATCATATTGGCTACTTTAGCACTTTTATGGCTGGGCAAAAGGGGCTGCAAGCTGGGTGTAAAAGCTGGACTTTTCAAATGAAGAGTGCACAGCATTTACCAAACCCTTGATTTGTTCTGCATACTGCCACCAAGTACTGGCTTTGGGATTCTTGTTTGTTTTGGGATGTGGTTTTGTGTGTGGGTAATCCATGCCCTCCCAGCTCTGCTCTACAGATACAGCATGGTATTCTCATGATGATTTTCTTTTACAGACATCTGTTGGCAGATAAAAGCCTTTGAAGCTGAGCTCTCTCTTCAAGCTGTTAACCCTGTGACTAGCTACTATCTTGTTAGTTCTCTAGTACATTCTATATTATTTTGGATTCTGTAATTATTTTCTCTAACATTAATCTAGCTTACAGTTGGCATCAAAAGCCACAGATTTTTCTCACACTGTTTTTCTGCAAGAAGAAACAATTCTTTAATATGCAAATCAGAGTGGCAAAATTAGATGAATGTAGTCAGCATGCCCTTGAAGGAAAGAAAGGCTTTCATGGAAGACTCAAGGTTGCAGTTATGCTCCTAAGAGTGATGAAAAAGCTACTTAACCCTTTAGAATAGATAAGGGGGAAATGGTTTTCTCATGAAAAAGAAATTATTCGTGTGTAAGATCTAAACAAAAAATGGGAGCTAATTAGTGGGAGGGATGATATGCAGAAACTGAACTGTCATTTTGACAAATGCTGCAAGCTTCTCTTTCTTATTTTATTGGATAAAATGGACATTCAAGCTCTATTCAACATGGCAAAATAACCTGCCCCCATACACACAATTCAGGAATCCATCTGGAAAATATTTTGACAAAAGAAGTCTTTTGCTAACAGGTGTTGGGTTACGCAAATACAATTTAATTTGATTACATCACTATAAAAAGATTGTGAGCCATAACATTTGAAGCCTGACATGCAATATGGCCACACAGACCCTTCACAGTTTTCTATGCAAACCCAGGCAAGGAAGATTTTTTTTAAGGAGTGTAGTTTCTCTAAAGGACTGAAAAGTACTATTGACTTACTGAAATTTCTGAAACCCTCTTCAACAATTTCCTGTGCATGTGTTTTTCAGAAAGCACATATCTGGATGAAAAGCTCAGTTAAAATGTATGTTTGCCCTCACTCAGAACTTCTTTTTCCTCCAGCCTACATCACATCTGTGAAGTCCAAAACAGGAGATGCTCCCTGCAACATAAAATGTTTACTGACTTTGATTGGATGAATAAGTGAATTCTGGAACTAAGCTTGACCCAGTACAAAGAGCTCTAGGCACCCTCTGATATAAATCCAGTGTTAGGATCTTATTTATGTTTTTATGAAGACCCTTCAGACAGTTTTATAAAAGGATAAAACTCCAACGCCTATTGAACTTCATGAATTGATTCATTCTTGATGCTTCCTGAAAGCAATAGAAAGCCAGTTTAGCCATTATTGGATTATCACTGTAAGGCGTTAATATCTTCAGTGAATTAATAGAAATTGCAGATAAATAGTCTGTTTCCAGAAAAATCAATATAATCCATATTGGACTACTTAGCTCCATCAACATTAAGGAAATTCAATAATAATGCAAATCAATTATCAAGCACATAAAAAGAACATTCATCATCCTTTCAGGGACAATAATAACAGCACAAAGAACACAGATGAGAACAACAGTATTTGATCTCTTCTATCTACAGGGAGTTCTGTCTATATTTTAAAACATCTGTCCTAATCAGATTCAGTTTCATCAGGCCATAGGAGAAGGATCTTCCATTCTGATTTTAGAAAACTGAAGTCAAGAAGAAAGGTTGGATATAGCAAAATCTCCACCAAAGTACAACAAAGTCCAACATTTTAATTAACTTGTGGAGATCCCCTCTGCTGTAATTAGCCTTCAAGAGGCTTCAACAGGACTTTTGCCCCACAGGCTACCGAGTCCTTTCCCATCATGTTCCAAGCAGGAAGGAATGCCATGTGGCATTTTCCTCTCCTGAAAGCTTTTGAATTTTTGATTCGCCCAAGGAATTTTTCTTTTCCACCAAAGTGAACCAAAGCCAGAACTGAGCAGCTTTGTGACTTTGACAGCTGAGAACTGGCTGACACTGTTTTTCAAGTGCCCCCTTTTAAAGCACCTTATTAAAATAATTTTTGAGGTCCTCACATATAAACTCACAATCATAAGTGTGCTAGGAAAAAGTAACTCCCCTTCTGATTTTCGTGCTGGGACAGACATGGATGCTACACTGATTTATGGGTCTTGGATACTTGGTGCTGCAAATCAAGAACTTGGCAACACTTCCTGATTTTTGATGTAGTTTTAGCAAGATTTCACACATGTGAAGAACAGACACGCATTCAGACCTAAGCTCATTTTCCTTTCCTAAGTTTTCCAGGCCTGAGAAATGTCAGACTAGACCTCCTGACACCCCGAGCATTTTCTTCTGGTACACCTCTAGTGAGGGGGAAATGCATCTCCTTTACATATCTGCTGCTAACCAGTTAACCTCCAGTCCCTGTTACTTTCCCTCAGGCTGCTTGGTTTGTGGGCACATCCATGCTCTGTAAGTGGTATTAGCTTGGCCTTGGCTGCAGCTCATGTCCTCCTTTCCTCACTCATCACATGCTGTTCATGCCTTAATCTGCAACTGTTTAATTGGTAATACTTTATCCCTCCTGTATTTGGATGAGTATTTTTGCTCATGCTGACTGCTGACACCACACAATTGTGCAAGGCTAAGCAAAACCTCAGCTAAGATACATAAAAACTGAGACGGCCAAAGAAAGATGGATAGCAGAGCTACTGTACAAAAGTTTCTAGGACAATTTTTCCATATACTGCTAAAATGGGTTAAATCCCAGACAAATACAGACAAGGTCTGAGGCTTAAAACAATCTGTTATTGTTATAAAGATTAGAATTTACTAATACTGTATAAGTGCATGATTGACATTAATAAAATTTCTGTTTGACAACCTTGCAGACCTTGGCCTGTCTCTGTCCCATTGTCTGAGCTCAGTGAAGTCTTGGCTCCCCCATGGTTCTCCTTAGCTCTGCCAGTGCCACCCATGCATGGGACAAGCTCTGTTGCTGTCCTATTGTGGCCATTCAAACTGTGCCAGAGGACAAGCTGCTGCAAACTCCTTGGCAGTCCCATCTCCTCTGGGGAAAGAAGAGTGGCTGGTTGTCGCCCTGGTTTTACAGGGCCCCATAAGTTGTAACACTGTAGCTGTAGTTTCCCATGCTTGTTCTGTAAACATGGTCCTTGTTTTTCTTAACCGGCCGGGATTGTTTTGCACTTGTGGAATTGTTTTTCATTCCTTTCCCTGGGGTGGAGAAAGATGGTTGACCATGTCTTTGTCCTGTAAACCTTCAGGGGTGTTGACCCTTTTCACCAATCCTTCATTGTCCTTAGAAACATATAAAAATAGGTAAATAAAGAAGGGCAGGGCTTTTGGTCGGTCCTGCCTGGAGGTTCAACTGCTGCTCTGAGACTCGCGTGTTTCTTCTGTTGCCAGCTGTGCAACAGCTGGTGCCTCCTGTCCTGAGCAAAGGCACTGAAATGAATGCCCAGCAAACTGCATGTCCAACAAACTGCATGTCCAGCAATCTGCATGCCCAGCAAACTGCATGTCCAGCTTAGCAGGCAGCTGTGCAAGGACCTGGCAGGCCCAGTGCACCTCTGCCTCTTCTGCAGGCATGTTGTCTTTCACCCCTTTCTGTGATGAGGGGACCTCTTTTTTCAGGGGGCACTTCAAACCATCTCAGGATCTTTGCCTTGCAGGTCTCCTCCATTACATCAAACTGCTTTGACTTTGTTGAGCCTCAGTTAACTTCAGTTCCTGGTGGCACTATTTCATATCTTGCTTATTGAACCAGGTACAGGAACTGGTCAAGTCTGCAAGGATGTGAGTGGCAGTAAGGGGACCAGTGGGTACATTAAAGGAGGTTGCTAATAAAACGCTGTCTTCAGCACCCTTAGAGGTGCTGAGGGAAAGAAAATCAGGCTGAAAGATTTGTGCATGCAATAAGCTGAATTACTCCCTTTGCCATGGTGCTCCCATTGCCCTTGGAGTACCCACACACACACACACAAAAAAAGAGCTATGGGGCCATTAGACTGTTTCAGATGTTCCTAGTCCCAGTTGGTGATAGATTTCAAATAGGCTGGGGCAGTCATATCCCCTTTCTGCTCTTCTAGCCCTGTGTGGGGTGGACAAAGGTCTTGGAGCAAGGATCAGGAGTTCAGTTGTGACAATATGCAAAGCTGCTGATTTGCTTCCAAGCACCTACTGCTTTGCTGAGATTTCAGGAAAATATTGTTGGCCTTTCAGTGGGGCTCCAACAGTGCCTTGACAGATGAACTTGTGAGAGGCAGTGAGTGCCATCAGCAAGGCAACGAGTAAATCCCAGGAAGTAAGAGTCCCAATTTTTCTGGGATAATTCATGATCTCTGGACATGGTATTGGAAACACAATAAAAGACTAGATAGTTCATTTTCCACTTTTTACATCCATCAGTCCAGCAGGTCAGGCTTAGTTGTGCCTGAAGTTGATTTGGTTTACAGAACTGGTTTTATTTTATTAAATCAAAATTAATACAGCAGACAAACATCATACTTAAACTGTGGCATGTCAGAGATGAGATGAATGACAGACATCATCGATCACTCTATGAAGCAGCTCCACAATTCTCCTGTCTTTTAACACCTCTTTAACCTTAATTTTGCTGATTTGAGCAGTCATTAATTAACTATTTATGGTATACACAGCTGATAGACCTGGAATTTCACAGTCTGTTAGAGTACATAATTTGCATTTACATCACAATGTTGTTAAACCAAATCATTATCTTAAACTACACATATACATTCAATTTTAGGAAGTCAGACCAACTTGTCTCCAGCTGTATATTTTTCAATTATATTTATTAACATCACTTTCCTTTTTGCTTATTCAAAACATATTCCACAGATGGTTGCATCAAAAATGTTAATGAAAGAAAAAAAAAAAAAGCCAAAAAAGCCCAAACTGGAGACCTTAGCTGTGAGAAGGATAGCTCACACTTCTGTGTAAACAACTGTAGTGTTAAATCTCCTGGTCTCAGGTTTCCAACTCTACATTCCGCTCTTGATAACTTAAAGCCACTACGGATGTCCATATGCTGGCAGAGAGCTTTTCTCCTCGGCAGGGACAGTGCAGAAAGCCGTGGTCAGTGTTTCCTCACGGGGGCAGTCTGCAGCTCCTGCCCAAACCTCTTCCTGCTGTGTGCCTGGCCAGAGCCTTGCTCAGGGCTGGGAGCTGTGCCCAAGCTTTAGTGCACCACCAAACCATGCATATTTAAACATCTCTTAATTTTGTTCAGAACATATAATCTAGTAACAGAGATCTTTTTTTTCACTAAGTTACAGATAAGCTGTGGCTGCAAGAGCAGACTGAGCTGCTGACATGCAAGCATTGGCTCTGCACCTGGGTTTTGGTTATCGGAGTGGATCGTAACAACTGCTGCATTATTACAAAGGAGCCAGGAGAGAACAAAACAAACCCAAAAGGTAACCTCTTCAACCATTCTAACTAAAGGCAGATAGTGATGGGACAAGTGGAGTGGTGTTAAATTAAAAGACAGGAGATTTAGATTAGATGTTACGAAGAAATTCTTCACTGTGTGGGTGATGAGGCACTGGAATAGGTTGCCCAGAAAAGCTGTGGGTGTCCCATCCCTGGAAGTGTTTAAGGCCAGGCTGGATGGGACTCTGAGAAATCTGGTCTAGTGGAAGATGTCCCTGCCATGAGAGGGAATTTGGACTACATGATCTTTAAGATCCCTTCAACCATTCTATGATTCTATGGAGTGTTACATTGCTACAGAAAAGACCAGAAATAAACAAAAAAACCCAAACGGGTCACCTCTTAAACCATTCTAACGGAAAGTAAAACAAAAATCTGGACAGGAGGGTCCCTGGCTGAGCTGCAGGAGCAGCACATGCCAGCAGTGCCTGGTCAGCTCTGAGTCCCTTGAAGCTGCAGCACCCTCAGCACTCCCTGGCCAGCACCGGCGCCTTGGCTCCAGCACTTGTGCCCTGCAGAGGTCTAAGGAGCTTCTGCCCAGTTTTTCCCACTGTGCCTGCCCTCAACCCCCACCTCCTCCTGCCCGTGGTGCTCCCACAGGCTGCCCCACACCGTGCCAGAGGTTGTCCCACTCAGCCCTGTGGCAGAGGGCACCCCACAGGCAGCCCGTCCTTTCCGAGCAGCTTTCGCACTGCTCACTCCTTTCAGTCTTGGCTGAGGGCTGGTGTGTCTGTGTAACAGGAGGCTCACACTCCCTTTTTTCTTTCCCACAATGACAAGCCTGCAGTGGTAGCCAGGGTACTGAAGTGGTGGCTGTCACATTTGGCAATGCTGCTGCTATTTGGCATATTTTGATTTGCTTAATGCTGCTACAGCACTACAGTGGGTGGTGCTCTTGCCCACATCCACCGACCTTAGGCAGAAACAAAAGCAACACAACAGATCGTTCAAATAGTGCATATTGTGCAAATTCTCCTCCTCTCCTGCCACCCCAATAAAAAAGTCAAATCCAGGGTAGCTGAAGGAAGACAGTGATGTTTTTGGGTGGTGTTTTTTTGTTTCTTTGTTTTTGGTGGCATTTTTCTGAGGGAAAGAGTAGAAGTCTTTTTCAAAATGGATTTATATTTGCTATAGAAGATGTTAGACTTCAAATGGTGGTAGAGGCTTCTTTTTTCTCTCTCTCCCTTGATGACAGAGCTAATAATTGATTGTATCTGCACACAGTAGCCTAAATTCTATGCCACAAATATTCTCTTCAGACTTGATGTTATTAAACAAGTTACTGTCTTGATGTTTAGTTATCAACATTTTCTGCCTATGTAACATTAATGAAAAATAAATAAATAATGTAAAAATTAGCCCCCATAGCCAATGGGCTGTGCATAAATGAAGACTTCTGTAGGTTACTATTTTAATTGAATTTGTGAAAAATAATGTATCAGCAAACCACTGCTCTTTTGCTTTCCTGGGTTTAGCAGCAAGTTTCAGATTTTACCTGCTTGGAAAAGAAAGGTATTTCAGCATCTGAAACTACTCATAAAACTATTGAAATTAACTGCAACAATCAGTCACTGTGAGTACTTTTTATCCATGTCACTCTCTGAAAGCAGTGAAAATAAAAGTGCAGAGAGGCAAAGGCTCCAGAGTAAATTTTGACAGACCGGTGCTAGCAAATACCTTTTTCCTCCTGTTAGCTATTGGAAGGTTGCAGTCTTTGATGTGCTGGCAAGAGTGACCTTGATGTGCACATTCTTTGAGAAGGTTGTACCAATTCCTCACCTGTTGTCACTGTGGGCCTGGTGAAGCTGATGGAAATCTTTCCAGGGACTTCTGTGGGCTTTGAAATTGGATGTAAGCTAAATGTTTACAGGTTCCAAGAGTTTAGTGCGTGCTTTCTTCTAAGAAAGCAATACCAATGCTCACAGAGGAAGGAAACTGCTTTTAAAATTGCATTAAAATACTGAAATTAGTTTGATCAAGAATTAAGTTTAAGAATAATGCATTGTCATGGTGTCTTGCTAGAGCACTGCCCCTGACTAGCACCAGTACCCATGCAGGTGCCTTGCTGGACTTGCAGAGGACTGTGGTGTGCCACTCTTTGGACTGACGTGTCCCAGTTGAGATGTGCAAAACCCAGGGAAGGAAGAAGTAGAAATGTTTGTGTTACATGGAGCTATTTGGTTGTGCCCTCAGAAGAGCACAGCATGAGCCAGAAGCAAGTGCTCCTAACCCAGATTGTCAAAAGATGTGTGATAGGCCAGTACAGATCTTCTCACTTGTTTTCAGAATAGCGTGGAAGGTGGGGGTGCCCTTCTCCGTACAAGTATCAACCACAGGCTTCAACCCCCTTGCCTGGGGATGGAACTCATTTCTCTCCCTTTCAGCCTAAATGTCTGAAACTGGCTTTAGGCCACTATTTACAAACTGTCTAGTCCCTGGGAAAGAGCCAGGACTGCATAGTTCTTCGGCAGATGTTGGTGCCCATCTGTCCTCCAGGGAAAATGCTGGACTTCACATTGAAAGTGGCAGCAGATGCTTGACAAACTCAGCCCTGGCCCTGGCAGCTGTCAGACACACACCTGTACCAGGTATTGTCCAGCTGAGAGTAAATGGCCTCTGAAAGCTGGACCTGTGATGGGACTGCCCCCTATGTGCATCATGTTCATGGATCTGCTAGGGGGAACCTCACTGTCATTGAGGGAGGTGGGGCAAGGGGCACGTTTGCAGAAAGTGGCCTCTGTTTTAGCTGCCTGATGTTTTGACCTTGTCTGAAAGGCTCGGACCTAAAGTTTTTAATCAAGAGTCATCCCGCTCCCCTCTCCTTCACAGCAGTAAGCAGTCTCTGCCCACGTGCCCAACATCTGCTGGCTGAAGCTGGAAGTGCCCAGTGGTGACCTGTGACTTCTCTCTGCTGCTCCCTCCCACTTCTCTAGCACAAAGCTTTGTGTGCATCACACTACCACTATTAAATGTTTATTTCATTAACTTGGTGGTAATATTTGAAGATCTTGCTGCACAAAATCTCTTGTTGGGTCCATTCCACTGTTAGTAATTATGGGTGTGGATCTTTCTTCACGCATAAACTCTGAGTGTATTTTTAGGCCCTTTTGTTTCCTCCCCCTGCTTCGGATTGCCGTCTCCATCTCTCCCACTCTTCCCTGTGATGCAAGCAGTAACTTGAAACTCAGGGCTCTTTCTGTCTGCTGGCAGGAGAGGATGAGTAACAGCTACAGAGGAGATGAGAAAGCCTCCCTTGCCATGCACTGGCTTGCACAGGCTGCGCTGTGCCAAAGTATAAAAAAATAACTCAGCATTTCTGATCTGAGTTGCAAGTCTCTTGGCGAGACGCTTCTGCAAGCTCACACAACCCAGGAAACAATTATTTCTGAGCCTTTACATGCACTGTGTGCTGGGTCTTCCTGCAATGCACAAGTAAATTAATGTTTTGCTCTTTGTTTCTTGGCTGTGGTCTATGTAACCTGTGGCCAAGATCATATATTTTACAGCATGCTCCTATCCAGTGGCACCAGCCTTGAGGTTTCCAGGTTTTTTCTAGGGGTGCAGCTAAACTGTCTCTACCAGTGGTGGCAGCTGAGCCCTTGCAGACATAATTAGGGGTGAATTGGGTGTTCTCAAAAATATCTTTCTCCTTGGCTGGTTGATGTAGAGAGGGTTGTGCTCATCAGCCTTGTGGAGAGTGAGGGGGCAGTGACTGACTCGAGAGCTGAAAGTTAGGTATCCAATTAATATTTGAAATACCTAAATGACAAGGATCTGTTTGCTGTGTGAAGCTGGGCAGCTTCTAGGGAGTCAACTTCTGAGTTTAAACATACTGCACTATGACCAGCGATTCTCCACAATACAGTAGGATTTATTAATAGAAAATACGTCAATATGAGTTTGTCTTTGTACATGTTAGCAACATGTACAGTGAAACACATTTTTTTTTCTCAATCTATATTGTTATAGTTCTTTTGTGTTATCTGACATAACCATTTATATTTTGGGCTTAAATATGTTATTTGTCAAAATGTACTTTCAGTGTTAATATACCTTTAAAATCATAGTTTATCTTTTAAATATTGAATTCATATTATTATTTTTCAAATCAATATTGCTCATGTTAGTGCAAATTTGTTAAATCTTGAGATAGGTTAACCATTCCTTCCAGACCATAAACAGCATTTAATAAAACAGTGAGATTTATATAGCTCTACACAGCTGAACAAGATTCTAATACGAAGCTTGTTAAAAAAAAAAAATCCGACATTTTACAGTACATCAATTGCATTTTATACATTTTTTTTGGAACAGTTTTGTTTCTTCTCTATTTCTGTGTGTGATCTAGTACAAGAATGAAGGGAACAGCAATAGGTGATGATACTTTCCTCAATATTAAAAAGAATGCATCATATATATCTTGCTCAGTATGGCGGCAGTGTTGTATTTCCAAACCTGGAAAAGAAGCCAGGTAATTCAACACCTTCTCAAAACCCAGTACAGCAAGAGTGAACGTTATCAGTCGGAGGACTTGCCACTACAGAAAAATGGAAACAAACCAACACAAAGTATAGACAAAAGGTATTTTATGCCACATCATCAATCCAGAATCTCTCACTTGAGCAATGGTCAACATTTGACTCCAAGTAATTCCTAAGAGGAGCTGAAAGAGGGCAATGTGGGCATTTCAGTAGTTTGAAGAACGGAAATATATCCAACTTACAATAATCTCCTGTCCTAAGAACTTTGAACAGAACGATGCATCCCCTGGGCCTGTTGGCAAATCTGTGCCTGGAAAGCTGCACAGCCTGCTCTTTGTCAGGCAGTCAAGAAGAACTTCCAGTTGCGAGTGACATTCTTTATTAAAAAAAAGCTTTTATACTGAAAATGTGCTTTTTTCAAAAGAGCACTGTAAATGTCACTTATTAAAATCAATGTAATAAATAAAATATAAACAACCTGTGTCCAAAACTATGAATAGTATTTTTATCTACCTCGCTATACATCTGGCCCACTGTGCCCCTCCCACCCACCCTTTCTGAAATTTTTTAAAAATTTTTTTGCATGCTATTTTTTTCCCCATGTTTACTACAAAGAGCAAAGGTTACATATCGTACACTGGGAAAAGCTGCCAAAAAGATTAAACTATAGTCCTAGATTACCAATAAACCAATTCTATGTCACAATACCCGCCTGCATGAACTACTTGGGCTGCGTCCTATAAGAGCAGATGATGACTTGTGAGAGACTTCTCCCCCTGCACACAGCCAGAAGTGTGTCAGGTGATGTTAAAACTATTACAGTGACTAACCACAGAAATGTTTGCAACCTAAAACAAATTCCTTATTGGCAATTTAAGCAATTTACAACTACTCCATTTGGGGTGGGTCTGATGCTCTGAAAACTGAATGCTGAACTGTTTGTTGCCTGAATCACAGAAATGAAGAAATGCTTCTTTTTTTCCATTCCAGCATTACAAGAGCGAAGATGAATATGCCAGTTCTTCTGGCCTCCTAACCTATGTAGCTGTTCTTTTATTTTTGAATTATAAAAAAATTTCTCTGTCCCTCACGTTTTTTAGAATTCACTTCAAATGCACAGAAATGGTCTTTTTTTTCATATTTGAGGAATGTGTTCTGGGTGTTGGGTTTTATTTTTGGTATGGGTTAAAATAAATGATTGTCCTAATGTTCAAGAATTGGACCCTTCTGTAATCTAAAGAGTTTGGAGAGTCCAGATTAAAGTCTGATGGGTCTTAGTTTTCATTTCCTCAGGGAGATGGCAAGATCAAACTGCCTTCCTTGAGCACTTACTGGTTGGTGGCTGGAGAGTAATGAAATTCCCTCAAGAGGAGATCAAAAGATGTTGTTTTAAAGGAAATGGCACCTAAGGGTGATGGAGTTGGTGATAAAAAATCAGCTACCCCTTCTTTTGTGAGCATGTGGCCTAGCAATGTTGAACTGCTATTGATGGCTACGGAAGTGAGTAAGAGAAAGCACATACTGGAGTTTCCACTGTTTAAAAGAACTGAAAATCAAACAAAAATTGAAGCTTAGCAAGGAGAACATTGGATGAGAAGAAGTCTTACACCACACAAACACACACACTCAAACACATGCACACGGAATACTATGCACACGTGGACACACACGAGTAAGAATGTGTATTTGTATGGTAGGTTCTTGGAAATAGACATTCTTAGCAAATATGGATGACAGATCAATTGTAATTTATTTTCTTTTAACACTGTATCATCATAAAGAAAACTGGTATAAATGAAAAAAAACTATTTCAAATATCTACATCTAAAATTTTAGGCAGTGAAAAAGCACTTTGTTGACAAGGAGTGTGGAATGATGAATGTTAATTGTCAGAAACTGCTGAATGCCTTTTTTTTAGTTGCCACAAACAAATTCACATATCAGAACAAACAATACTGCTAAATATTCCTTTTTGTTTTTTTGATTTTTTTTTTGATTTTTTTTTTTGTTAAAACGCACCGGGGAAAAGAAAACAAAAAACTGGAAATTCATACATCTTTCAAAATTTGAAATTGAAGCAATATTTAGAACCATAGATGAAGAAACACTGTGGCATTGGTGTAATATACACAATGCACCTTTTGTTTTTATCTGTAATGTACATCAAATACTTTACAACAATGCATTAACAAAAGGCAAGAAACATCTTGCTGTACAGAGGAAACCCCAAATGCAACTTGAAGCCTAGATTCACAATGAATGAGGATATTAAACAAAGTATGAGAAGCTGTTCCCCATAAAGTATGTACGCTGCTCAGTAACTTGTGCTTAACTCTTGACCCAGATCCACTGTCATGTTCTTCCTCCTTCCTTCAGCCACATTCAATATACAGCACTGAACTTTAGACTCTACAGGCCAACAGTAAAGTTGCCCCACACTGTAAAATATATATATGTATATATATATTTCTTTCTAATTACTCCCAGGTTTAGCTTTCGTATCTTTTAGCCTTCTAAAAAAATCTCTTAATTTTTTCCGTACTGGTTATCTGTGCCTTCCTATGGAACAGGCTTTAACAAACTAAATTTGCAGGAAAAAAATGTCTCGTGGTATGCATGCACATGCACAGTTCCTGGAGCTTTTGTATCTGCCCAAGTCTCAAACCCAGGAGTCGGGAGAGGCTGGATAGTGGCTTGTTTCATAGTTAAGTTCACTATAGGGACGAGCAGCTGAGTAGAAGTCGACGTAGTTGCCAGTTGACTTTAGTCCCAGGTGCATGTTGTATTCGCTTGCAGGTGGACGATGATGCACTTGGTCCTCAAAGAAGGACTCGTCATAGTTTCTTGTTGAATTCTGAAATGGCTGATATGGTTCATAATCTTTTCTGCTGGGCTCCTGTGGAACTGGCTGTGTTGAAACCTGGAAGACAGCAATACCCACAGCTTGTTAGATACAACTTATTGTGGGCAACAGGATGGAAGAAGGAATAAATCTCATTTATGTTTCTCATGCTCACAATACAAAGGTGTGCATTATCTTAACATCTGCCCAAAGTACTGCTTTAACAGTGAATTAATTCCACAGCTCTGCCTTGTCATTTTATTTCTTTACATCTATTTAAGGCATTATTATTATCAAATATATTTATTATTTCATATTATTGCTGCGAAAGATGCTGGTTTATGTCAAAAGTAGGTCATGCAGCATAGCTTATACTTCACTTTCATAACATAAGTCTGTGTGCAACTTGCAGCTGTATAATGCAAATATGGGTGACCAAAATTCAGCCTTGAAGAATTTGAAAGTAAGCAATTTACACTCCAAAGACGTTAAACATTTTGCAGCTGCCTTTGACTGAAGTGAGATTTAGGGGAAGAAGTGGCACCATATCCTTAAGATTAATTTACAGTCTTCAGGGCACTGACATGAGAAAAGTGCCCTGAAATGGGTTCTTCGTCTACCTACTGTTAAGCAGAAGCATCTTCTTACCACCTCCTCAACACTTCATATTAACAATCTTGTGTTGTTGGTACATTCCAGCTAGTTGCCTTTAAGTTGGAATGTTTATGATAAGCAGAAAAAAAAATCTCAGACGGTCCCCTAACCTAAGGTTGCCATAGCATTTTTTTCAGACAGCCCTAGTTTTTATAGTTGGGACTTTATTGAAATCTGAGAGGTATAAATACATGCTGACTATCCTAGAAGACTGTCTTCTGCTTCATGCCACCTCTGTAAGTTTGGACAGACTTCATGACTGCAAAATGATGCAGCCTGTCATTCCTCACATGGCCATCACTGGGAATACTGACGCTCAGACACCGATGTGGGAACACTTTGTGGATCCTGCTGACTCTGCACGTGTTAGTAACGTTCCTTCAAGATGGCAGGAACAGTTGCACTGCTATGGCCCAAACTCCATGGTATTTGTTCAAAACAAATACCTGTATTGGACTCTATGCAGAGGGTGAAAAAGGCTGCCTAAGCTCACTTCTTTTAGCAGTCCCACAAGTGATATTGCAAGTTTGGGCCCAATATTACAACTGCACAAAGGAGCGTAACTACTCTAGTTTCTATTTCTAGAACTGCTATCAAGGTGTAAAGGACCTTCAGGACCTCATTTCATTTCCCATATTCAAACACAGGTGTTTACTTTGGACATAGGAGTAAAATCCTACATGAAGCAATCTGTTTATGTGTGCTATTTTTGAATTAGTGGTATTTTTCTTTTGTTTCCACATATGATGTTGCACTGGTCTTTTGCCATCTGGAACAGTAACATTTTAGTCTCTGTGCTTACCTGGTTATGTTTGATATCTTCAGCAGGCGCACCATACGAATTCCTGTACAAAGTTGAGATTCCAGTGTTCTGAGCTGCAGAGAGAGAAAAGGAAGGAAAAAGCAGGTTTACCAAACATACCTTTGTGGCCCCAAAGTGAATGCTTAAGGCTTCATTAAATACATCATACAAAGCCTGTTTCCCACACACCAAAGTCTTCAAAAGCATCTGCACACTTTTCCTTCCACTGAATGGTCATCATCTTTGCTCTGGTGTACATACATCTCCTTGGTATACATTTATTAATGGTAACAGGCTCTATGCAATGTTCATAACAATCCTGTGCACTTCTTATCTGAATCAATAAAATAATTTCATATAAATTTCATTATTCAATAATAAATTTCAGGTTATAGATGGGATTATCTAGCATATGCAACAAACAACAGTTGTAAGTATTGAGATTAGGTAACATTTCAGTTATTTCACTTCAGTTGGACAATGTGGATTACTAATCCTACAGTAATTTTGCTTTATCATGAAATTATTCAAACAAAAACCGATTAAATGTAAGTGAAAAAAACGTTAGGCAAAAAGTATTATGTAGTTATACTGAAGGGGTCTGGCCAAGATAGTCTCAAATCCACGACTGCTGTCACTGCTGTCACTTTCTTCTCAGATGTCCTACTATTCAAATGCACAGACAAAACTGAGCTATGACTTTGAAACTGGAAGTAATTCTAAATACAAGGAAGATAATACATAGCCTTACAAAAATTTATTTCCAATTCTATCCAAAGAAACCCAAAATGAAGAGCAAAGGATTTTCCTTGCAAAGCTGACTCCACTGATCCTCTAATTTGGCAACGTAGCTGAAGCTTAGTTTGCTGGTAGGACTTGAAAGACTGTAGTTACCTCTCATATTTGAAAGACTATGAAGGTAGCATTTTGTGTGCCTGCTGCATACTTTTCATACATTATAACTTTCCAGACATTCTAACCAATGATTGGATGCTGCTATGAGGACTCTTACTATAAAAGAACAGGCCTGAAAGTAAAAATTGAGTAGTTGTGAACCAGAGTCATCAGTGGAACTGAAACATGTGGCTCGTGACTTCTCTCAGGTCTCTGTGCAATGGTGTAAAACCTGGAGGCACCAAGGGTGGCTTTTAATACTTCCACAACTCAAAACTTGTGAGGGCAAGTGCTGGGCATCTGAGCTGAAAGCTGGATATGGGACCCATGTTAGTCACATCACTAGGAAGTACCACATTACTGAGGATGTCAGCACTCTTTCTTCCTTTGGCAATGTGCAAGCATGGACTCCTGCACGTAAAACTACCTCTAACTTTCCCCCCACCACTGCACACTTTGTGGAGAAAGGAATGGCATGGCCTTCAGCCAAAGCTGACTGGAATACACCAATTCAGATCTTCACATCTGCCATGGGTTCCATGCTGAGGGTATAATGTTTGTCAGTTTGATGCACTGGTCCATGTTGCTGCTTTACAGATCTCACATGGTATTCTGAAAGATCTGCAGCATGTTTATGAAAATAGGATAAAGACAGGGCTTATATAGTGAGCTGATGAGCTCTAGCAGCTGGAAAAAGAGACTTTTCGCTTCATAACCATTAACTGATGGGGTTTGTTAAATCTCTTGTTTCTTAAAGAGGTGGATGCAATTACTAAGAAAGTGCAGAGTCCTGTGAAGGAAACGGAGAAGAGCACTAGAGGTCTCCAAGAGCAGCATGACCTTTATCTTTTAAGGTGGCAAGAACACAAACTCTAGTGACAGATGCTGGTTGGGCTCCTCAAGTGGCAGATACTCTTAATTCTACCTGTATGCCAATAGGCTGTAACAGACAGAAACAGGTGAAACAATGAAAAGTAGTGTTTGAGCAGTTTGCTTTGGTCGTAAATGTTAGTGTCAAAGAGTTAATCTGCAGAGGTTCTCACTGTTCAGGTTACAATTTGTCACTTAAGGGATTTTTGAGACTTGACTGTTATTTCAGTTGGTTTCTTTATATTCCAGCTGCAGCCTCTGTTGTAGTGTTTGAAATATCCCTCCTGATGAGTCTTTAGTATTAGAGGAGTTCGCATCAGCATTGCCCTTTAGGGTGCATCTCATAACAACACGACTCTCAGTTGTGCAACTGCCAGATCTTTCCTTGGTATCATCTTTTTAATGTCGTTTTTCTGATTATCTTGCTTGCCCCACTAAATGCCATATGAAGTTTTGTTATACAAATTTCTCTTTAGATACTCAGTGTTTCAGATATCCATTTTGTGAAGTCGTAGTTCTTGAAAAAGCACTGAAGTGACATTCAATGTATTGGACTGTCACAGATAGAGAAGGACTTCCTGTGACCATTTTGTTTTTATGAATGTATGTGCCAAGATAAGTGGGTTTGAAGTTTCATGCATGTGAGCTTCTGGTCAGACATGACTGAACACACTGAGTTCAGACAGGTCAATGCTGTTCATGGTTGTTTGATCCTAAGAGTAAAAGACTGGCATAAGGTGCAACATCCGAGGATATTATGAAGAATCTGATGAAAAATAGCAAACTGGACACATGCTAATTCGTATGCTGTTCCTTCAGGCAGACAGACATAAAGAGGGAGGTCATGACCTTTCCAAACAGATTCACAGAAAGGCATGTGGTACATACGTGCTGCTAATAGCCACGATCATTATAAACCTAGAAATAGTTTAGAGCAGGTGTGTAGTTGTCCAGTGCACTGCTGTGACATTTGCACTGATGTGCTCACAAATGCCACATACCAGATTGAAATTTAATGGTCTCTTGGATCACATATTCCACAATGGAAAATGAATAGTTTCATCTTCTGAAAATAGTTGCAAGCTCTGTGTTGCTGATTTCACTGCAGTGATGGGGATACAAATTCACACGTTTAAAATGAAAAAAAAACCCTCAATCCCCTAGTAATCTTTTCTTAATGCAATAAAAACAATGGGACATAAAATGCTTTAAAATAAATGCCAAGAGTTCACAAACAAGAAATCTTGGCTTAGGCAAGCTTGCAGGATGAGGTAATTCTGATTCTGGAGGAAATGTAAGTCAAGCAATGTAGCTGCTAGCAATGAATGCAGCCCTGCTCCAGTACCTGCTTCTGAACATGCAGGCAGCATCCCTGGGAACTCCATTCCCACTCTGCCATGCTTCAGTGAGCAGGTGACTCTTGCTGCCCAAAAGCAGCGGGCAAACATAAAAGAAAGGAATGAGCTAGATGAATGGACAGATACTGTGTGGTTAGTATCTGATTTTTCCTGATAATATTGTATATGTACCATCATAATAAAATTGTAAAACAGACAGAAAGAAAAGTAAATGAAATATTTTTTTTTAATAAAAATGGCAAGAGAAGGAAAGGGAGTGAAAGGAATAAGAGACAGAGATATTCCTGCAGCCACATTTCTTCACAGATATGTGAGAACTAGCTGAAAATTAAAATAATAGAGGAGTGATCAGTGTGTGTGTTTATGTGCATATTTTATGCAGTCTCAGAACATCAGTACAATTTTAATACTGAGGAGGCACTTTCTGGTAGGCAAAATTGTGAGCATTCTAAAATGAATACTATGATCAACCTGCAGTATGTCGTGGTTCAATTGCATAAAGGACATTATAGAAAAATACCTTTCTTTCTCCCTTCTGTTCAGTTTTCTAGGTGATACTGGTTAAAAACAAGTCACATAGTTCTTCATAGCAGTTTTAAGTTGACAAAAATTGAAAATTATGTTACTTAGTGGTTAACGCGACAAAGATGACATTGATCAAATTCAACCCCATTTATTCCAGTCCCTCAATTCATGGTTTAACATTTGGCTTTCAGATCTTGGAAGTACTTATTCTGAACACATTTACAGACACTTTGGAGTAACAAAATGCTGGCCTTTTGCCCTCAGGAACACAAACTGATAATAAGAAAGGACAGGCCAGTTGGACAGGTAGTCATCCTCATCTGCTATCGTGCAACCTGCCTTATCTTCTATAAGCAGCAGGTCTACATTTAAAAAAAATAAGTTCAAGACAGCAAAGGAAAATGCTTCTGTATCTCACAAATCTTAGGTAACAGAGATCATTACCTGTCACTACCACTGCCACCTTCCTGCACAGTGAAAAATGAGGTAAGAGCGTGAGAAAAGATTACAGTGCAGTACAGTTTCTAAAAGCAATAATAAGCCTGAGCACCTATAACACCTGATGGTGGGTTTTTTTTGTGTTCTGAATATGCATAGGCTTGACGGTAAATAATGAAAGTACTGATGATTGATTATTTGCAATCAAAGGAAAAATAAATTAATCAGAACTTTTTTCTGCTGCTGGAAGAGAAGACACAGTGTGTAGACTATGATGTACATATTAGTTCAGTGAGAGAACTAAGAAAGTAAAAGAGACCTCAAAGAAGGAGTACCATGCTGGGAACGTTATCTTCCTTGTTCTGAAGGAAAACACCATGGCATAAATAACATTATCATGTGCGCTTGCAGTTCCCATTTTCTTAAACTGAATATAATAGTTTTTGTCTTAAAAATATACTTCAGGTGACAAAATTATATTATTGGCTACAATTTTCTACAGTGAAGAGAAAATGGACAGTAAATGTAAAAGGCATCATAAACCTGTGAAGAGGGCAATGAGAACTTTGATACTGTGCCTCTATTTTTTTAGCGATCCTTGTGAAATCAATAAAAGTTATCATCTTCAGCCAAACTGTTTACTTCATAGATTCTCCATTCTCCCCAGAGGTTTCCTGACAAATCCTCAGGATGGCAGGAAGCCAACATTCCTACTTTGAAAATCCATCAAAGAACCTTCATTTAAGTCCAAGCCTAAAGGTCATAAAATTTTTCAACTATAAACTGAAAAGAGCTTTGGAGAAGAGCACCGAGATAGTAATGGATAAATTGGGACTACACAGTTGTGGCCTTACACTCTGTGTAAAACCCCTAAGTCCAAGAAAACTTTGTGTAATCCATCAGCTTGGCACGAAAGTAGAACAGCAGATCAAAATATGTGTACACCAGGTGGGACCTGAGAAAACATTCGTCTAAGTCCCACCCATGTGGATGTATCGGCCTGATGCACAAAATGAAACACAGGCATCACAAGAAACTTGCTACATGAACTTGTATTAAAGTTGGAATTAAAATCAGAATGTCTCACAAAATCACAGATACTGATATTATATGGTTTTTAAATCAAATATTTATTATTCCATGAGCTACAAGTATGTCACACAAATTCCATGTTGAATGTTGACGAGTAAAAGTCCTTTGGTCATTTTCTTTTGTTCTTATAATGGTGCTTAATTAGAGCTTAGACCAAACGTGCAGAGATTTGGTGATCTGAAAGAGAGAAAGTTACCTGTTAATTCCATATTTATTTGGATATTGGTCATGCAGGACTGTGAAATATTTTTACACTTTTGATTTGAATTTGTTTGATTTTTTTCCCTCACTTAGCTCAGGAGCTGGAAAGACAGTAGATAACTAAGCATGATGCTGAGAATTTCAAGTTTCCTTATGAAAAGTCCACCCAAATTATCAATAGAAATAGACAAAATACAAGAAAATATTAGAGGAAAACATAATGCAAAAATCAAAGTGGAGCAAAGGTTGCTGAGGCAGTATAAACCTCAGAATCTGAAAATTATATTGCAAGAGAGAGGAAATAAGGGAAGTAGGAATGGGAGAAGAAAAACACCACAGTGAAAAAGAAAATGAAAAGGGGTGTGGAAAAAGAAAAGCTCATTTTTTTAATGTGTGGAGAGAGACAAGACTATCTGTAAGAAAACAGATTTTCAGCATGGAGACACTGTATTTTGGTGAACTTTCTGAGATAATTTGCTAGTCTGAATTTACAGATACAACTAGAATAAAATACTACTGTTTCTGCCTTTTCCTTTTCAGTCTGATGCTCTTACTTCTGAGGTTCACACTTCCTGGCTCTTTGACAAATGGCTGAAAAAACTTCAGTCCTGTCCTTCTCAATCAGTCACGGAAGGGCCACTGAACTGTATTAGAGAACCACCTCGTGCAGTGACTATGAAACACTCAAAACATTACAGACACATAAAATGCAGTACCTTGACTGAATCTTCTGCACTCTCCCAAAGTACCCCACAGAAATCATTCAGGACACTCCTAATTTCTGTGGTTTCCAAATGCTCCTGACCGTCATTCTTCTCTTCAGATTTTCATCTTCAGGCTCATTAATGTTCCATATTGCACTTTCACACAAGTTCCAAGGCTGGTCTTTAGGTTTTGATTACATAATCACATGTAACATAGTCGATACGGTGTGAGTATCTTCATATCCTGAATGCAGTCTTGAAAAATGGATCTTATGGATGGATGGATGCTGAGCCACCACGTTCCTGGTGAGCAACCCATTCTGCCTCTGAGCAAGATCTCTACAGAGGGCATGGGAGAAGGTAACAGGCTTTCAGACTTCTCGCTGTGGTTTTTTGTCTGCCCTGAGGCAGCATTTGGAGGACACTCTGATGCTTGGCACTATATAAATGTAACAAAAAGTCCCATAATGGTTATACGAGCCTGTACAATGGAGATGGAGAACATGTATTTTTCAAGAGGTATATATATCCATATACATGGAGAGGTATAGCACTGGGCAAAGCACTCAAAATCTTATAATTACTGAGATGCTAAGAGATTAATGAGCTCACTGGGAAAGAGAGGCCTTCAAAGAAACCTGTAACAGATGCCACAACATACAGAGAAAATCACTGCATTTAAATCAACCCAGCTGAGAAAGTCACATGGATACACTTTACAAACAGCCACAAATTTCCTAAGAATACTGACATGCAAAATAAGATAACTGGAGAGCATTCCCTGCAAAAGACATATGTTAGGGATCACTGCACATGCTCAAATATCCCAGTTAATTCAAAGTGATCAACCAACCTCCTTCTTAAATGTTAACAAATGTAAAATTGAAAAAGACATGCAAAATTGGATTCAGAGCCTTTCTTCTGTGAAGAACCATGGTGTCCAGAAATCATCTTCACATGGTGTTGTATTCATTCAAATATATCTTCAGATGTATATCTCAAGGTGGCTAAAACTTGGGAATTCACAAAAGCAGGCTTACTCTTCCACAGTGCATCAAGCCAATCCTACAAAATCAGTGTTCTATCACTGCTGGTTTTTATATATGCTATGCAAGCAAAATCTCACCTGTCATGGTGTCTTTCCTAGAAGTGTGTTCTCCCTTATTTCCGTGGTAAGTGGCATTAGTTCCAGTTGATTCATAGTCTGTTTTTCTTTCTTTTAGGCTGATCATTTCCCGAGGTGAGGCTGGGGCACTTGCTAGATAACAAAAATGAATTTTATTTTTTAACATATATGACTGAATGTAGGGTTTAACTGTTGAGTAAGCATTTCATTAAAGTTTATATCTGTTAGTTTTCTAACATGAAGCTGATTAAAGAAACACTACCACATTATGGAGGAAAAGAAAAGATGCTGTTATTTCAAGGGCATGGTAAATGTATTCATTGGAAAATCAACTGCAAACATAATTTTATTCCTGAATGGTTAATTTTTCTTTTACTTACATCCAACATCTAAGATGATCACTATGAAAAAAAAAGTACAATATTTTTTTTCCTTTTGCTTTTCATTTTCTTGACCTTGTCAAAACTTTTTTGGTATGGGCACTTCCATTTTTTCCTCAAAATGGTTACTTTATTTCCACTGAAAAGACTGTTAACTTTCAACTGTGTGGAAAAACCCAGTTGAAATAAAATGTATATAAACCATTATAAAATGGTTTCTTCCCTTTTCTCCTGAAAATAAACAAACCAATTAAATTATTCTAATGGAAAAGTGAAGAAAAGAAAGCCTTTTTTTTCCCTAGTACACGTATACCAAAGAATGCCTAACAATTAAAGGTAACTCAAATAATTGATCTGTCTTTAAATACTGATATGTGTGAACAACTGCCATTAAAGCAACAACTGCTACTTTGAGCTGTTTTGATTAAAACTAAATCCTTCACCACCTATACTCATGGTACGGCTAAAAGGAGGAAAGTACAGGTGACAAAAAAGAGAACTGTGTTTTATACTCGAGTCTCACACACTGGAGAATGTGAAGGTGATCACTGGCATTGATCATGAAACCTTAGAGCTTGCAATGCTTAGGAAAAGGAGAAAAGCAAAGGAAAAACTAATGGCTTCCAAGTAAACTGATTTCAATATATTTAGGTGTTGGTAGATAAAGTGCATTTTCCCTGTTGTGGAGTGCAGGAGAAGGAGCACAGGCTGAGTGGCAGAGTCCCCCAGAGCCTCGTAAGGGCACAGTGGTACAACAATTACTAAACTGAATTATTACCCCACACATTCCCCTGCCTCCACACAGGTATTTGGTATGTCAAAAGAAGCTCAAAAACAGTAACAATGCCTTTGTTCAAAAACAAGGAAAAGAAAAAAAATTAAAAATGTAATACAAACTCTTTGTGAAGCTTGACCTTGAGGCACACCTTTCAGCATCTCTAAACTATGTTACATTTTTTAGTTAAGCAACAGTGAAGCATTTGCACGCAACTACGGAGTAGGGTGATGTTGAATTCTGCTTCGATTGGTTTTGCTGGCCCTGGCCTCAGAATTTACAGAGCAAATGCAGGACAGATGTTCTTTCTTATGAAGCCATTAGAACTGGGGATTGCTTTTAAACTGTTTGTCAATAGTGATGTAAATCTAAAGCTGATAATCCGGCAGATACAAAGAAACATGATGTTAAACTACCAAATCAGCTAATGGCAGCTTGAGTCTAATGGGGAGCAGGCCAGAACACAAACCTTGAAAAAGCTGCTAGCAGAGAGACACATTTTGTTTCACATACTCTGGTAATGGTTATAAACACTCTGGTGTTTTGAACAAAATTGACTGATCCAGACAAAACCATCTCTCTCCGTTCCCTATGGGAATTCCCTCTCTCTTCCCATGAGAGGAAAACTACTTTCTGGCAAGTGTTAAAATGCAGAAGCACCCTCTTTCAGAGTTTCTGCTGGAAGCAAACATGAAGACATTGGTTGATATTAGACTGAAAATTGATATAATGTTTTTCTGCTCTTATTCTAAAAGGACACAGAAAAGAATACGGAGCTCTCTACACTAGTCTGAGCCTGTTATCACCCAGTCCTAGGGATGGATGGGACAGTGTGAGTTCATTTTCTTCAACTCTTTACCCCAAGGTAAGATCCCGTATACCAATATAATTCTTGACAGATTTTAATCTGAAACTAAAGATCTCTAGTGACAGAGATCACATAACTGCTCCAAGCAGTCTGTTCCAGTGCTTTCTTTCCCCACTACTAGGAAATGTTCCCTGATGTCTAGCCTGACTCCTTGCTGCTCATTATTTCCATTTGTCTGCTATGAAGGCAGAAAAAGTTCACACCATTCCTCTTCACGGCTGGCTGCTGCGTGCTTGAAGACTTGGTGTGTGCCTCCTCCCACTGTCTCCATCTCATGTCTCTTCAACTCGAGTTAAATAATTACAGTCCATTCAGTATATTCTCATATACTGATTTTTTCACCTTCCAATTCACAGGTGCAACTGACAAAAATCCCCAAATAATTTCTGAAGAAATTTCATCTAGGCAGACATTCTCCTTATAATTTATTTTTAAAGGATTGGATATTTTTTTCCCTTTGAACATTACCTCCTGTTTCTCAAGATCACTTTGAATTTCAATAATGCCTTTCCAAGAACATGAGTTTCTCCCAGGTTTATGTCACCCACAAAGGTAATAGGTAACTTTTGCACATTATCTGGGTCATTACTAAAACCACGGAAGAGTACTGGACAAGGCACGGCTCCAAGCAAAGCATTCTTACATTTTGGCAATAAACAATACCCTTTCCTTGTGAATGGTTTTCAGGAAGTTTTTTATTTACCCTACTTGATGTTTTCTGAACTGTTGGCTAGCCTGCCTTAGGCTTGTCCATAAAAATGTTGTGTGAAAGAGTCTTCCTGATCATGGGATATTATACTTACTGACTTATCTTTCTGCAAAGTGCTTTGATTATGTTGAAGCAGGAATTCAGATGGATTTAATTAGAGCAAATGGTACTGAATCAATGTTTGCATTTGATATTGATACTACCAGACACACAGCAACTTACATTATGATGTAGAAACGCCTAGAGTTAAATAATATCTTATGTTCCTACTACCTTTGAGGTGTTCAGGTTGTGATTATTTGTTCCAGCAATTTTCTAGATTGACATTGAGTTGACCAGTGTAATGACATGGGCTCTTCTTCCTTCAGAAACAGCCACTATTATTTGTCCTTTTCCAGTCTTATGATAACTGATGATGGCAGTAGAATTTCATCCAAAATTTAGAGTAACAGAAGTGAGAGGATGGTTCTGGCAAGAGACAGAACTAAGATCTCAGGGCCAGACATTTCAAGTACCTTGCACTTACAGTCAAAATGAGATTCTGGAGAAGAAAAAAGGGAACAAGAGCCCTTTATGGATTTGTGTAATGGCTGATTTTAAAAACAAAATAGCAGCTCTCACTGTACTTCTGATTACATTTTCACATCTCCTCTGTTGCTGTTCTGCAGGACTAAGACACAACTTCTAGATAATTAACAAAACAATTTTCTTAAAAATCAGACTATGGCACAATGGTAATGACAATCACAAGTTCCACCAATTTTAATCCTAAACTCTTGGGGTACCTATGGAATGACAGCATTTGATTGAAAAAGTAGCAGAAAGGCCAATCAAAGACTGATATTGCACTTTGTTTATTCTGAAACTCGTTCATTAGGAACGGCTTTCTCTAATGAACGTATTGTTCTACCTAGGAATAAACTGAGGGGAAGATTACTTAATTTCTAAATAGCAAAATTAATTTACACTATGGTGAAAGTTGAGATAGTTATATTAATTCATTGTGCAGATCACACAGAATTGATAATAGAAGGTGTAAATATCCTGCCAATGTTACAGAAAGACCTGCAGTCAAATCTGGGAAGCTTACATATACATATGTATACACCAATATATACATACCCAGAATAAAAGCTGACAAAAATTAAAGTGGGTCTTTAAATATCTGCTAAGTGTGCAAAATGGTCATAAAACACATAGTGGCTTTCATGACTAGCAAAGTGACTAACAGAATTTCCCAGTGCCCTGAGATCTAGTCAGGTAATCCCCATCAGGAAAACACTTTGGGAGAATTCATGACAAAAAGTTATGGAATAATCATTCTTCTGTAGAACTTTAGCAGGTGCCAAGGAAAAAATATTAAAATCCTGTTTTGAGCAGGTAATTCGGTGACATTAAAGACTACACTTTGTGCTCTTCCACCAGACTTAACATCAAATCTAGATGTCAGGGAAATTGATGGAGATGGGTTGATAACCTCTGCCTTTGCTTCGGCTGAGCCTTACCTGAGCGGTTGTTTGGAGACATGCGCACGGGAGAGATGGAGGGCGTGCGGGATGAGGAGTAGGGTCTTTGCCGATCCCGTTCTATTGTTGAAGATGAGGCTACAAAGTGATACTGTGACCATCCGTCCTGCAACACCAAGAATGGTGACAACCGTCAGTGAGAGCGCCGCACAGCTCCCCGCTTCAAGCAGAGTATTTTCCTCTGGTGTTTTCACTACAAAAACACCAGTAGGCTGCTGTCCTCTTCCTGCCACTGGGTGGTAAATATAGTTAGTGCTGCAGGACAGGATGTGCTACAGTACTGACACAGTAACATTAAAAATAAATGTAGAAAGTTCCATAACATAACGCATCTCAGAAAGACTCAAATGATTAACACTGTTTTAGGCTATTTGTTTAATAGTTCTGACTTTTTTCCCCACACCTCTATTTTCACAGTGCAAACGGCATTCTGGCTAGAAATATTTTCCATTTTATCTGGAGGTATTGGAGTAAGTAGATTGGGAAGTTCCAGGATTACCAGACTGCACATCTATTTAGCTTAGTTATACTAACTCCCCTTCTGTTCAAACATGAAAGAAAAAGAATCATTGCATTTTCTTTCTTCCAATTTACTTCAAGGCATACAGAACGAAATTCTATTCCTTCTATTTAAAACTATGTTAATGGTAGTGTATTAAAAAACCCAACAAAGTAATACAAATGCTAGAAACAGCTAGTTCAAAAATAAAGAAAACTTTAAATAACTCCTGTTTTATTCCTGCACTATAGCATAATGCAGTAATTCAAAATAATGTACTTCACATTTTTAAAAACATATTACATGCAGTCTGAAACAATCATGAGAGCATAAACTGACTTTTGATCATGTTCTTATTAAATTACAGTATTTAGAATGCCTTCAGTATTGACAGATTGCAACTGTCTTTACCAGTGCTTAATGTTAAATCTAAATCAGTAACATTGAGATTTCCAAGTCTCATACAGTTTTAAAAATGCCCACTTTCTGTTTGGCTCAGTGGAAATCGAGTCAAGCATCAGGCATGGTACTAAACTACAGTTTTGCAATGAAATGCTGAATAAAAATAAACACAATAAAACATTACCAAAAACCAACTGGAATTTTCCTCTTGTTTACAGAAGAGTAATTCACAGTTGGGGTAATAAAGAGTATTCCCATCCTCTAACCCAGCTACTCCAGACATCCAGCAATGAATTCCATGCCTTCCCATGCTCTGCCTTTGCTCAAGGTCTCTGTCTGACTTCGTTCCATCCACAGAAACCATGGGCACCTGGCTCTTGGAAGAGAAAATAGCTCGAAAATCCCCTTTCCACAAAACTCTTAGAAAAGAGAACTCAGCAAGACTGACACAGCTGGAAGAAAGAAGATACTCATACTTCTTGTAGAGGGAAATGCTATAAACAAATTAGGACAGAGGTACTGAAAGTCTGTACTCTTCATGTAATGCATTTGTACAAACAGGGGCATATCTCAGTTACAATTTCAAAGACAAAAATGAGGAAGAGTGAAATGTGGGCTATGGCTTTAACAGTACAGTCAGGACTTTCCCTGAAGTCAGTAGTGACTGTCCTCTATCACTCATGTTTAGGACACTTCACTGAACTGCACCTCATATTTCATCACAGTCATATGAGAAAATATAAGGAAGAAATCTCGTTAATTAATAAAAAACAGTAAGAGTAACTTGAAAAAAAAAATACTTGATCTTTAATACCACTTGCTTAAACCAAAATTTTCTGTATACAACCTTTCCAATCTATATCTGGTCTCCAAACAGAAGTTTCTACACAAACCACATCCTCCAAGCTAGAGGGAAGATTCATGACAATGGAAAAACAAAACCTGTGAAGCCCTAACTTCTTAATCCAATTGGAAATTACTATATATGATATGTACATATACATAAAATACATGTATTTTAATGAAGGCATAATAATTTATAATTATAATGAATAGCTTTAGTCCAATAATCTTTTTGAGGCATCAAGACTACAAGTAACGCATATAGCATTAATTTTTTGTCTCTGGTTAACAGTAACTTATGCAGTGATTCTCTATTATAAAACTGAAGGAGCAAACATGAGAAGCCCATGCCTTTATCCTGATGAAGAAAAATGGTTTCTTTCTTTCTCCTTCTCTGGGGTCAGAATTTCTTACCAGAAAGGTGACTATAACTCATTCTGTTGTAGTTTTCTAATTATTTATTTTCTTTTAAACAGACTGAAGAAGGGGAAGATATGAAGAGGACAGACTTCAGATCTGACAAAAGGAAAGGGGATGCACTATTTATTATTCTCTGCCTGCAAAAGGAAGAGACATCAACCATCTGTAAAGCGAGGCAGAAATGCTTCCAGTTTTGTGGGTCTGGATACATTCATGGCCCAGTATAATCTCCTTTTGCACTCTTTCTTCCCTCGAGTAAAACCCTGGCATATTGTTCAGAAAAAAAAAGTGATGAGAATCTTCTCCTAAGTCTTTCTTCCTGTTGCCTACTAAATCAGTATTGTACACATTAATACATGCAGCCTGGTTCTGACGGGAAGTGGATGAAATAAACCCCTGACACCTGCACTCTTCCACGGACTCTGCAGGAATAGCACATGGCACCAATTTTGCTGTGTAGGGTATCAACAGGTACTTTGTCAACATTGCTTCCTCAGACACAGCACAGCAAGGTGCCTGAGCAGCACGGAGCTCTGTTTGGGATGCTGGCAGCAATAGTCTTTTCTGCAGCGGATGTTTTCCCTTCTCTTCCTTGCAAATTTTCATTTTTCTCCCTGGTGACAGTAGTGCTTATAATGAGGTCTTCAAATAAATTGTGCTACAAACTCTCAAGCTGGCAAGCCAAATCAGCTCAGTAAGACAAGTGAGGCAAACAATAAACTCTAAGACAAATACTGTAGTGACTTGGCATTGCTTTTGACGAAACAAGGCATACTCCTATCACTGCACGATGACTTTCATGGTGTTTTTCAACAGATTATGGGTAGCTCCCACACCTCACAGTATTTCAAAACCCTAATACTTTTAACTCATCTATCTTTAGCTCTCTTCTGCTGCAAGGAACAAACTTCTTTCCTTGTAAAGGTAAACAGTTTATAACAAATTTATTAAAACCACCCCCATCAACAACTCCAAAAGCTATTAGTGTTAAATATTGAAACTAATTTTAAGAGCCTAAAGGGGGTATTTTCAATTTAATGGCTAGATAAATACTACCTGACATGATGGCTGCTTTCATTAGTTTGTTTCAGGTCTACTGCCTGTAAAGAAATTTAATTAAATTGATTTGGGTACTTAAAGGTACAGTATACAGCAGTGTCCTGCAGAGAAGAAAGCTAACTCAAGACCAAAGTATGTGTGAATTTGAGAAACCAATTTACTAGCCACAAATGTGATCCAGAAGAGGAAGAGTCAGATAAAAGAGTTTGACAAATTGGAAAGCAATTCAATGCAATTCTGTTATAGAATGGGTGTATTTGTTAAATGGCAGTAATTAATTAATAGATGGCAACTGCACACTGCAGGAGGACAGAGAAAAACCAGAGTACAGAAATGCCATTTTACGTCCTTCCATCTTATCTTCTACTGGGCACTTGTCTGTATTTTGACTGCACTGAATATCTTCATTATACTATTACATCAATTACACCTCATAAAGTCCCATGTTAAAGCTTGATTGGCAGTGACATGTTTCTGACGTCATCTTCTTGGAAAAGCCGCAGGATTTAAATTGGGATGGGAGTTGGACGATCGCTGTAGAAAGTGATATTGTAGTCTCTCTGATCACCTTTTAATGGGCATAACGGGTGAACAGGTTCTTCATCTCCCAGCTCAATCCCACAACAGTTCATATGCTATTAATAGCCATGCAGCAAAAGTGAAAACAAGCCCTATCCTCTGACTGAATATGCTGATCAGATGCTCTAAGAAGACACTGACTTGAAAAGCACTGAGTGCTCTAGAGAAACTGTACGATGTATGATGGCTACATGCACATCAGTATCTTTTAGTGCTGAAGAGCGCTGTCAGCTCTTACTCCTGGCCATAGGTGTTTGAACATTGTCAGGAACAGAGAGGAGAAACTTTCTGTAAACAGGAAATTCCTACTAGAGAGAAAAAACAGAAATGATGCAACAAATCCAATAAAAAAACAGCTAAAGCCTGAAAAATATAGATAATGTTGTGTCCTGCCTTCCTGAAATTTACAACCTCTCCAGCATGTTATTTCTTGCTTCAGGTCTGATCCTCATGTAACCTGATTTAATAGACATTTTACAGACAGCTTGAAGCACACAGGACCAGACTTGCTTTGTCATCCTGCTTCCTTATCCATAAGACAGCTTTTTACTGGTTTCAGGATATTAATTGCAGTAATAACTGTTCCCATAATGGTCGTGAGTTGTAGAAATGTGAAGTTTTGATAGACAACCTCTATCAGGGATCAGTAAATAGACCCACTGTGGTGTCAGTAGTAGGTGACACAGCAACAAGGCGAAGTGCCTGTGAGTATGTAATGTAGAATCTACTCTCATTGAAACTAAGCCAGACACTGCTCTGAGCTGCTGCTGTTGCTTTCTTCACAAGCTAAAGCACCACTGTCAGGTTACATAAAACATCCCGACTGCTGTGCACCAGTGTGACGCTGTCTACAGCCAAAGATAAATCTGATGTGAATTAAGTCAAGGCTCATCAGACTTACACAGGTCTGGGCAATTCTTCAGTGGGAATTTGTTGTCACAACTCTAATAAGACAGCAGAGATTAGAACTGGATCAAATAACCTACATACATTGGCATATGAAAATTATGAGTACGACTTGACTGTGATGAGAAATCTAAAATGGTCACAAGGTTGGGGTGATCCCATGGAGATCTCACATGGGATTTTTGAAATAACGCGGTTTTAATGTTTGCCAACAACCACCCTTACTTATCATTAGGGTTTACAACCTGAGACCCTACTGTTTTCTTTTAATAAAGAGGAAGAATAAATACATTTCCTAGTGTTTTTCAACAAAGATACCAAGCCAGACCCATGGCAGCAAGGGAGGAAGTTAACTAGTTCCCACCAACAGGACCTGTGCACCACTGGTGGGGGTGACGAGGAAATATGAGCTGCTGAGGAAGAGATGGTGAGACAGCTGTTCTCTAAAAAAGCCCCTGCCTTTGTACTTGAAGAATATTTACTCTGGAAGAGGGATTTCAACTAAATTCTTACAGCTTCAAAAACTCTAAAAACACTCCTGAAAAACAAATAAACTATTTTTAGATAAACTATCTAATTTAAACCCAAAGGTGTTCTTTAGTTTTTTCTTTGAATTTACAAATGAATTTACACTGTCAAATCCTAGCAACAGTAAACGATTCCTAAAAGCACTGTTCTTTCTGGATCTGCTTGTGCTGTTTCCAGAAAATCTCAAAACCAGAAAAGAATTCCTTGGCATTGATCTGCTTTATGATGTATTACAAATGAACATTATTTTACTGCCATCAGTTACACTGCAATTCTAACGAGAATTAACATTTTTGCTCCTAGGATTTTATCTTTTTGCTTCCAAAGAGGTAAATCAAGATATGTTTTTCAATAGAGGAGTAGGGATTGAGCCTGGAAGATGCTGGTGTCCTCCCAGCCTAAGTGTCCATTCAGTTTAAATCCTCCATTCTGCAGTAATTTCAGTGGCTTCAAAAGGGCTGCTGACTCCAATTGTCCTGCTTCCCCTCCTCTCCCAAAGAGTTATGAGCCAGGCACCCAAAATCAACAGACCCAAAATGAAGACACGCATCACTGAAGCTCATCTTAATTTGAATATTTCAGTATTTGTGCTTATTTCCACAGCTTATGGAAGCCAGAATATTACTTTAAAAAGAGAAATTCATCAAGTTTGGGGGCTTTAAAAATATTACATTAATTTGCATAAAAGAGCAGGAGGTGATGACAGTAGGAGAAATTAGCCAAAGTGGTTAAAGGAAAACAAAGCTTGCTTCTGATCCCTTCTCAGGATGATGATGAAGCCAGCTGGTTTGCTGGTTGAAGGTCCAGTGTGAGCCTTCGAGGCAGGCCACTCCCATCTCCCCTGCACAGACCTGACTGAGGGGAGAGACTCTGCTGAGAGCCCCACGGAAGCAGCGTCATCACCTGAGGCAAGGCAAAGAGCAGCAGTGGCAGGGCCAGGCAGGGAAGGACCAGGCCAGGCAGGTGGCAGAGCTCCACTGGAGCAGCCACCTCTCCCCGGGACCCTCAGCCCCCTGCCCCAGTGCCAGATGCTAGGGCTGCCTTAGTGCTCCACAGCTGGTGCAGCTGTGTGACACACGCAGTGATCCCTCTCCTATCTGGTGCAGTGGGCTCAACCTCAGCACTTCTCATCTTCTTACTCTGAATTTCAGTGTACAAATGGTTTTTACTTATAAGTGACCGTCTCTGCATCCCAGACATAGCAGAAGTTCAATTGCTTAAGAAGCTGAAAGACAAATACATATTGAAATACGTATTTAGGGCAGCATGAGGCTTAAAGAAGGGCTCCTAGTCAGACAGTCATTAACTGCAGCAAAACTGTCTGGCACTGGCTGAGGATTATTTAGTTTTCTGTAGGCTCTTTGAAGTGACATTTTCAGAATCAGTGGTTAAACTCATTTTTTTTCAAAATGAGACATATACCTCCCAGCCTCCATCTCAGCTTCTCTGAAAGCAAAGCCATTATTCTCCTACTGTCAGCATTCCACCTCAAAATAATCTACAATATTTTCTCTCCCTGTTTTTCTCTTCCATTGCAGTGCAAGGGGTACTATATTCCTGAGAATATCACCCATTTTTCTTCTTTTAAAATACCACAGGTGGCCTTGGCAGCTTTTCTCTTTTTTCAAATGCACTTCTTGATATGCATTGTTATCATCTTCTAATCACAGATCTTGTACCTTAATTTTACAGCTCAACCCTTGATTTTAGCTATGAAGAGACACAAGATGAGGGAGAGATAGAGCTAATTACTTGCCAAATCTATTCAAGTGAGAAACAGCTAGGAAACTATCCCCGATGGTTTTATAAAGTGCAAGTCTTGGATATTTTAGGTAATCAGTGAGGCATTGCTTTACCTATCCATAATTAATTATTGATTTCCTGTTGTGTGAATTGTAAAGATGACAAGACCTAATCTGAAGAGTAAAATAGCCGTACAAAAAGAGAATTGTAGGTGAGGCAAAGCATGAAGGACAAGACTTCAGATACGGCAGAGTTCATTATTCATTTTGCTGAGGTTATATGCAGCCAAAAAATAAAACTTTCAAAACTCTGCAATAAAATGAAATAAATTCATTTCTCAAAGCATCCCTTTGCCTCTTACACAGAAACAAAATTGTTTTAGTATATTTTAGAGGAAATGAAGGCAGTACTTGGCCCTTCAGCTAGATTTTCTGTTCTCTTTTCTCCTGCATAAAGTATATAAGCTATAATTTAAATTGTTAGAATCACAAAAGAACTATTCTTGCTTGTATCTACAAAAAAACCTTGCCTGCAAGAAAATGTGTACAATGATTTTTGATTTGTATTGTCATTTTCATTTCAGTAATGCAGTTCCACCTGTCTTAACAGGCATATGACCTAGAAATGTGAACTCTGGCTCTTAGCCACAAAATATCAGGAGAGACAAATAGTACTTTATGTTTAGGGTCAGTTTCTTAAATCTACTGTCCTTCCAAAGGCCAGAAACTAATCAACACCTCTCACTCTTACTTTTCATACATTAAACCATAAAATCAACCAGATACAACTCTTCTATTATACCCAAGAATTTAAAACATGAAAAAGAAATCATTACCAGAGTAAAATTTGCACCATTATCTCTTATGGTAAAGAACATGGTAGGACTGATGACACTGACTGTGATCAGGAGTCATTAGAAGTTCGTGCCTCCTAAAGAGCAACAGTGCAGCTGAAAACAGAGGATTATTTTATTCCAATGTGGAGCTGTCTGACATAATAAGAAATTAGTGCACCTTTGGAAAACTTGCTGGAGAAACTCATGTCGCCCTTGGTTTTAGGTCAAAAGTTTGTGCGTAATATATTTAAATAAGAGAGTTAGAGATCCGAGTGATTACTGCTAAACTGTGTGAATTTAAGGATATTCTGCTTTGAACAAGTAGTTCACCAACACACATAGTGCATTAATAATGAGAAATGCACATTATTTTTTACTGATACATTTTTAAGAGTTTCCGATTCACTGAGTAAGTATTGTTAACTCAAAGAGAAACATGGTGTTGGACCAAAGACTACAACTCTCAGTTAAGAGGATCCACGATTTTCTCTAAAAGCACCCTGTACAATTAAAAGTAATCAAACCATTTCAGAAACTTCCAGTGAAACTTCTCATTTCTACTTTTTGCAGGAAGAAGTAGCTACAGCTCTTTTATCAAGACAAACTGTATCAGCAAGTAAAGGAAGTAAAACACTCAGAACAAAGCACACATACTACAAAAGACACTCCTTTCAAAAGAAAAGACTTCTTTCTTTTTTAAAGTCTGAAATGGCAGACATATTTAGGGCATTTTTGAATTCCTTTAGCAGTTTTAGGAAGAGAAGAAGGAAGAAATGAGAAGGACTTCCTAGCATTTTTTCCCCCACCCATTACTGGATCATGTAGAACAACAAAGAACTGAAAGTAGGATATTGATGCAGCAGGTTAATATTTCACTGACCTTTGACTGAATTAACATGTACTGGCCATGTTGAACAAACACTTTTGACCTCCTTATAGAACCCAGAAGAATGAAGATGATGATAGAACAAGTATCACTTGCAACACAGTGCAACACAGCTCAGCATCAGCAAAAGATGCCCACTGTTATGGGTCAGACCATCCCAGCTCGACTATTTACCTCTGAGACAGAAATATGCTGTGATTAACATGAGAATTAATTGATTTCCCTCCCCTCTATGCTCCACTAGTGCGCTATTACAAGTAGAAGTTCTACTGAGCTGATCCTTTCACAAAACTATAAGCAGCCATCCAACAGCATCCAACAATCCCATTCAAGTCTGCAGAGAGGAACCGAATTTCTCACTCATCTGTTTACTGCACATCTACTTTGATCTGTGCCTGAACCTAGACATGCAAACATTTTAAGCATACAAGTTAATTAAATATGATATTTTGCTTAGAATGGTAGAAATCATGTTCCTTGAATGAATTCTAGAGAACAATATTGACATCAATTAATAATAGTTTCTCTTTGCATGTATCTCTAAAACACCTTTGAAAGTCTTTAGAAAGACTTTCGGATTTTTTTCAGTATTGTACATATGAATCCAGCTAAATGTTGTTTGCCATTAATTAATGTTTATATTAGTTTTAAAATACTTAATACATTATTTAAAAGGACTAAAAAGGTTCCCAGTACCAAAAGACATGCAGTTAATTTTTTTAGGTCTCTATTTTGTATTCAAATATTAAAATCCAATTTATTCTGAGGTACCATATTTTTGAAAAAACATCTGTAGATGTGACCTATGCATAACCTTCTGGATTCTGGATGCCTCCTCATAGCTTTATCCTAAGGATATTTCAGAAACTTCAGTTATACAACTCCCTTCAGAAAGCAGGCTTTAAGTTAAAGATACTGACTCCTGGGCTGCATTTTAAATTTTCTTTTCTTCAGAGAAGTTCAAAGGGTGGAGTACTTTAGAGACAGACTTTACACAAGTATGAGATTAAATTTCTCTTTTCTAAACCTGTACTTTGCAACCTTAGAGTTGCTAAGTATGTTGAGGATGCTTTAGTGTCGTGCATATATGGCTCATCCTAGAGAATTGTTTGGATAAACTTTGATTCTTTTCTCGTTTGTTTAGCACCTCTTGAGTCTAGTAGATTTAGGATGAGAATGGCACCAGCTTTCATGCACTCCCTCGTGATTATCTGGACAAATTACTGCTAAATTTGGCTGTTGAATTACTGCTTGCTACAATGCTCAATGCTAGAGGGAAGTACTGTCATGCCTTTAATGCCTTCAGGGGAAAAGCAACAGTCAACTATAGCTGTAGATACTTTCTAAGATCACAATTAAAATCATTAAGGCTCTTTACACATCCCTAAGGATTCGGTGGAATCACAGAATCTCCTGAGTTAGAAGGGACCCATCAGACTCATCAAGTTCAACTCTTAGTCCTGCACAGGACCACCCCAAGAGTCACACCATGTGCCTGAGAGCATTGTCCAAATGCTTCTTGAACTCTCTCAGGCTGGTGCTGTGACCACTTGCCTGGGGAGTTGTTCCAGTCCCCAGCCACCCTCTGGGTGAAGAGCCTTTACATAATATCCAACCTATGGGTACCGTGGGCATCTAAGTCTACTCTGTGTCGTGTTTAGGTTTTACAATACAGCCCATTTGTGTATACACGTACACGTATGTACATAGAGATATTTACCAGCAAACATACAGATACATTTGTCCAACAGACACAAAAGTATTTGCAAAGAATCCATTGGAAAAAATCCATTAGTTTGGCTCTAATTATGCTCAGTCATCATACTTGATTTTTTAAAAAAATCTCATTCATTATTGAAATAGCGCAAGTAAGGACAGGTCTGGCTTCAGGTCCACAGAACTGTTTTCATGAAAATACGATCAACGGTACTGAATTTTCAGTTCTGACCAGACTATCTTAGATTACTATTAATATTTTCAGTATCACAATATACATGGAAAATGTTTCAGAGAGAAACATGTAAATACTGAAACATAACTAAAGGAATGGTAGGTGATACTGCGTAGTAAATAAATCTGTGTTGAGAGCATTATGAAGAATTTAACTATGTAGAAGGCAAAATTATTAAAATAAATGATTATTAATATATAGTGAATGATGGAATCCAGAAGGATAAAACATTGGAGAACATCTCCT
The DNA here is from genome assembly GCA_013400955.1 of Drymodes brunneopygia. NCBI lineage: Eukaryota > Metazoa > Chordata > Aves > Passeriformes > Petroicidae > Drymodes > Drymodes brunneopygia. The sequence continues at coordinate 259,533 of VZTZ01005664.1, read as the reverse complement.
TCTAACAACTGATGTTGAAACACATGATTTGGTACTCCACTCCAGGTGTTGTCATTGTGATATAGGTAACAACATGAATATTTTGGATTGCAAAATATTTTCAACCCTCTTTAGGCCATGCAAAATATATTTTTAAAACAGTAATCACTTTATATCTTTCTAGTAATGTTTGAGACTGTTAATAAACTGAAAGTTAGAAGGAACTACAAAAAATATTACTTGAGATGATGCAAAAGCAGAGGAAATCAGAACATATTCTACTTGACGCCACAAGTGAAATGATACTTTCGGCATTAAAATGAAATCAAAACAACATTCAGTTTGACTTGGCATTTTGCAATATTTTGGTCCTTCTTTAAATTGTTCTTCTTAAAAAAGTAGCCAAAGATTTCGAGTGGTAGTGTAGTTAGGTGAAAACAATTTTTGCCAAAGGATGAGATTTTCTCTCTCCGTTTTTAAAAACCCAAGAGTGGTTTTTACATCACTTTTTCCCTGTGTGAATGCTCCTGATTACTTCTGCATATGCCAAAGAGTTTGCCTCTATATCTCAGTTCAATTTATTTGCACAATTTCCTCTTTAGAATTCATGATTTTTCTCATGATATGTAAATTACTATTGTGTAGACCAATAGGGTGTTATTCAAGCAGGCAATTGGGAATCAAAAAGCCAGAAATGTTAAAACTTGCTTGCCAAAGATTTGAATGATTCTTAAAAAAACAATCCCTGGGAAGGCTTACGCAATTCAAAGAGGAAGTAAGTTAAATGATAAGTTTACATATACCGTGATGCTGCCTAGTGCAAATTAGGTTGAAAAAGTAGCATCACGATAGACTATCATATCATTGCTCACTGAAGAGGTTTTTGTGTCTCTAAGAAATATTGTGAAAAGATTATCATATTATTCTTTTCTCTGCAGCTACTACCTGTTATTTCCTGCAGAATACAAGATATGCCTTTGCTTTAATGACGAAATTCTTCATACTTGTGTGTGGATTGGCATAGGCAAACCTATCTTACAGGAAAACTGAAAAGCAATATTCAGCATAAAATGTAGAATTAAGAATGCACACACACATAAATCAGTAATGTCAACTTTTTCTCTAGTACTGAATCCAATGACAATTTCATGATTCAGTATTTCACAAGATTGCCAGTTGATAAAAAGCCACATTTAAAATGCTCAAATAGAGGCAAATCACATGTTCTTAAGAAAGAAAAAAAGAAAATATACATTTGAAGACTAAATCTTTTTTGCTATATGAGTTATAGAATCTCTTATCTACTAAATTATTCAGATGATGCATTAAAAAGGCTTGAGAGTATTTTACTTGTGCAGAAAATTTCCACATTTCCTTTACTTAAAATCAATTTAGGACTTTGCCTAGTTCCTAATTAACAAAAGAAAGTAATGTAATATATCAGATGGTGAAATGCTGGGTGTTTTAACTATACTCCTGTCAGCTAAAGATGAAAAGCATTTACCCCAACCTTGGAAGATATTTATGTCTGGAGTAATTAAATGAGATCTTCTCTGATGTCTTCTCTTTTCTGGGCAAACTTAGTGCAAAAAACCAAAAAAATGAAAGAAATAGCATAGCTACTATGTTCTGTGGGGCAAGGAAAAACATGTAAATTCCAATTTCCCCTAAATATTTTATCAGAGATAATATACAGACATAAATGTATGACTGTATATATATGTCTGTAAATGGAGTTTATATATACACACACATGCATAATACACAGACATAAACACAGTTCCTCCATGGACTTACTAGGATGTTGTGCATATGCAGAAGGTATTTTGGTTTTGCCATAATGCCACGAAGTAGTATTTTATTAAGAAAAAGAATATTAAAAGGAAAAAAAGAATACACTCGGTTAAGGAAATGGAATTTTAGAACCTCAAATTAAAGAATGCCTCTAACAACAACAAAAAAACCCAGTCCTGCTAATTCTCATCAACTGTAACTCTGTCTGAAGGAAATGTACATTATAATTCTTAATAGAGATTTTGAAAATTAGCATTTTAAGAATTTAATTGACTCTGGGACACACTGATTTTTCTGTAGATGTGCCAGTTTACCTGGGATCCCCTTACTGAAATATCCAGCCATTGCTTTTTTTCTTAAGAGATGCCATTGTGCCAGAAAACAAAGCTTGATAAATTTAATCTGCTATTGCAACACAGTGCTTATCAACAGCCACCTTTCTCTTTGAAAGGTTGAGACAATCAGGAAAGAGATCAGAGAAATGCTAGAAAGATTGTCAGGGAACTGAATGTAATGCACTTGTCTCTCTCACTGGTCCGTGCTGCCCTCAGAGAGAGCAGAGCTCTGCACACCTTCCTTGCATGTACCCTCCTAAGTGAAGTGAGACACTTTCCATCTAGAACCTACAGGGTTCAGTGAATTAAACTCTGCAACTTCAAAACATATTCTCCAGTTAGGCTTTGCTACTTTTGATTCAAAGGTTTCCTGTAGAACTGCTCTGGGTACAAATCTCAGTATGCATGAAACACAACAATTCAAGACTGGTCAGCTGACAGCCAGAATACCTGGGTTGGGGAATAGATTCTGGTTTCTTGGCTCTGGGAGAGAGTGTGCTGAGCGTGCCATGACCCAGATTCGTGGGTTGGTGAAAATCCTCTGTCATCAGTCACACTGAAGCTTGGGGACGCCCACTGCCATAAATCAATCAATCAGTCAATCATTATTAATCAGGTACTTGCATTTTCATAGTTAATATAAAAATGGGCTCTAGACAATGCCTTCTCTATAATGATACTTTAGCTTCATATTACAGAAGGGGGTTTATCTTAAATTAATTCATCCTTTTTCCAAGAGGGTGACATATTAATTTGAAAAAGCTTTTGCCAATTGTACAGAAATAAATTAAGCCCCGCTGAAAGATTAGCACTGCAAAGTACATATGCTCATGAACAGTCTGAACACATGAATAGTTCCTTCAGTCAAGCCACTATTTTTGAGGAATTATTATGCTCTGGATTTAGAATTTAGATCTTTAATGTAAGGTTTAAGTTCTGCACAGACCTTTTCACAAGATAAATTTAACCTAAACCAGCTTCTTTTTGGGGATGTCTGACTGATAATAATAACCTTACCAGAAGAAAATCCAAGTGATGTGTCCCAAGTCTACATGATAGCACATTATAATTAACATTTTTAAAAGGTGAGTTGGTATATTTTATTTAAGAAAGAACTTTAGATTCTAAACTCCTTGAGACTAGGGTTTTGAAGTTTAATGCTGTCAATTTTCATGGAACATTTAGTCATAAAGGACTTTCTCATAAAGTCATCATTTTATTATTCTGAAAGTCACATGAAAAGCAAGTCTTTTTCTATGCCCAAACTGTCTTAACTGCTTCCAAGGCTTCAGGCAATTCTATGTATTTTTTCCAACCAATGACAGACGAGGCCATCTTCAGAGTGACTCCAGTAAATGCCTATCACAGAAGTATCCCTGCTGTAAATGGCACAACACGCGCTGAAGGACGTCCGCCCTCAACAGCCCCCCTGGTTTCAAACACTGGGTGGTGTTCTTATTCAGGTGGCAGGCAAACGGGACAAACATCTCTAATACTCCGTGCAGAACAGAAACCTACCATAATAAATGGGAAAGAAAAGTATTTTCTACAAATTCATCATGACCTCTACTTACACACTGGAAGACAGAGTAAGAGTAAACATAATGATAGAATGTAAACATATTTTCTTGGAGCCTAAGTGGTTAGGCTAAGCAAACCAATTAATAGAAAACATATTGTTCCTGACAGTTCCTCCAGCTCTTTAATACTAGACACATTTAATGCTAATTGAAGCTTGTTTTTAGCTAATAAATTTTCTTTCATGTTAAGCTCATTTAGCACAACCCTTTTGCTCAAATTTCCTCATGTAATTTAACAAGCTATCTGTAGTTAAGAGTAGTTGATTATTTTCTTGAATATTGACACAGAGAAGAGTTTACCAGCTAATGGAAATTTGCTCTCTTATAGTCACATCTGTATTTTCTCAGGTGTCCCCAAATCTTCATTCAGCAAATACCCTAGAGACTGGAGTGGAGGACAGTGATACTGAGACAGAAATAGGTGTATAAAGAAGCCACACAGTAGCTCCTTGCACCTTGCTTCAGAGGCCAAGCATAAATGGGGCAGGATCTCTCTCTCTGGATGCTGTAAGCAGCACTTACTTCTCCTGCTAACTCTACACTACAGTATCGCCAAGATACTTGAAGAGGAGGGGTGTACCTGGAGTTTGAAGCATAGGAACAAGCTGTGGTATATCTCCTGTACCTGGCTTTTCTGGAGTCTTGAGCCACTGACTCACACATGGGGTTTTGGGCCATGTGACCATTAAGGATGTTTGAAAAGCAGATTTTAAGTATTTTGGCACAGACTCATGAAAACAGAAATAGACAAAATATCATTTGTGAAAGTATGTCTTGCTTGTAGAAAAAGATGTTTGAAAATAATGATACTGTCTTTGGGAGACCATATTTCCTCTACTGATGAAAAAGGAGGTGATGATCATCTCCTTTCTAGAAATTAATCACACTAAATAATCTAATCATTGTCTATGTGTGACTGAACCTGAACACCGTTTCCCTCTTGATGGACTGTGTTCAGACTAGATTTCTGTACTAGCTATTGCTTGTAAACTAAGCAGTATTTCCTATGAGCTCTTTAATGATGAAGGACCTGGAACTTTTGGGGTGGCTGGCAACTTCTTCATTCCAAGACTAAATTAATTGCTTCCTCTTTGTCTCTCAGGTCTTTTTTTTTTTCCTACAATTTTAGGACCAGAAATATTTATGCATTTTACAACTTTTCCTTGTTGGACTGTGTTAGGATAGCACCAAATTAACCACATCAAGGAGCAAAATTACTTTTTTCCCCTCAAAGCACAAGCCTACAGAGATCTATCTAACACTATCACCTTACTCACAGATCTGAATGCTGTTTACTTTCTTTGTCTTTTCCATGCCAGCCCAGCCTAAGAAGTCTGTGTGTCCCACTAAAGCCACAATACAGCTACAACCTGGAAATCTCTGGACACTGGATAGAACATGCCAGTGGAGGGTACAGGGTGTGGAATAGCTCTGCAAACACAGTGCCTAAGATATTGTGGACTTAAAGAGCATCCACACCAATCCCCATCTCTGGATTTCTGTCAGTGCAGTTTATCTTCTGCCGGCTGTAGGATATTCCCTGCAATGTTGAGCAAAATTAGGAAAATGAAAGAGGTTTTAGTGTTTTTGCTGATCCAATCATATTTGGACTAAATATACTGACTGCTACTGTATCAGCAGTAAGCACATATTGCCTTCTTTGCTCATTAATACAAAGAATAACACTTCCATTCTTTTTACCTCTTCTTATTTGATTGTGAACATGTAGCTCCAAAATATACCACAATTCAAACTATTTGGATACATTGTTTCTCAAACAGAAGATAAGTGCTGCTACTTTCACTTAAATATAATGGGGTGTTTGCAATTTTCTTGTATTACAATACAAAATTGTGTCTCTGTTGGCCAATTGTATAGATACTTTGGTACATAGGAGCAAATTGCTGGTGGTTATGCAATGGGATTTACCTGCACTTCAAAAAAAGGCTGTGCAAGTGCAAGATACTGCAAAGCACCGATCGTATTACACTGTATGTGCAGTCATTTTTACTGGTATATGTGTATTTTAATGGGACGAAACAAAGATTGCATTGATCCAGTATCTTTGTATTACATCAGTAGCTAACTACTAGTATAATGCAAACTTATCTGATTTTCCTGTCATAAAAACATTGCTATTTCTTTCCAAACAGTGGTGAAACTCAGTCAGCCTATTACAGGCAAGTTTAATAAATGTCACAATTTTATGAAGATTATTGTATGTATTTCAACAAAAACAGGTATTTAAAATTAACTACATGAACATTTTGATTAAAAGAAACCATATTTACACAAGGCTTAGCAGCCTATATAATGGCATGTAATCAGTATACAAATATGTAGCGAAGACTGATCTTCGTTTTAAGATTTTGTGTAGGAATTTACCAATATAGACATTAATAAAATTATGCTCCTGAGAATACAGACGATCTATCTGCTATGGGTGTCCTGGAAGCTACCTCTAAAGCTAGCCTGTCCTATTTTCCATATCACAAGTATGCATTTGTGGCCATGGAAAATGCTCTTGTAAGCATGCAAGGTACAGAGTACCTGAGCATGCTTAGTATTTAAGTCCATTACCAGCAATCACACTGGCAGCCAACAGTGTCCCTTAGGTAGCAGTAAACTCAGCAGCCACCCAGCACAAACATTATTACCTCAAGCATGAAGCAACCCCAGAAACTGCTTTTCCATCACAGCCTGTATATACAGACAGAAGGTTGGACACGAGCCAGATATTGTAAGAACCTCTAAGAGATTACGGTGCAGTTCAGCTCAGCCCCTACAGTGCAGCCACCCACATGCACAGAAGTCAGGCTATGCACAATTCCAGTGTGTTACTGCCTCAGATCAAGAAAAGCCTACTCTAGCTCATGTTTGTTCCCACCTCTTAATGGGACAGTTGAGTACCAGCTTGTTACTTGGAACATCTTCACATATGGTATCCCTACGGCTGCCAAGGATGACTGAAAATACTGGAAGTGAACAATGGGAGAGACTCAATAATCATCTTCCTCACTCCTCAGACTTGACACAAGCAGGGCTGAGGCATGCAAAAGAACAGCATTTCACACAGAAGGTCAGCTTCTGCCAGCTTGAGATTTGGTGCATACATTTCATGTAACTAAGCTATTTTCTTGTGCAGAATATATACAACACATGCCACACCACTGTGAACCTTCCCTACTTCACATCGAAGAACTAAATCTGCAGGTTGATACTCACATGGAATGTAATTCAGTTTGGAAATATTCAGCGAGAATTACTGTTTTCATTTACTAAGTAGACACTTAGGTTTAAAAAGGTATATAGAACGTTGTTTCACAACAGTGTTATATTACTCTACTGCAATTCATTTCCAAGAGGTTAGCAGGCCTGTGGGAATGGCATGCTACTATGGGCTCAACAGACTGTCTGATAACCAAATATATGATGACACTGTCTGCTGGCTGATACGAAACGAAGCTACCAGGTTTCAGCCCAGCTCCATATGTAGCTAGTCCCTAAGCACCACTCCTTCAGATACTCTTGTTTACAATCTCATGAGGAAATTTGGGAGCTGAAGGGCTGGAAATCTGGTAATTACCTCAGAAAAAGGTGGGGAGGCATAAGAAGGACTGTTCCAGTAGGAGAGCTTACATAGTTTTGTTCTATGAACAGAGGATTTCACTCTCCAGGGCTGTCAGATCCAACACCATTTGTATGAATTTATTTTAATATCAAATTCACACCCCCTTTTCACCACCACACATATTTTCAAAGGGCATTTTTATGTTAAAAAGTAGAAATTAAGGAAAGACTAATAGCTACAAGTATCAGAAACTTAAAACTCCAAGTGAATTTCCAGTCACATAAACAAATATTTTGGTCTAAAGTCTCTCAGCCCCCAAATTTGGATAACAGTATGAAAGTTGATAAATCTAGAAAAAACCCAAGTCTTACCTTCTTGTAGAGACTTCTCAGGTCTCTGTACTGCCACATACTATTGAGGACCTGAGATGCTGCTTTCACCACTTTAGGCGAATGCCTATTATACACATATATTAAAAAGGGAGAGAGAGAGAAAAAAAGAGTGAGAAAGACACTGTTAAGTACAGGACACCCCAATTTTCAAATGCATCACTATGAATTTGAACCAAGAAATAAAATGTGTTTTAGGTATAGTATAAGATCTTTGCTTGGCATCTTGGAGACCAATGTGTTTATAAGCAATGCAATGTATCTTATTTCTATAGTACTGATCAACCAGCGAGGGGCAAAACTTGTGCATCTCAGTACACACAGGGATTTCTGCTGAGAGTAAGAGGAATAGGAGGTAGCAATTGGCAAAATTGTTGAGGACCCAACTGGAATTCTGTATATCTAAGATATGCTACAACTTCTGGCATAAAGGACAAGGAGTCAGAGCCAGAATTTCTTTCTCTGCAAGCTGCCAAACTCCAGGATAGTGTGCTCAACTCATTAAGCTCCTCTTAGCAGTGGCCAAAAGAACTCCAGATGGGTGATGAGCACTGGTTTTGAAATGCAAAGCCAAGATGCAGAAACACAACTGATTATAAAAGTTTATGATAAATTTCGTTAGGAATCCAAATGTAGACTTGGATTTTGCTCACATCATTATCCTTTAGTGACAGCAATATAATGTCATATTGAAAACCATGTAACCTCACACGGGATTTCTTGTCAGACAGGTTTTGAGGAACATCTAAACTGTTATTACAATCAGTTGGTATCATATATTCCTGTTGGAATAGGTAATTAAAAAAATCTAAATCAGAGAGCATTCATCTCAGTGAGGAAGGGTCAAATAGAAAAGGACCAGGAAGAGAACCCAGCCCATTAAGGAAGCATACACTGTGCAGGATCAAAAATACATATAAAGCAGTAGAATGCTATAAAACCTTGCAAAGGCCAAAGTCCAGAGTGAGGAGTGATGGAATTTGGGGCAGTCACTGAGGTGATTTATATTTTACTCAGAAGAGGTGTATGGATTGAAACACCAAAGAGAAACCAGAATACCAGCAGCGTAAGTTACTGCTTTGTGCAGGGGCCAGGCTTTGGTTCATTCTGTGACTTCTGAGAAGGATCACTGGTAGGCTGACACCCAAGCTGATAAAGTGTTGTTATGACACAACTGATTCATTAATACAACATTTCCCTAGTAATTTATTTGGTGTTTTTTTCCCATTTCTATTCCATTTCTCACCCAGAGTACAGCAGTAGGTGGGCAATTTGTGGGTAAACAGGATTTTGATAAACCCTTTCAAGCATAATTGTTTTTATTATACTTCCAGCTGTACTGGCTAGTGGGGTGCTGGTAGCATGAAGTAACCAGGACAGTAACTGTGCCAACCACTCTGTGAGTGCTGAGGAGAGGCAGGAGCTATGTGAAGCTGATATGAGCTTGGCCAGTAAAAATAACCTTATGAACACCGGTTCTCTCATGTCATCATACAGGGAGAGCATTCAAGCCCTGGGCATATTCCAAAGGCTATCAGGGCCAGCCCCACACTCCTGGCACTCATACATACCAGGATGCATGGCCAGTCCAGTATTCTGCACAGTCAGAACCAGTTGCTTCATACTAGACAAAATGATTTCACACAGGAGTGATTTACTGTATTAAAGTGAGCATGCCAGAATTTTCTATCCGTCCAAAACCTAGCAATTTCAATTTTCAAACAATGAATTACCTGTAAGAAACCAAACCAAACCAATAGCACACAGTACTGACATTTCTGAAAGCTGAAAAACAGAACTTTTACTTAAGATGGGCATTTGCAGCACTGTGTGTTGACAGGTTTTCTTGCTCTAGAACCGCGTAACCTGTAAAAATAATAACACAGGACTGCAGCTCAAAGTACTTGAGAGGAGGGATGCATATCATGACTTGGAAGGGCATTTTGGAATTACTCTGCTCTACATTAGTTAGAAATAGATGTCTTTCACAGTTATGAGGCATATTCAGACAGGAAGTTATGCCCTTGGATCCTCCTAAAACTGCCCATGATACTTCAAAAATTCCAGATTCAATAGGTACTAGTATTCTATACCAGATAATGAACAGGTAGACAAATGCATTATTCTGAGGAAAGACACGTTCAGCTTAAGAGAAGTGGATATGAACCTGCTTGCAATGTCAGTACATTTGATCTAGAAAATAGAAATAAAAATTTAAGTAGATTTAATAATAACAAAATGCAAATATAAATAAATTTGGCAGAGCATGGGGAGCTCCCACAACTGGAATCACATACTTGGTCACGCTATTACTTTTTACCCCTTACAATTTGAATGCAAGAATGTTTCAATAATGATGTTGGTATGAAAGGAAAAGGGTGACAATAGAGGAAAAGAAATGTGATTCAATTATACTGGCAATGCTCTGATCATATAGGCGAGCATAAGTTCTCATACCAAATGTAGGGTGCATAAATCTTTCCTTCAGGTTGTGGCCTGGCTTTGTGGGGCTCTTTAAGAGCTCTGATGCTGCAGTAGGCTGTGTGATGACAGCTCTGAGTAGGTGGACTGATGGGTTTTGTACACTACAGTGAAGGCTTTTTGTTTTCAAACTGCCATAGTCCCATTGCACTACACTTCATCAGGTTGACAAATATGAGAACCAGGCTATCTGTTTTAGGCAAAAGAAGGATAGAGAGTGAACTCCTCATGAAGAGTGTGAACATAGCCAAACAGACAAGATGAAACCATAGCTGTTCTGAAAATGTCACAATTGCGTGCAAGACATTTTTTGCCTCACAAAGCAGCCTAATGGTTCTCTCAGAAGCAACCAGTCAGAAAATCCACAGATCTACTACCAAGCTGGTGGCAGGGAAAAGGGTACTGTGAAGAGGGACACTGACTTTACATTCTTCACTCCTAGATCAAGAGGAGCAGTAACACAACTGTGGTGAGGTCCTTCCTTTCAAATGATCCCTCCTTTGAAACCTGCATGCTGCCCCTTGTGCAGGGTGCAATCCAACTACTCTGATTCCTAATGTTTATCAGGATCTTCTGCAATTGCTTAGAGGCAGGGGTTACTGTAGATAATGACTCTTCCTTAAAATGCATATGGAGTGCACTTCCCACACTGCTGATGGCACATCAAAAATAAACCAAAGCAGAGGGAGACTTTTGGTATTGGCATTGTCTGGTTCTTGTCACCCTTTCACACTGGGCATATGATTTCTGATGAAACTGAAGGATTCTATTGCACAGAGAAGGCAAACACATTCAGGACTAGTAATAACTACTGGAGAGGGTAAAAAGGTGCAAGGTGATTTGCAAAACATACTTGTCTCCTTTACTCTTAGATATGCCAACCAGTTTCTCAATGCCGCCTGCGTCTCGTAAGGCCTTGGCATTCTCCATGTTTTTAGTGATGACTTCGTGAAGAGTGCAGCAAATGGCAGTGACGGTGTCATCAGACATGGCCTTGCTTGCTGAGCTGTTGCTGTTGTTAGCGCCTGGCAGTCGGTGGACCAGATCCCTCATGGCATACTTGCCTTTGTTGAAAGAAAATGAAGGGAGAATTCAGAAGATACAGCAATAAAGGGTGACGGAGAAGTACAGGGAAAACACGCAAGACTAACAGCACCATTTTGCATCATTGCACGTAATCTAATAGGACACTGATATTATTTTGGAGCAAGCTGTATTTATATGATTGCATGTTCAAGCATTTCACACATCATGGACTCTTAATACTTCCATACTGCATCAGTCAGAGACTTCCTATACAGCCACACCCTTAAGAGAATGGAAGTATGATAGTATGCAAGTATATGCATAACAATAACCTGAATGCCACAATTCCCAGACCTTGGCTAGTCCTCACCTCCCACCAAACAACTCACAACTTGTTACCATAAATTAAAGGTGCATCACTTGTTAAAACCACAACAGTGAATGCAAACCCAATGATGCTGCTCTTTGTGAAAAAGTCTTCTCTGAAGACTTCTTCACTGTACAAGGTTAATTCTATTCTACATGCAGCAATTTAACTGGGTTTGTTAGTGTTTCTTAGGCTGTATTGCTCAAGAGGACACCATCTTTTCCACATATCCTTAGTTGTATGCACAGTACTGACCAGAAAAGGAGCCTTTCTGAGATCTATTCCAGTCTGGCATTTAGCAAGGATTTACTGAATAAAACACTAACCTCCAAAACCCAAAATCTCCTAAAATGAAAGAAATTTTTAAAATGGCCATGCTGAACATTAAAAGAAAAAGAAAGTCTGTCAATTACGTTTGGGCTTGATGATCTTTTCCAACCTAAATGATTCTAAGATTATTATAATTTTTTCATGCTTAAATAAACAGATTCTTTTTCAAAATTGCACCTAAAAGTCATTTAGTGCTTGTGAAAATCAAAAATAAGCAGCTTCTGAGAATTTATATAAAAATATAAGGCAGGATTAGCACCAGCACAGGTACACAAGAGGCCTCACATCAGTTCTAGAGGATTGTTATTATGGTAAATGGCTGCTCAGTCCTTCAATGTGATGAAGAAAACATCAGAGAAGGCGAAGGCCTGATGAAGTTATTACTGAGGTCAGTGAAAGAACTCTGAATCACCTTCAGTGCAGCTGTGCTAGGAATTTGCATTCAGCAATCACCATGAGTGTATCATACACGATGAAAAGGACAGGAAAATTGGGAAATATAAACATAATTAGTAATATAATCTACATCACATTTTGTGAATGATCAGGTATGATTATTGTATATAATATGGTAATTTAATCAGATTTTTTGATAATTCAAAAATGTTCTGATCAATTAGTGTTTATGCATACTTATTAAAAATCTTATTTCTGAATTCATAAATTCAGTTGTTTGTATCCATATATGAAAGCAGAGGTAAGAAGAAAATCACATATTTTAACTATGAGACACCAAACCACTTTTATTTCTCTGTATCTTGCCTGATGTGGTAGAACTGAAGTCAGTCATTTAAAGAGACTATTCGTAATACAGATAAAAAACTAGAATCTCTGTATTGAACTGTTAAAATAGATCATCAAATTAGATGATCAAATAGATTTTGTGGTACTGTGAGGTGTTAGAAAATACTCACTCTATATTATGTAGAAACATTCCTGATTATAAAAAGCATTAGACTGCCTACAAAATGTGTACAGTAGGATTTGAATCTTTCCAGTGTGCTGCAATACAAATACAAATCCTGTCCTCAAACATTTTTATTTCTTTTAACTTAATATTTAATTTACTTGCACTGTTACAATTTTAAGCAATATTATTAATATCAAATGTAGTTGCTAGCACCTCTTTCTTTTTCAGAAAAGATTCGTTTGAGCAAAGTGAAAATCCTCTTTTCCCCTACACGTTTATGAAACACTGTTGCAGAAAAGTCTGAAATGCTATTTTCACCTGCATCTGTTTGTTCTGTTTAACATGAACACATTAATAGATGTATATAACTTACAGTGATTACTTCAGTTTGCAACACGTATCAAAATAAGCTGGTATTTCAAAAAGTAAACTATGATTTGATGTAGCTTTTACTCTTCTAGTGCAGTGTCTGCCACTGGTCAGGAGTAAGTACAAGTAGATAAATCAGATCAGTGACACTTTCTACTTTGTGCACACATCCAGAATAGACCAACATTCCTTTCTTTTTGTGCCTCACTTAGATTTCAACAGAGCATCTCAGCACCTCAGTCCTCTGGTGGAATCAGTTCATGATTTCATTAGCAGCCAAAGACTGCATCCCAGAGCACTGGGTGTAAGGAAATCTGGATGGCTGCCCCAAGCAGATTTCTTTCCTGGAACTGGTTTAGTATTCCAGGCAATAGTATTCACACCAGTACACATGCCTAGACACACAAAGATGCTTCTTACAATAAATAAAGGCTTTGGAGCTGTCAGGGAAAGCTCAGTAGGAAAACTAAAATGCACGCAATCAAGCAGGGTATAAGCATTCTGGACATGCCAATGCTCATCAGTTCTAACATTTCTGCAGTGCACACCCTTCACTTAGGCGTGCGAAGATCAAGTCAGTATTAGATCAAAACAATAAAACAGGCATTTTATAAATAATGTGGCACAGTGGGACAGTACAGCATTCCTTATTCTGAGCAGTTGCAGTAATTCCAGACCAATATTACCATTAAATTCTTAATCAGATGCACATTTGAAGTAAAATACATTCTGAGTGGGTTTGGTAGGGTTTTTTTATTGCCTTTCCCTTCTTTCCCTCACCAAAATTGTATCAAATTTAGCCTTTGCATAGCAAGCTCCAGAAGATTCACATTTCACAGAGCTAAAATCTAGTCACTGTATTTCATCTGTGGCAGCTGAGCAAGCTGGTGTCCAATTTGGGGACCCCCCTACCAGAACCTGTAATGTCAATGCGAGGCCCCCCTGCTTGGAGCTGCCTGTGGGGCAGACAGGCTTCCCTCTCCCTGCCCTGTCCCCAGGAGGCAGTAGAAGACAAAACTACTGCTTCCAGCAAAGCTGCTCACCCATGTAGGTAAAGCAGCAGACCACAATTCCAACAGGCAAAATGTCCTTCCAGGGGTTTACCAAACACAGGTGGCACACCAGATGGAAAAAGAAGGGAGTGGCTGGGCTACAGAGTTGATCCAAGCCACTGTTTACATGGCTCTTAAAACCTATTAACAAGTGCAACTCTTAGCAAATTTTCTGTGGTTTGAGTACTTTGAACACTGTGTTCGCTCTGTGAAAATATACTGAAAGAGCAGGAAATTTGCTTTAATATAGTTAAACCATGGAAGCTGAAAGTCAAGGTCTATCTTTATACTGCAAATGTTTTTCTAAAACTTTACAAATAGTTAGTTAATAAATCACTGTGCTACATTCACAGAAAAAAACCCCATCAGTTATTGGTTAACTTCTCCTATCTCAGTTATGTTCCTACTGCTTTACTACAGCCATGAAGAAGAGTCATGTTTTCTAGCATGAGCGATAGAGGAAACCTTGCTCTACACTGGTGTGAATGTGAAGTCCTACCACAAGTAGGTATGGTTGCATCAGCCCAACACATCTGATGACACAACTGCCATCTGTGACTTCTGCTCTGCTGTGTGTTACATTCCTCAGAGCATTTGCACTTAGGATTTTGTTTTTCTGTGTTAAGAGCCTCTTCTGAAAGCAGACTGAAATGTGTAATGGAGACCAGTGTCGGAATGTCAGCAAAGTGTTATCTCACACTACTATTATCCAGCACCGCTAGTAGGAGAGCTGGGCAATTAAGCTTGCAACACAAGAAGCCTCCCTGAATGGAAGAAGTGAGAACTGACGAGGCTGCTGTGAAGAGAGGCGGATGTGTGTGAGGATTATATTAAAAATAAATAGCCTTGTAATTTTCATTAGGGTCCATACAGAACTACTTTAATCTACCAACAAATTGATTTTTATTTTTATTTTTTTGTATTTGAACAACATTACACATTTTAAGACCCAAAACTGATTTGAAGCTTTTAAAGAGGATTTACATAATATGATTAAACATAACCAACAGCTTGACAAGGAAAAAAGAAATCATATTTATTTGTTCAATTTCACTCTTAAAGGAAGGAAGAAAGACATTAAATAGACATAACCAGAAAGGGGTTGTCTTATGGGTGCTTGGAAGAGCATTTTTCTGATACTATACATTTAGAAGTCATTTTTCTACGATAAGACTTCCATCATTTTCATATTAAGAAAGTGATTCATCTAACACCATGCAGTAAGTTTTTGACTGTAAGATGATAGCATCTACTTATTATTTCAACAATGAAGATTTAATGTCTTTTCCTTTGCATAATAAAACTCTCAGCACCTTAATACCTGCCTCCATTATTTAATTCAGGAAACTTTTCATGTAAGAGGATCAAATAACTGTCCTAACAGAGATTCTGCCTTCAGAGCCAAACAGCAGATCAAACAATTCTTCTGGTAGATTAAACCAGAGCAAAATCATCCCAGATAAGGTTCTACTTCTGGAAATATTTCCCTAGTATTGCCTTGAGACAAATTTGCTGCTGTTGGAACATTGCTGAATCCACTTCCATTTTTGCTCATCTCTGAACGATGCCTTTGACACATTGGCAAATTTTTTAAATAGTTACGACATGGTTCTTAGTTTGAGAGTACAAGATGAGGAAAATTGACCTATTACAGAAACAAGAAACCCCAAACACATATTAATTCAAACTAAGACTCCTGTCCTAGAGATAGATCTTTTCTTATAAAAGTAATTGTTCACTATTTCCCGCCTCCAAAGATATTCATTAATTCACATCATGTAGCTAGTTAATATAAAAATGGCAAAATGCCACCATACTGTGTTGTAAAGGCACAGATAGCCTATTCCAGAACTCCTGGCATCTGTATGTCAGAATATATGTGAATTTTCTTCTCTTTGTGCTAACACACACACTCCACTTAAGACACGTGTGGTTTTGGGCACTTTCACCACCCCTGAATTTTTAGTACAACTCAACTTCAGTATTTCACAGACTTATGGAAAGAATATAACTGGGAGAGCTTCCATTAATACTTTCAATCATTACTTAATAAAAGTGCCAAAACTGTCTATTTAATTCGTATGGAACAGATTTTGGTTGTAAGTCAGTGTATTCAACTGGTAGTCTAATAAATTAGAGTGTATTTCTCACATGATAGCAGTGGCAGAAACACCTCTACTATATTTGATGGTTCATTCCTGCACCATGCTTTCACTGTCAGATATCATTGTTTTAAGCTGTAATAGATTACCACTACTGGCATGAGTGGAGCACCTGGAAGTGCCCTCAGGGTCCAGCTGTCACTGTTCCAGAGGAGTCCTGTGCCTTCTCTGAACACTTGAAATTTTCTAGTACATACTGAAGTGAAAAAGGGGGTGTAAGAGCCCATAAAAAAAGAATGATTATGTTTATGGCAATATGTAGCAGACACTGGACTTGGACTGCCTAGACAATACAAGTTATATGGTAGGCATCAGAGCAGCAGTCAGTCTCATGTCATTTCAGAGGGAGAAGGTGTGTTTGTTTGCATAGGGAGTGAAACACTCAAGGGGGAAAACTACCCTGAATTTTAAAGGCAAAATAGGCTAAGAGGTAAGAAATGCTGTCATACTGGGTCTTAGAGCCAAGCATGTGTGGTTTCTTGTGGGGCAGAAGAGGAAGCAAGCCCAAGAAGATGAAGCAGGGTAATGTTACAGCTGCTGGGCCAGGAGTAAAGTCAGTAGATGGAAGGAGACAAACTTATGTCTGTGAAAGCAAAAAAGGCTGCACTACTGAGGTTGAGAGACACTTGACCCACTGAGTAGATGATTACTTCTCAGACTTCGGGGAGCAGCAGGAAAGGTGAGTGAAGAATAAGAAAAAATCCACCTTATGAGGCAATGTTGGTTTATAAAAGAGGACCCCTTTTAAAAGAAGGTATATAAAATAAGACAGAGCAGCACAACCTGAAATAAGGGTCATCAGCCAGCACAAAGTTTAATGCCCTCTTGCTCACCACTAAATGACAGGAGTGCCTCCAGACAGGCTTTCCACTGCAACCACCGAGCCAGTGACTGCACTCTGCCCAACTCGGTAAGATACAGTCTGTAGCAGTGCCAGCTGCAGGGTACCTTGCCTGTGAAGGACTGCCAGCCCCACAGTTTGCATACAGCAATGCTCTCTTCCCTCTCTCTGGGGCCCCTCATTTGGCATGACTTCTGTTGTGGACAGAGCAGGTTTATGATACCCTGAGGAAGTGCCTGCTGTCAAACCCCCATGGCCTGGCCTGGGCTGGTTTATGGTCTGTGATGCTGCTCATCACAACACATCTGTTTCTTATTCCTACAACCACTGCACATGAATTGTTACCGGGAGAAGAAAGTGGAAAAAACCCTGGAGCAGTAGGACTGAAAAGCATGCCCCAAATACCAAGAGCCCCACTGATTCTAGAAAGTGTCAGAGAACAGGATTCTGGATCACTTTTGGAGGTAGGTGTAAAAAAAATGATCAAACCATTTTCAGGCAAATAAGGGGAAATGCACGAGTCCAAACAGATGGGGGTAATCTGGTTTCAAATTCCCTTGGACACTTGAGATACCTGCACAGAGTTAGCAGACCTATGGAAGACACACCGGCTTCTGGAAAAGCACATGTAAATAAAACTGCATACCCTTTGATCCCTAACGTTTAATGCTTACCTCTAGGCACCTAGATATTCTCAATGTTTGGCCAAAAATGTTTGTTAGGTACTCAGGTCCTTTTACTTCCTATGTTAGTGACATGCACAAACATTTGTAATCTCTGGCACTTCAAAATAAATATATATTTCACTACATAATGGTAATTGACTATAGTACTGCAATTTTCCCCATCCAAAAAAACTATCGCCTCAGCTCGATCATTTATAAAGGAAAGAGCGATGACTTAACCTACAGTAGTTTTAGTAAGCAGCTCAGACCTTACGGGCTGGAAGCCACTGTTTTAGCTGCTTCACATTAAGCATAGCTTGCCAATTAAGTTGGGATAATGAGTACTTTGAGCTAGATAACAATACCAGATATCATTTCCTTGCAGGTTTTTCTGAATTTAAATTTTAAGACTCTGGAGATATTTTTTGAGAATAAAGAAAGAATAAAAACCATTACACACACATGCCCTCCTGTGTCCCCAAGCATCCAGGTGCATTTTGCTCATGGCTGCTAAGGCTGAACAAAGAAACAGGTGGAGGTCTCAGATTCCCTCTTCACTTCAGATAAATGATACACACTTTTAGCTTTTTGCCACCTCTGATGACAGGCAGCAAGATTTCAAGATATAAGATTGGTATTTGGTATGGACCACGACAAAGAGGAACAGTATCTTCCCTGATGCATTATATGTGATGTGTCAGTCTTTGGTTTTCGTTTTTAAAAATCTTTTTTTATCAAGAATAAATTCAGCCATCAGCAGTATAGCATACAAAGCCCTACAGGGAGCAGGAATAGTAATCTTTTACAGTTTTAGGGACTGTAAAACTACCTCAAACTAACACAGAGTGATGAAAGCACGTACAACACCAATAGCTGTGTGGCAATGTCAGTTGAGATTTGCTTGTAAAAGAATCAAACAACTAAAAGGGCAACCAATATAGAAGCTTTTATCTTTTGAAAAAGATTAAAGATGTTGGTTCTATATTTTGCTAAAGAAAGGTATGAGGAGAACAAGGAATGACAAAGGGCCCATCCATAACAAGGATGAAAGAGCAGCGTGTATAGAAACTATTAGCATTGGACAAAGACAAAAGAGAAGCATTTTGGTATTTTGAACCTGAACATGCCATGGGAAATCACAACTGGGTGCAATGCAATCACCATTTTTCAGCAATATGCTTTCTCAGATCCTTCATAGATTTTCTTTCCTGTAACAGCATTTTAACACAGTTACCCTCCTCCTTCAGCCTCTCTGCTTCCAGAAACATAACTTTTCCATTTCATATGTTTCCTGCCTCCCTCTGGCTGATTATTTCTCTTGTTTTCAAGTCATCTTCTCAGGGCTACCCTCTCTCCCCTCTAACATACGACTAATAATTTTTCTTCCTTGAGCTGCATCCCCACAAACCTTTGGGTCTTAACTGTGAAGTTTTCATTGTCCTTTGCCACGTCTTATAAATCTCTGCATCTGCCTTGTTTGCCAAGCTTTTCCAGTCTCTCCTCATTCTGGTTTAAATACCTACACTTCGATGGTCAGCTAGATCCTGCTTTTGTCACACCTCTGCATTCCCAGTCCCACCCTTACTCCCCCACAGACTCATGCTTTTTGATGTTCTGAACTAAAGGACATTGTAGCTAGTTTCAAGCATACATTTTAGACTCAAAATACCAGTGTGTTTAAAAGCTATTGCTTTTGTACTATGCTTGCTGCCACTCCTGTATATCTCAATTCCACAGGCAGTTATTTAATCTGCTGTTACTCTAATCCTGATTTTATTCCTCTCTCAGTGGAATTCCTTCATGTTCTGCTTGTCTCTCACATAGCAAGACTACAGATATTCGGACATTATACTAGCAGTTATCGTTCACCCATGTATCTATCAGTCAAGCAATCCCCCCTCTCTCATGGTGGAGAAGTGAAGCAACCATCGAATGCAGGCAGCCCAACTCAAGGGTGTGCTCTCTGGCTTGTAACCTGGGTTATGAAGATGAATTTGGGAAGAGGTGCAAGTGGTAATTTGTTGACTGTCTCACCCATGCTGGGACTATAAAAATGAATCAGTTCAAGTTCAGCTCAATCTGCCTATTACCTGCTGACCTGGTATGCCAAACAACTGCTGGGTCCACAGAAGGAGAAAAATCTACACTAATAAGATTCAATTTGTCACCCTCAGCAATGAAGCAAGCAGCATTTTTTCAGGCAAACTATCAGAAGAATTACTACTCTTCTGCTGTTTCCACTCTCTTGGGCAGGAAAAAGTATTTGAGTGGTGGCTTTGGCTGTCTCCCTTGCAGTCTTAGCTCTGGAGGGTTGTCTGAGAACAAAAATGACAACCTCAGGCTTAACTGTTGTTGGATCGAACGAATTTATTCTTGCATGTTTGGGTTTTATATCCAGAATGGATGAAGTCCATGTGTGCAATAACTCAAATAATTTCATTTCTAATTAATTTTGACTGCGTTTCTTGCCAGGTATACAAACTAGAAAATGCATGGAAAGGAGTTGTTAGCCTACCTATTGATTCAGGTAGTGCAAATATATCCAATTAACCAGTTCCTTTACACACCAACAGATTTATTTCTAGTTTAGATGCACTGTCATCTTTCCTTTCATCTTTTCACTAGCCCCAGGTAAAAAGATTCTGCAAGCCAAGTGATTCCTCAGTTTAATTGCTGCAGGCTAAGTTTTCTGATTACTGGAGCTGGTTTTAGTCCCTTGCTATGCTCTTCCAAGCTCCCTGAAGAGAACAGGGCCTTTGGAAGGCTGAATTTTAAAAAAAATATAGTCGTTTAATTAATGGTATGATTAATCAGTGATGCTAAAGTGCTTTGAAGAGGAAAAGTGCTATGTGAGTGTTGAGTATAATTTTAGTTTTATCTGCATTATTTTGTGAGATAGGATAATATTTTGTTAATAGTCAGATTCAAGGGACTTCAAATTGGGGCATAATGAAGAAATAAAAATGTAGTCTATTTTTGGAAAAGTAAGTTTAGGCTTCCAGATCTATGGCCTGATCCAACACCCATTGAAATTAATGAGCCTGTCTACCAACATTAAAAGGTATGAAATCAGATTCATAAAAAAGTAGCTTTTCTTTTCCACTTTGGTTTTTATTTTGTGTCCAAAACAACAAGATTCTGACAGGAGTAGTCAGAGGAAATTGCAACTAGACATTATCCTGTTTTAAGTGTCCATGAAGGAATTGCAATTTATTTGCTACTCTTTTTCTTCTTCTTTACTTGTGCTATAATATTGCCTGAAACTCAAAAAGAAATGTCCCCATGGTATGGTCTGAAAGAGTGATTGTTTTTGCATGCTTTTATATACAACACCATGGCGAAAGCATGAAGATTCTTTTATTTCATATTAAGAGAAATAAGAGGGATCCTCATGATCTAATCTGTTATTAAAGGTTAAATAAAAAGCATAGATGTAAACGCGTTAGCTCAATAAATATAAATATTGGTAAAGTGGTAGTGTCTTTTGAAAATAACTCTTCCAACAGACATCAAAACCACTTCAAGTCATACTGCAACGTTCATCTATTTTGTAATTACTTAAGTGTTCAAATATTTCTTAAGTCATCACCATGAAAACTCTACATGGAATAGTTATAATAATTAGTCTGTGTATGATGGCAAAACAATACTGAGGATATGTACCAGCATTTCACATTGCACCATTAAATAATTTATATATCAGTAACAAAATAGTGGTTAATTTCCAAGGCTCAGGGAAATCATACACTAAACTTTACAGATTTCAGTGGCTGGGAGAAGGACATAAGGGAAAGAAACAAGAACAAGTAAAAGAATAGCAACAGAAAAACTGATGGGTGTTTAAAATTATTTTTAAAAACTCTAAGGACAATTAATCCATAAATGGGTAAGAATATAACACACCAGACCATCCAAAGGTGTGCCATGGTAATGAAGCTATAGGTACATTTATTAGAAACAGGGCCTCTCACATTAGTCATGCAGAACGTGGACATGTAGCTGGTTTTACAGGTAGTTTTTAGAGGTCAATTAATTTTGCAGATAATACTAATGTTCTGACTCTGTTAAACTCCTATTCCCTACAGAGTGTTTTGTCTTCTCAGCAACACAGCCACTGGAAAAGAACAAATTATATCTTATCTATAATTTAATTCACCTAAAGCTACTACAATGTAAGACCTGAATACAGTAAGTATGTGAGCAAGAATATGATGCAGAGTAAAAGTAGGTTCTGTGTTCTCATAAGAAGGGCAAAAATGCATCTAATAACCTTCTTTAACGAGTATTATATTATTTTTTGTTTTGACTACAACACAACATTTCTCATATAAAAGTTTCTCAGCTCTTCTAAGGCATACAGCTCACTATTAGTTGTGTTTAAAGAAATTGTGTCAAACGAATCCCTGTCTCAACAGCTCCATCAGAGAACAGATCTACTAGAGCACAGTTCTGTTTGTGCTTCCTCAGGAGGTGGGAGTCAAATGCTTCATAATGTGACTTGGTTTTGGGTTGTGCTACTGCTGATCCTTTCAAAGTAACAGCTCCAGGTGTCACCTTCAGGCTAATAGCTGATCAAGTCTTCTCTCTAGTGGCCCTCAAAGAAACCTTGCCTCCAGACATTCATCTGAGGTTGCTGAGTGTCATTAAACTGTTGCTTTTTTAACCTGAGTCACAGCTGCTCACCTACAACTCAGTAACACACGACAGGAGGATTCTCAGGACTGTGCACTCAATCAGTTTCCTTCTTTTCCCTCCATGGGATGCAATTGCCCACATGGCAAGAGTCAGAGAGTCCATCTGTTAAACTTGTTATGCAGGGCTTCATCTCCTTCTTGAAGATAGGCTGGACAGAGGAGACCTGCTTAAGGCAAAGCCCATAACCTCATAGATCCTTCAAGTTCATCCTTCTCAGACCTCTGCAACATTGCCTGACCTCTGTTACTTCCAAAGAGAGGGGGAGAATTGGGAAAATATTCCAGAAGTCTTCTTCCCCCTCCAGATCCGTGGAAAAGCCAAATCTGGCAGAGAGCAGCTGGCTCCCAGGCTCCAGTGCCTTATTTTAAATGATCAGAGTGCTCTGAAAGACTAGGGAGGAGTCAGAGTGAAAATTTTACATGTACTCAGCAGCCTTGCTACTTGCCTGAGATGTGGCAGGATATAGACTACACTCTGCATTGCAGGGGAGGGATGGGAGATCAGGCTTGGAGTGCTGGAAAAGATTTGACATAACAACAGAAAAAAAAGGCTGAAAAATGAATGCTCTCAGCTTAACGAAACAGGTAAGAGGTCAGATACAATTCTGACCTCCTAATCACAGGAGGTTCAGAGGACAGTATTACCAAAGGTAAAATATTTCTTGATAGACTACTCCTGTGAAAATTATAAATCTGCAGAATGTCATGTTCCCTTTATGAGAGCAACCTTTGTTGTCAGTATCACCTTGAGAAACTTTATACACAAATATATGACTTTGCATATCCTCATGCTAATAGAAGCATTTTCCTCTAATTAAAATTAGCATTGATGATTTCATAAATACTCCTGAGTTGTGAAATCCAAATAATGTATAAAACATATCACTTTAAGAGCACCTAGCATCTAAGAGATCCTGTAACTTTTCTCCTGAGAGGAGTAAGTTATGCGACAATTTATTTTTCCCATATTGCACATTAGATCCACCAAACAGCAGATGAACTCTGAACACCACCGTTGCACATTCTTTTGGTACATAGAGCTTATGTTGCAAAATCTGTAAATTTGGACTAGGAACATTTTTATCTTTCTTAAGGTTGCAGAGAACTTCTCAGAAGAAAAGGTTACAGCCTGTACCTTGAATAAAATGCAAGAACAGCCATAAAGTAACAGGGCCGCTCACTGGTTAATTAAAAGACTAAGTTCCCTATGTTAAAAAGATTAGCCCACCTCTGTTACTATTCCCCAAAGGGCTAAGAGTGTAAAACTGAAATGCAACCATGAATGGATGCGGCCCCTAGCGTAGTCATGCTTGATCACGGACCTTGAGAATTCTAGCAAAAATTAAATAAAAATTTATGCAAATAACTTCCTTATAAATCATAGAACAGTCGAGATTGCCCGGATTCTCTAGAGATAACCTAGTCTAACCCCTCTGCTCAATGTAGGTTCAGCTCAGTTTTCTCATATACTCAGAAGGAATTTCCTGTATTTCAATTTGTGCCCATGAACTCTTGTCCTGACACTGGGCATCACCAAGAAGGCTATGTTGCCTTTACACCCTCCCATCAGGCGTTTAAACACATGGGTAAGATCTCACTGAGCCTCCTCCTCTCCAGGCTGAACAGTCGGTGCTCCCAGAGCCTCTCTTCACAGGAGAGATGCTCCAGGCCCATAATTATTCTTGGGGCCCTTTAATGAACTTTCTCCAATATGTCTGTGCCTCTCCTGTGCTGAGGAGCCCCAGAATTGGAGCTGGTGCTCCATGCGTGGCCACACCAGTGGAGAGTAGAGGGGAATGAACACCTCCACTGACCTGCCACTAACACTCCTGACAGCCCAGGAGGAGGCTGTTGGCCCACTTTGCTGCTGGGCCATGCTGCTGACTCCAGGACTTTCCTACATTTGTCTTGACAATGAAAGTGATGGCAGTGTAGCGGGTACAGCAAATGCAAGGCCACACTGTTTAAGCCCTTACCCAACTCTGGCCACTAACACAAAGCCTGTGTAACCTGACCCTAAACCTTACCCCAGGATGCTTCACTAAACCCTAACCTCAAGCTCTATCGCAAAGGTGAAAACCAGACTGAAAACCCTTTATCTGATTCCCACCCCAAATCCTTCTTCTGATGGCAGCCCTAATCTGCTGTCCCTAACCCTAATTAATCCTAGCCCTCACTGTGACTCCCACCCCCAACATACACCTCAACTGCTTACTCAAAACTCTTCACAAACTCTGACCCAAAGCCCTTCTCTAACACTCCAAAGCCTAATCCCTCTCCCCAAAAGGCAGGCTCAACTCCTTCTTGACCCTGCATATTCAGCCCCTCTTCTGACCCCAGCTCTCGGGTGCCTGTGCCCAGGAGGTGGGAGGTGGTCAGAGGTCCAGGCAGACAGAAGGCTTCAGCTGGACTCCTGGGGGTCTTCATGCCTCAGCACTTGAATAGGCAGGACCTGGAGGCTGGCATGTGAAGCTCACACAAAGGGTGTGAGAGAGCTGGGCCAGCAAGGAAGGGTTGATTTTGGGGCTATAAGTGGGCTTCAGGTGTTAGACCATGCTTGTTAAGCCTTTACAGTAACTCTGACCACTAACCCTAAGCCTGATTCCTAGCCCCTACCTCTCCCCTGCCTCTTACCCCAATCCCAAACTCTAATTCTTGACCCCAACAGCTCAAACACAACTTCTGAACCTGTAACAAAACCCAAGACCAAATAAGCAGGTAAAAGTAGAAAATTAACTGCCACAAGAAGTATTTATAGTTGTCAAAAAAGAAACCACAGTTTTTTGGCATGAACTTGCTCTAATAAAGCTGAGCAGGAGCAATGAGGTAAGGCTTCATTTATCACTGTCTCAAGCAACCATTAGTCTTTGCTATGTGAGAAAATTGAAGATTTTACTCCTGTTAGCCCTGCTTTTCCTGCAGCTCAAGCTGGTTTCCAGCTTGGTTTAGCAGAAACACCCAATTAAAATTCCGGCCTATGAATCAAATCCAGTGTAAAGCAAATGGGGGATAGTAATGGATATGATGTGATGCACTAGCAAGTGGCAGTGGTCTTTCCTTTAACAATTATGCTAAATACTTCATTTAAATGGCACCACTAAACTAAATGGATCTTAAATATCACAGTGCTACTCCTAAAAAAACCCACTCAGATAAATGAAACTTCTGTGAAAAAACATGAGGGAAGGAGAATATTAGTATTGGCATATGAACTTTTGAGTGAGACACAGTTAACAGCAATATTGCGCAGCCACACGTTCATTTAAACACGAGCTCCTTATCTAATACAAACAGCAATACAAAACACATTTGCAGTCATGTTGTATGAAATTTATAGCAGACAAACCATACTGAGAAGATTCTTTGAAGATCATTAATATAAAGCACTCTTACCAATTATGAGATATTCTATTGGGTAGCTCTTATCTTCCAGATTTATTGAGAATAATTCGTATATTTGAAAATGTCTGAAATATATCCTTAGTACATATTTATTTCAAACATTAAAAGTAAATATGCTGGCCCACTTCTGAGCTATGAAATCATCTTCTGAAAGCAAATTAAAGTAGATATATCTGTCATTTGTGTTCAAGTTCTCTTTGTCCTGGAATTATTTCTTCTTTCAGAGATTGAATCTGATAATGCTGTCCTTATAATTCACAGAAGTATTTGACTTAATATAGCTATACATGAAAAAATGTTTTTATTAATATCGAGTAAATTTCGTAATTACATGTAGAAACAGAATAACTGAGGTTGGAAAGGACATCTGGAGTTTGTCTAACCTAACCTGCCTGCCGAAAACAAATGCAAAACCAATGCAATGGAAAACCAACATGAGGTAACTGCAGATCAACAGAAACTGTTAAAAAAAATACATGTATTATATTTCGTATAGTTGATACAATACACTAGATGGCACATATAGTCCCTCTGCTGCTCTACTGTCAAAATGATTATTATTCATAAGGGAAGAAACATTTAAATATGATGAATGTGTGTCTTCATGTGTGCACATTTGTTTAGTCTCTTCTCCCAGTACAAATTTTAACCACGATTTTAACTACCTAAAGACCACTGCATTTGTTTTGATATGAATACATTCTGGGATATGAAGGCAGCACGAGTATGCAAGAGGAAAGATTAACTAATACAGAGGAGAAAATATGTATTTATTGAGAGAATGGGAATGGAAATTAAGATGGAATTGGTGCAAATAGGATGAAAAAATGTTTGGATAGTGCTACTCAGGTACTAATGGTTCATCACTGAAATATAAGCATTTATCAAAAGAATTCTGTAGAAAAGGTATGAATTAATTTCTGTTGACAACCTTCTGTCCTGGGTCTATATCCATCCAGTCAGTTGTATGGATGGTGATACAGACAAGGACAGAGGATGAAAAATGCTTGAGGACTGCTTTAGATTTCAGTTATCTTGATTTTGGAAGATGGAATTCATTAAAGTCAAATGGATAATATTATTACACAGAGGCAGGAGATGATTATCTGCAGAAATACAGAATGAGGAACAACTTACTGAGTAGCAATTCCGGAGGAGAGGATCAGGAAGCCGGAGAAGATCAGAAGACAGGCATGTGTTACAAGATGGGTTGCTGTGACAAAGACGGCTATTCAGGAGCATATTAACAACTATTCCTCGCAGAACATACAGATAATATGTTCCTCTGTGCAGAGCTTATGGAGAAATACCACAACTAGTCTGAGTGGCAGACTTCAGGAAAGACGTGGACGGACCAGAATGAGTCCAAATGAAAACAACAAGATTAACTAGGAAGACAGACTGAACTGACTGCTATCTCAGCTTCAATTATATATTCAGCTACTCTAACTACACCACCTCTTCAACCTGCAATTAAGGTACAATGCTGTGTTCTTTATGGTAATGTACTGCAGTGCCACCATTCTTACTCACTGTCTTCATGCACAACATACATGGCAGAGGAGGCTGCTACTGGAGGCTGCAGGTCACCATGAGAAGGCAGAAAAAGCAGAGCCCCTGGACATATGACCCCATTGCCTGTTTAGGATGAGGTCTTCATATGATCTACTTTAAGAACTGGAACCAAGAAAATTGCAAGTCAAGTGTCCAAAATGGGAAGAAAGAAATGGTTCCTATGGTAGATTTTATTGTTTCTGAATTTATGATTGCAAGCTGCTCTTACTGGCCTTGAAATAGAGTAGTTCACCTCGTATGTGAGGATCATCTCAGTTTCCCATTTTTTATTCACTGAGCTAACTTCATATTTATAAATGGTTAGCTAGGACTGAGAAACAGTCTCCTTCAATGAGATAGTCTGGATCCCCAGGAAGGGACTCATTCTGACAGGTTTTGGGGTCACAGTACATCAGGCACAGCTCCACTGATTTCAGGAATGTTAATCCACGAGGTCCTGATATTACTGAAGGACTAAGAAGCATTTTACTTTTCTCTTTGACCAAAAGTGGAAGTATACAGTTATCTCTGCAGACTTTGAAACAGATTTCTTGCTCTAGGCCATCTGGAATATACCCTCCAGTCCCTATGGAGCTGAATACACCACCATAGCTGTGGCTGCAACAAGTGTATCTGTGGTCTTCCTTCTCATCCTTGAGTGTTGAAGGGCTTATAGGCATGGCCTTAGGAACAGCATTAACATAATTGGATTGATATTTAGGCTTGTTGAACCTGTTCACTGAAGGTATTGTATCCATTCCACTGCCAAACTCGGGAAGCTGCAATGAGCTGTGTGTTTCTGAAACTGGTTGGTGAGAATTGGGAGATTCTGATGGTGACTGTGATTCATGTCGAACCTCATTTCTCAAGAGATTTTGTTTAGGTTTAGGACTTTCAAACTTGTGCTCAAAGGGCCTTGCAGCACTAGGTAAGGTTTTATTTTAAATCAGTTGTAAGAAGGAGTGAGTGTTTTCTGAATCAGTTAGTTCCTTTAACAGGGCCTTTGTCAGTGAAGCTTTTCTGAGGATAAAAAGTGAACAGCACTATGTCCTCTCTAGAGGATCTGAAAATTACTGGCTTATTCTGAGGTGGAGGAGGGTCAGGCACAGAGTTTACTTCAGAAAGTGGAGGCTTGTGATGTGCTGGGAGAGACAGGACAGGACTATCAATTGACTGAGGTTGTGTACGCTGTATTTTGAAGGAGTAGGAGGTGGAGCTGTAACTTGAGGGATTGGCTCATAGCGTTTTTTACTGACAGGCCTATCAGGTGATTCAACAGCAGTTGGTTTCCCCGTAGAATAACTGGTGAATTTCAGCTGTTTCTGCAAATGTATTGGTTTAGTGGTCTCAGAATGATGGCTGGCAGGAACCTGCACACAGAGCTTATTTTCAAAGCTCCTGCAGTCAAAATATGGTAGCTGTTTTTGATAATACTCTGCATCTTCTCCAGGATCATAATGGCTTGAGACCTCTGCTTGTAGTCTCTGTGTTTCTGGGCCCTGTCAATATACTCCTTAGATGAAGTACCCTTTTAGCTTGTGAGTAAGTGCAATACTTGTTGGAAGATAATATGATCTTGCAAAAGGAACGAACCGCTTAATTTCCTGGTATTTGGAAAAAAAAGGGGTCCAAGGAAAAAGCATAGATGAGAAATGGCAGATTCACAACGTGAGTCCCCAGATCCAGGTCTCTGAATGTTCTCCTTACATTTTCTAACTGCACAATTCCTTGACCACCATTCTCCTTTTCTTACTCGCTGTTGTCTGCTCCCTTTCTTTCACAATCAGGCAAAGCAGAGAGCTGAGACATCTTATCTTCCTCCACTCCTCTTCATAACCCAGGGAATATTCTTTCTCTTTGTTCACAGCCTTCAGGTGACTTGGCTCCTGAGTCAGCTGCTGCCACAGCCTCATGGCCAAGTGCCTGCCCTGGCTTACCCATCCTGCAAGAGTGATGCCACACTGATGGGCCAATACTCAAAAGCACTGCTCTTTCCAGGAAGATGAGTGTGTGAACAGCTCACCTAGGACGCTTTCTCCTGGGTTCCCGCTGCAATTTAATCTAGGCTGTGTCCCAGGACTGGTTAAAAAACCCATGCTGTCCTAACTTCCAAATTAGTACCACTGCTTCTGAAAGTACTTTCATCAATTTTGTAATAATGATGTGCTTTTTAGAATTCCTTTTGGTGGGTGATGTCTAGACATTTTCTGCACACTAATTGTCCCTCACAATGACAAAGCCACATGTGATTATTCATTCACCATCACAGAAACCAAGGCAAGATAGGCCAGTGTCCAACTTAAGAAGTCACCTAAGACTTAGTGCATTTCTCCTCATGAATGGCTGAGGCCAATGAACTCTTCCAGCTTCAAGATGTGATTTTTTAGTGTTTGCTTTGTAAATAATTTCATTCTCTTACTTGTTTACTTTGGTGGCAACTCTACAATTAATCTCTAGCCACAGGGCTCCAAACTTCAGCTTGTTATTAATATTGCCAGACTAACAGTTACTGATCTATCAAGTTTTAAGTAGACTTTAGAATAAAATGAGGAAAGAAAGAGACAACACTTAATTTTCACGAGAATGTGGGAAGGGTTACATTGAAGCTAATCACTGACTCTTAATCGATTTCTGTATCGTTTGAAGATTGAACTAGAGGTGCAGGTCTTTTCTCTTTCTTTTTAATAACTTTGCCTCAGCTTTGAAGTTTCTGTAAGCTGAGCACAGCTTATCAGAAAAGTCCTAGTGAATGAAAGATGCTTGAACAGGGCTACAACCGAATGAGAAGAATTTCAGTCTCCCTAGGAAGAAGCTGAGCTTTTCAGCATAAGGCATATACATATACAATCCCAAGGCAGAAGAATGGATTTAACTACAGCAGATAATGCACAAAAATCCGTCCTCAGAACCCCTCGTCTCAAAGGCTTTGCTTGTGATGTACTTGGTATTTCAGATTGTTAGTGGCTCACAAGAGAGAAGGAGACATGGCCTTTTCTTTGGGGCTTGATTTAGACGTTGTGGTGCAGAATTGTACAGCAGAGGATAACACCTTTAGCTGCTGAAGATTTAATACCAATATAGAGAAATTATACATGCCAGCTTGCCAGCGCATCTGATACCATGATATTCCAAAGGACCATGCTTTTGTCTGTCCGAGACAGCTTATCTGTTTTGCTATTTTAGTTTTCCAGTAAGACACGAAGGAATTCCCAAAACTGGTTGTTTTGTTTTGGTTTGGTTTTTGAGGGAGGGAGGGAGGGAGGGAAGAAGGGGATGGGAGGGTTTATAGTAAAGCAACAGTTTACAATGGTGCAATAATACTAATATAGGATTAATGGTGGCTGGATTCTAACAAAATAGAACAACTTTCAGGCTACGGGCAGACCTCCACTATACAAGTGTGAAAATTTATCATTTTGAGCCTCATAAGCATTACTGGGGCAAGTCAGAGTTTTTCACCTCTCGGGTCGGCTGCTCACCTGACTCATTTATGAGTTTCTTGTGTTTAATGAAACAGGAAACAGTAATCTTTTTGCTCCCCCATGTCATTTTGACAGATTGATAAGGGAGTGCTGATTCAATGTAGATGTGACATGTTAATGAGGAGCTGGATAGAACCTAGAAGCAGGAGGATATTGTGTCACTGACTGCCTCACAGTGAATTACCATGTGTTAGGTTAGGGAACTGTAGTTTCCTAAATATGCTAACTCAATCAGATGAAAACCTGTAATTTTAAGAGTGAAAATAGAAATTCCACTATTAAAAAATGAACTGTATTATGTAATATTTTTAGCAGAATTGATTTCTATTAAATATACTTAATGGGGTAAGTACATTTTCTAAGGATCAAAGTGAATTAATTGCCATCCAACTCTGTTTTTCATAATAAACTATCAGTCCTTTAAAGCAGTCCATTTAATGCCTATGTCATGACTGAAAATATGACATAGAAAATGAAAACATATGACATAAGAACATGAAAAGTTCTTAATTTACCATCAGGCACCGAAGAATTTTACCCAGATGTTATTAACATGGTATGAACCACTTGTATTTTCACTTTACTCTCCCATTTAATGAATTGATTTAAAGTAGGCCTTACCATTGTTTGGCATTGTTATGGTGATTAGTAGCTATGCAGCCTACTTATTCTATCTTAATAATGCTGCTTTGTTACTCTGAGTTGAATCCTGCTTCTCAGGAACTTGATGGAAAAATTCCTTCTAGCTCCCATGAGATGATTAAGCTGACAGCAACAAGATTTTCTTCTAGTTGTTGCAATTGTATGCCATAATACCTGTGTTTTACATGAAGAGAGTAATTTTTTATATGCATGTGTACTTCTCAATACAGCTTC
This sequence comes from Drymodes brunneopygia, assembly GCA_013400955.1. Lineage (NCBI taxonomy): Eukaryota > Metazoa > Chordata > Aves > Passeriformes > Petroicidae > Drymodes > Drymodes brunneopygia. The sequence continues at coordinate 227,674 of VZTZ01005664.1, read as the reverse complement.
TCTTCCTCTTTGGTGCAGGTAAAAGGCTGGAATAAAACCTACCCAAATACATATAAACACACACACACACACACACACACACACACACACACACAGAGTGTTGTAGTGTGTATATATTAATATGAATAAAGATTAAGTTCAATGCACTCTACATCAATTTAATATGTGGATACTTTTGCAGTTGATATTCAGAGGTGAATCTGAAGTAAGTTATTTTAAAGGCAAGAATAAAAATGCCTTTGTACATAAGAGTGTTTTGATTACGTTTCTTACAATCATTTTTTCCATGTGTCTGAAATAATTTAAAATTCATGTTACTGCTATACAATTGAATTATGTATCAGATCAGAATCTATTAGTCTACATGTGATTAGTTTAATAATAGGCATCGCTATTGAACACTAGACAAACTACATTTCTTTCCACTGATTTGAAAGTGATCAATTCCAAAGACAAAGTTACATGTTAGGAAAAGGTTCTTCACCCAGAGAGTGATTGGGCACTGGAACAGGCTCACCAGAGCACCAAATCTGACAGAGTTCAAGACGTGTTTGGACAATGTCCTTAGGCATGTGGTATGACTCATGGGGATTGTCCTGTCCAGGGCCAGGAGATGGACTCGATGATCCTTGCAAGTCTCTTCTAACTCAGGATATTCTATGACATTCCATAGTATTTCCTTTTTAAAATCTGCAAGTACAGGGCCTTACTAAAAATGCAACAAATTGAGTTACTATTACAATTCGCTCTGGTAAATAAAGCAAACTCCTGTGTTTAAGTGAATTTAGTTACAATTATCCTATTATGGCCCTGATTCCACAATAAGATAATTATTCCCTGAAGCTTATCCACTGTCACACTGAAACTGTGGTTCAAAATTTGCTGAACCTTGTCCTGAAGTGACTTAAGTATCTGCAATGATGTCATTGAGGTTAAAGACATTTAAATTGTGTTTATCCACTTCTAATTTAGGAATTACAGAGTTTACTCTATGCTGCTTGAAATAAAAAGTGTGCCAGTTTACTCTTACTCCATAGTGTTCTTACTGAGATTTTGACCAGATAAGTAGATGATATGCTGGGCAGAAAACTTGCTAGACAAAAGGGCTTCATTGCCAGTACGAAATCCAGCTGGCAGATGGTTACTAGAGGTGTCCCACAGGTGGTGGTACTGGGGGCAAGACTGTTTCACATCTTCATTAACACCCTGAATGACAGGACAGAAAGAAAGACTGTGGACTATGTGATGTTGAGAGGAGTAGTCAAAAAACAGGAGGGCAGGACTGCTATTCAGATGGGACAGCTGAACAGGAAACTCAAAGTTCCAACAAAGGCAAATACACTCAAGATTAAATAAGCCCCTGTACCAGTACACAGATGGGTGTCAACTGCTTGGAGAGCAAGCTTTTTAAAAAAACCTCTAAAACCTAGAAATGCTGGTAGACAAGCTGAGCATGAGGCCAGAACGTGCCCTCGCAGTGCAGAAGGACAATGACATCCTGGGCTGTTATAGATGGAGTCTAGCCAGCACAACACAGATATGATTCTTCCTCTCACTTAAACAATTCTGCATTTAGACTACATCTAGAGTGTCACATGCAGATTTTTTCTGCCCAGTACAAAAAGGAATTGCAAAAATACTGGAACAAGTTTGGTGGAGCACAAAGACAGCAGGGGGACTGGAACACATGGCAGACAAGAACTGCATCATCTGGGCCTTGAAGGAAGGTTACAGAGAGATCTGGCTGTTGTTTACAACTACTTAATGGAATGGTGTGGAGAAGATGGGGTCAGGATTGTCTTAAAAGTTCCACAGTCTAAGAAAAAGAAGCAAAAGACATGCTGGAATACAGGAAATTCCAAATGATAAAATGAAGACTAATTTTGCTATGGTGGTGGTCAAACAACAGAACACGTTGCCCAGGGAGGTTGAGGAATTTCCATCCCATGAGCTGGACAAAGTCCTAAGCAACCTTCTGTCACCGGACCAGCCTGACCTCTGGAGGCCCCTTCCAAGCCAAATAGATCCAGTAATACCAAATTTTGTCTTTACTGCACTTGCAGACTGAAGCCTTCCCTACAACCTGAAAAAGTTACCTTATTTTTTAAGTGTATTTTCCTAAGCTGCCCAGTCAACTTAATTTTCTAGGCTTACATGGACTAAAAGGAAGTAAACTGGCACAATATCATCTAATGACCAAAGGATTTTCATAGTATATGTAACCCAGACTGTTAGCAATTACTTAATAGCTGAGACCACAAAGACAAGCAGCTTTGAATTTCATTGTTGATTACTTCCCTGCACATTGATCAAGGTTTATAAACCATCAGCAACAAAAGGTAGGTTTTATTTCTATTTCTTTTTGTAAGGTAGGGCTCAACAATCTGAAAATTCTCAAAAATGTCTCTTTAAAGATGTTTCTCTGATTATGCTTGATTAAAATCTTCATTCTGGAATATTGGAGCGATCATATCTAAAATATTGAATTATCTAGTTCCTTTTTTAAAAAATAAAGGCCTTCAATTCTAAGGGCTAACAACATGCTGTTTTCTTTTGTCTTAACCTGATCTTTCAAATTGCACTACTCATATTACGTATCTATACAAAAAGCATGGATTTAAGCACTAATGCATATTAATGTTTTCTTAGGTCAATTCCTGAAGTCCAGTCTATCATTATAAAGTATCATATATTATGCATATATAAAATTGCTAACTCTAGGGGGTAGTCATTGAATCTTTTCCATGTTCACACAACCTCTTGCATAACACAGCCACAAGAGGAAGCAAAAGGAAAATGAAAAACATAATAACACTGAAGATTGTATCAGTAATACCAGTTTTCAAGTAATTTTATAGAGATGACATGGACAGATCAATAGGGCTTTGAAGCTGATTCTAAGGGTTCTCTAGGCTTTCCTTGGGAAAGAACTACATTTCTTTACTTTTGTTTAATTGAGCCCATCGAGATATTAAGTAGCAGAATCACAGTCTTACCTTACGGAATTATGATAATAAGGCCCCTCAGCAAATTGATTATTCCCTCACTTATCTCAGATGATTAGAATTTGTTTCCCTTTTAGTATTTTGTAACTGTGTATTATAAAACTGCTGCTGCTCAATCCCATCAGTTATAAGCATGAAACAGCAGATTTTGATTTTTTAAAATACTGCTTGTTAAGTAGGGGTGGAAGTGGATTTTTTCTGAGACTTATTTAACCAATAACAAAAATAAAAGTCCATAAATGACCAGAAACCTAAGACACAGTGATACTGCTTCCAGTCAGCCCCAGACACTACCTTTTGAGAGATACTACATACACATAAAGGTACAATATTCATCAGGAAACACAAGCATTCATTTGCAAAGGCTGCAGCAAAAGATCATTATTTTGCTTTCTGTAATTAAGAGGATATTTGAGGTTTTACTAGTGTTATCTGAAACAAGGGCCTTTAACACTAAAACCCATAATAAATGATGGAAACAACCAGGGTATGACTTGGTTCTTGCATGCAAAGAAATCCTACATCAAAGTACTTCATGAAGAAGTATACTGTATGAAAACAGAAGCCTCAGAGGATGGCATGCAGAAATCAACAATATGTGACTGACTGCCTTTTTTTATAGCTGTCAAAGACTAAACTAACACATGCACACAGGTATTTTGGCACAGAGTGCATATAACCCAACAAAGAAGTATCACCACCCTCTGCCCATATTGGGCAAGTGTTAAGAACCAGGAATATTGTGTAAGCACCTAATGATCAGGAATAGAAAGAAAAACTAAATTCAATTTAACTGCATTGAGATTTAGTTAAAATATGAGTTGTAAGAACCCACACATTCACAATCTTTCCTAATCCTGCACTCTTTGAACACTCTCTGGTATCTTCTACCTTGCTTGTAGTCCTAGTTTTGGCCAAGGGCAGAGTTAATTTTTTGCAGTAGCTGTGACAGGGCAGAGCCTGAAGCTATGTATGTGTGACCAAGGTATGGTGCTATGAGATACTATCACTGTCTCAGGCTTGAGGGAGAAAGTGTGGGCATGGGCAGTCTGACCACCGTTTTGTTCACTGTCCTGGTTGAAGAGCAATTTTTGCCTGTAAGACACCATTTTTTTGTATCAATTTTGTATCTTTTTGTTATAAACTTTATTGCTGTTACTATCTGTCTTCTTATCTCATTGTGGTTTCCAGTAAATTATTCTTACCTCAGCTTGGTATGTCTGTCATTTGTCTCTCACTGGAGGGGATGAGGACAGGGAAGCAGCTTGTGATTTTTCACTTTAGTGGGAGCACTAAATTAAGGAATGCCCTTTCTAAACCACAACTGTCACGTTTTTATTTGGTGAAAATGAGACATTCTATGGTGCCTTTTTTAATCTAATAGATGATGACAAACGTATGTGTTGCATATTTGCAGATATTTTACTTCTTTGTTAGCCTACAATTAGTCCTCCTGTGCAAGGACATAGTTTAGGTCCCTGCAATCAGAATTTTCTACCAGTGTCATCTTTGTGAACGGTGTTTGGGTTTTGTCCTTAACGTTTTTCCTTTTTAAGCATTCTGAAACAAGAAGAAAACAACTTTGGGGCCACTGAAATAGAAGTGGATGTACTTCTCAAAAGCCACACAAGGTGAGAGGGACATTGTGTGGTGCCCACTTCACCTGTCAACATCTAACTCGGAAACTAGGATTGAATGAGATTTTGCAGAAACAACTGCACTAATTTAGAGAGTGCAAGGATGTAGATGCACACAAAAAATTATTGTCAATATTACTGAAAGCCTTCTATAGGTAATCTAAATTTAATCAATACACATTCATCCTTTCTTCTCTTATTGGTTTAAATTTTTCCATTTCTCAGATCCACCTCTAACACCTTTTGAAACAACAGTGCCTCAGACCCATTCTCTATGTTTTCACACGTGAGAGGAAAACGACACTACCTTCCTTTATCAATTGCTAAGTCACCTGCCATGTTCTACTCTCTTGCACTGACATGTGTCATGAATGGAAATCTGAATTTCTTCAAAGAAAAGTGCTTTTAGTAAAAAATGCCATATATGTCACTTCTATCATTTGAAAATCACTTAAGGTGATATGTATTTCAGGGGAAAACACTATTTTGGATCTTACAGAGAAAAAAACTAGCTTGCTGTTTCATCAATTGAAGTTGATTCACAACAGGCTGGAAACATGTTTTGATACATTGATCTATTACTGTAAGGCTGTCATAAAACTTGGATTTTCAAAACTGCTTTTCCATTCTCATGGATTTAAAAAGTGCTTTTAAAATTACTTTGGCAGTTTCTGAAATTTGCATTTCTACCTTTGTATATTTCATGAAATGTGTGACTAAATTACATGCACTTTTTAGATCAGAACTCTGAATTTTCGAAAGGTAAGTGGCACTTCTCAGCATGAACATACAGAGAAATAGAGATTAAAATTAATATTAAATTGCTTGGAATGTCAGTCTTCTGAGTGAGAAAAGCAGAAACAGTTTAATTGCTTGCTACCTTGTGTGGAAGAACGGAATCAAACACAAATTGTTTATCTCAAACAAAATGTAAGGTGCAGGTCAGGGCACTTTCTTATGCGTGAAACGCACATCAGTGAAGTGAAAAGGCACATCCCTTGGCTATTTTTTGGTGGTGATGGTGTTTTTGGCAGTCACAATGAACCTAGGCTTTCCTGGGCCACCTCTACCATTTTGCAACTTTTATGACTTGCACTCGGAATTTAATCTTAATACAAACTGATAAAACCTGTAGTAAAGATTTTAAGGTTTATAAACCTTAAAGCATTACATGACATCCTTTAAAATTACCATAATCATCTAGAGGTGTGATGCTAAGATCAATGAAGCTGTCATGGTGTGATGCCTAAGATGATTCTCTTGATATCAGCACTTAAAACAGAAATACAGGCATTTTTCAAGCATCTCCCCACAGTTTATTCTACTAGAAGGAATAGCTGACCTATGGCTGGGTTGTGCTTATAATTTGTGAGGCATTTTGATCTTACTATGATAGAGATGAGATGCTTCTTTGACTTGGCATTACAAGGAAAAACAGATCTGTGAAATTAGTATCCCTCATTATCCTAGATTTGAGCCTGCACATGCAGTTATTTCTGCTGGTTTGGGTGACAATGAAAACTTGTAGTGGTTTTTCACTAATTGCCCTTGCAAAACCTACTGACCCAATTAAAGGGAAGCAGGACAGTGCTTAGTCTGTATTACCAGAACAAATTCTGATGGGATACTATTTCCCTGTCTTCAGTCACACAAAAGTTGGCCACTGAGCCTCTGGCTGCTTCTCTAGGCTCTCACACAGGACCCATTCCACTGTAAATAAGATCAAACACTTCAGGTGATAGAGATAAGTGGGATGAACACCTAGAGGTGCTACTTTTTCTCTACAGTTCAGAATCCCAGCTGACTACTTGAAACAGCATTTTTTTCAGATGGTTCATGGAAGAGAAAAAATCCCTCCAAATCCAGACAGGTGAACTTAGGCAATAGGAAAGTTCAGCTGTAGAAGACTTAATCTAGTTCTGAAAGTGCTTGATCTTGACTTTGATACTAAAATAAGAATTCAGTTTTAGCAATGCTGGTTTTCCTCCTAAATCTCTTCACATCAGAGTGTTATTTAATAAGAAATGACTGAGTTTGAAAACCTTTTCTAAGCTCTGTAATTACCAGGTCTGCTTGTCAGAAATATATTTGAGGAAACAGACCAAAAAGCAACATGCAAGTGGCTAAGGCACATGAAAAGTCAACATCTCCTTGACACAAGGCTTTTGCACTGCAATGGAATAAATACTTAACAAGTCTCTATCAGAGAGGTTAAATTCTCAGCTAAAATACAACACTAGAAACCAGGGAGTTCAGAAGTTGCCTTACAAGTGGTATAAAACATCAAAATTTAATTACTCCTTTACTAACTTAACTAACATATTTCTCTTCATTGATGCAAAGTAAGGAGCATCAATTATTAATGCATGAAAATACGTTTAATTTTGTAGATCAACGTCCTCAACCTCTTGATGACAGCCTGTTCTCATTCAGGCATCTGTTTATTGTTTTGCATAGCTCAACTATCAAACACAAAAAATGAAGTGCAATTAAAACTGACACAAACAAATTGCAGGATATATTACATCTTCACCTTCTTTTGAACAAATGTCTAAAATTTCTGATTAGTGCTTTCTGGCATCTTTTGCACTGCAAATTTACGTCAGTTTTACATTCTAGTGACTAAGATACTTTATAAGTCAATTAAAAATTCAGTAAAAAAATTCAGTGTCTCTCACTGTCAGCAGATGCATGTGTGTGAAATTCAGAAATGCTCACATCTACAAATAAGAGAAAGCTGCATATAGGCACTCTTAAGTGGGATGAAAGCTGCATATTTGATTTAATCATCTCCCAACACATCCCTGTATTCCCAATCAATGTACATTACTAGGACTTAGTGGCTCTTCTTGTAACTACTGAACTGGGAACTCTTTTCACTTGGATTTATTACTAATCCTGAAACAAAATGCGACCATGTTCTAAGATAGGAGGACTCCATGCAGCTGTTTATATACCAGAAGAGCCATGTTCTGCTCTGAGAATGCAAATCCTTGATTCTGATGCCTTGTCAGCCTCACAGCTGAAAAGCAATCTTTCCAAATATTGATATCACACTTTGAAATAACATACCTGACCTTTTTTTGAGTGCAAAGCTGGGCAAGGTGACCTTGTGAGGCTCCTTCCAACATGAATTATTCTGCAACTCTAACAATTCATTAGAGTTGTGAACTCCTGATATATCTTTCAGTCAAACTTTCTCAAGTTGAGCAATAAGACTTTGAAACAAACACCAGGCACCCAAACAGACCCACATTGCTTGTAAGATCACAAGACATACACTGACAATTTACACACTCCCTGGATGTTTTTCATCACTAAACAACAGTGATATGGTAAGCTCCATTTTATCACATTTTAGATAGAATAAGTCACTTTCTCTGAGTCTCTCAGTCACCTATAAGGGAGTCTAAAACAGGTATCTTATATTAGACAATGAACTTTTAGACACCTAGCAAGAATAAGCAGTTTCCAGCACTCATTATGTAATAATTTAATTGATATGCTATTGTTGAATTTTGTATGCGAAACAGCATTACCAACAGATGAATAGTGAAGAGATGGTAATTCGGTACTGACACGTTGTAGTCCCCAACTTATGAACAATTATTTAAAAATGACCCCTGCTACAGGCCCTGTTTCAAGACCTAATACAAAACCTTGTGAAGGAAGAAGAAATTGTATCACTAACTTTACTTGTCTGAATCAACCTTTTTCAATGATAGTCACAAGAAGAATGATAGCCACAGTAAGAATGTTTTAAGTTTTACAACACTTCAGCTTATCCCATCTAACTCTATAGAATCTAGAGCCCTGAAGAGACACCTGGATTCTCTATACATTTTAAGAGCATGGGTATGTAAGGACTTGTTTTCTGCAGAGTACAAGTCAGCAAAAACCTTTAGGTGGAACTGTACCCCTTTTTTTTCCGAGGGTAAGTGATTAAAATACCAGTCTCTAAAAAAATAAAAAAAATCTTTAATTTAATACCAAAAATGGAGGCCAAGAGGCCAAGAGAAAGAATGGTGATTTTCAATTACTAGTACAATATTCCTTTTAATCAACACTGACCTAGAATAGCATTAGAAACCACCGTCAGGAAAAAATGAAAGTGATAGGAAGACTTGAAGCACAAAACTATGCAGTGAAGTTTTATACATTTTACCTCCAGCTCTGCTTTCCCTCCAAAGCCTGTACCCTGTGGACTTACCACTAAACAATATTAACACAAATTCCAAATTTTCCTTCAAGAGGACAAATCCTATATTGCACATGTTCTGTTTTACATGAATAGTGACAAATTTCTCATCTGGGGCAGCTTGAAAAATCAGCTTAACTTTTTTGAAAGACTACCTATTGCACTTTAAAATGCCACAGTAATTGGCATTTAAAATAAAAGGTAAATGCTGTGCATACACAAGAATAAGGGAAATGCAAATTTTGGGGATAGTCATCCTTTAAAAATTTCAGACAGGGAGCGTTTGTACCTGCTTGTTCAGGTAGAAGAGCAAGTTGCACTGTTTTCAATTAACTGTACAATGCATAATCTCTTTTGTTAAAGAGGTCATGGATAGCAGCAGAGAAGAAAATGCTGTCTTTCTTTCAGATAAAAGAAATATGAAGCTGGCTTGGTTCCCAGGACTGAATGGGGAATCCTGATTTGGAAAGTCTTCTCACATGCAGAGTGGGTAGAGGGAATAGCAAGAAGGGAGGCTGCTGCACCAGTGCTGGCTGGGAGACTCCTAAGGAAGAAAAGAGAGTTCATCTAAAGTAGGACACAAGTCTACAGTGCAGGCTCAGGTAACCCACAGAAAGCTCCATAGAAATGCAGAGGACTATGTGGAAGGTGTTTGAAACAGAAAGCCACTGAAGGTTGCTGGGGCAGACTGCAAGGAGACAATTCATCCTGCAAGTATGCTGTTTACAGGAGACGGGTTTACTTTTAAGCTAAACTGCCCCACTCAGCTGATCCAAATTTCCTCTAATTAAAGAAAAGAAACTATGGTAAGTTGCAAATTTCTGATACCATTCCAACAAAATGTGGCTTTAGAGAATGAAAGTCTGTAGCTGCACTCACTGTAGGGAAGACAGTGGGACAGCTCTGGCATGAGGAACTGGCCTGACCAGCACTGCCAGAAGCAACAGGTCTGCAGGTAATCCTCAAAGTAAAAACTGCATTCCCAGTAGAAAGAGAGTAGTGTCATATCCTCACAAACTAAGGCACCAGTATAGCCCTGAGGAACACAGGAAGGTGGGCTTGTTATTCTACTTTCCCTTCCTCCCCTTCTGAGAGAAAGGGACAGATGAAGAAGAGGGAAAGAACACAGGGATCACATAACTGCACAGAGGTCATCAACACAGCTTTTAGAGCACATATGGGATAAAAGTGATTTTCCTCTGCCTAAGTGAACAGTCAAAAGCAAATCAAAGTGATTTTTGGCCAACTCAGTGGCATCTCAGGGGGCTGGGGCAAGCAGCTAATGGACCCATGGAGAAGTGTAGCAGAGACAGAATCTGCTTCAAGGAAGGAAAAGAAGCCTTCCAAAATGCTTAGCACATGAATAGAAGTGGAAAAATGTTGGGGTACCAGAGGGACACAGGGGTGCTGTGCAGCATAGATCACTGAAAGCAAGGAAGAACAAAACAGGCAATATCAGTAGTGGATCTTTCCCTCAGCTGGGACAGAGAAAAGGCTGAGAAGCCTTTCCCTTGGGTGCACTCTTGGGAAGCAATGAAGACTGTGTACTATTTTATGCAGACAAGGGTCCTGGAAGTCAAGCGAAAATGAATGTGGTCCAACCTGTGACCAGGAGTACACCTGGGCAGTGTGTTCAAGGAGGGAAAACTTGGTGCTTTATTACCTATTCCAGTACTAAGCAGGCCAGATTTACCATGGTTTTGTTTGAGTGCAGTTTAATTTTGGGAAGGAGAAGGATGAATACATCCACTCTCTTGGCCAAGGGACGAATGGCACATTGCAAAAGCAATGAAGGAGAAAAAAGAGGGTCCTTTTAAAGACATGGAGCATGCCTGAAATGAAACCCAGGAACGAGACCTCACTATAAATGAAGAAAATGTTGCTATGTGATGGCTCAGATAAATGATAAGAGAAGCCTTGTACCAACCTTTAGCAATAGAACAACACAGTTGATAGATCTGTGTGAAAACCAAAACGGATTGGTGAATTCAATGAAGTCTAGTATGAAACTTCTGGCCATTGAGAAAAGGGTCTTTTTGTTTGTTTTGTAGCTCAGTACAGGTGAGTCTGATTTTTAGCATGCTTTCTGATATATTTTCGAGGTGCCTCAGTACTGATTTATGGGCTGCTTGGCAGCAGCAGAATTAAATATATCACTCTCCCGCACATTTCAGTAAAAAAATGTCAGCTGGGAATGGAATGACAGCATCACTGAAAAGAAAGCTTTATAAAGGCATTAAAAACCCCCCAACCAACTCAATTCCAGCTATGTAACTTTACTATATATATAGCTGGAAAATTCTCCTTTAAAAGAGGTTATCTTATGGGGAAAATTCTAGCTTGTGAGGTAGAGCTTGTCACCACAAGAACCTGATACACAAACAAAAATCAGAAAGAGAAAAGATAAATAGCATGTCGATTCTGCCTAGGCAGAAGGATGCTTGAGGAACTGCCCTGATAAAGTACGAGCTCCTTTTGAGGCTTCCTTTGCATAACAACAGCTAAGGCATCAATACATGGAAGTGCAAAAATGGATGGACTACAAAATGAGTTGAAATCTTTGACCACTGCTGATGTTTAGCACTTCTAAAAATCAGCTCTATGATAGGCCCTATTTGCTAAAAAATACTTGAGAACAAGAGCAGTAATGACCGCTATTACTGTTTCTTTGAAGTTCAATGATGAAAGCCAAAGAAATGAACATACAAAGATCACAGCTGAAATGGTTCAAGAATTGTAATTGTAACTCCCCTCTCATATTGGCATGTTTGGTCTGTTTTTAACCTGCAGCAAATTAGTATTGCAATTATGAAGTACAATTTCTCACAATAACCCTACAAATAACATAAATCAGAGCAGCACTCTACAGCTGTTATTAGCTGGCTAAGTAAATAAATATACTAGGTTATTATATTTAACAGACTGTCCCCACATTTTTTCAATTTATCTTTGCTTTTAGGATGTGTTCTTTAAGAATTTAGTAAAATATTAAAATGTTGAGGTTGTGCAAATTTACTATCCATAATTTGATCAGTATTTTGAAGACAGTTCAATTTTAAATGTATGGTGTTATATTCCTAAATGAAATTTGCAGATCTGGGAACATTAGTACAATGAGACACTCCTCCCAATATGAGAGGAGTGACTGTCTTGTTTTAACAACTTGCAGGGCACTGCTGTAATGAAGCATTAACCCTAAGACAGCACTGGATGCAAATAATAAGCATTATGATCATAGTATCTGTTTACATAATTCTGTAATTAAAAGGAGGGAAGAAATATGCTGTAATGGTAACAAATGAACAAGTTAGGAAAAATTATCTGAAAATATGCTCTTAATGTACAGAAGTAGAAATAATTTGGTCATGATTGTTGAAATAGCTTAAAACTAAGGAAATGATTATTTTTCAAAGACAGAACATGAAAAAAAGCTCAATGACCCACAGTGTTTGGATGAAGTTCTGTAAAAAAACCCACCAAATGCCTGAACAAAATAAAACATGTCCAATCCCCCAGATGTGTGCTCACTGTATGATCAGAATTCAGGGGCAATAATGATTTACATAAATTATTCTTCTTTTCCTTAACAGTGTATTTGTTTGTGAAGCAGGAGTCTCCCAGTTTTCTTGCTGGAGCTACTAATCTGACCTGTAAATTCCTGTAACCTTCTTAAAATTTCTATGACTTGTTACTTCATGACTCCAAAGTTACTTGCAATAGGTGATCTGAGGATCAGGAGGGGGTGCTTTGTTTAAATCCTTGATCTGGAAGATGCAAGTGCTACTGCTAGCCTAGGAACAAAATGCTAAAGCAGAACAAAGCCATTGCTTTTCTTACAGACATTACAGCATGAAAGATCAAGAAACATTGCATGATGTTTAATTAATTTAACAATTCCTTGATATATACTAGCAAGCTGTCACATAAAATCTGACTATGACACACTAGAGAAAGAATTAAAGAAATTGTTCTAGAAATGTGAGAATAATTTTCACTGTGCTCATTCTGCTGCGAACTGGAAAAAAACATCCCCAAACCCACAGAAGCTATAGATTGTTTGGAAAGAACATACCTATTAACTCTTTATTTCTGACATCTAAGGCCATGTTTCGTAAAGCTGTAGCGACTGCGCACACCACCCGGTCATTGTCTATCCGCAGCAGTTCCACCAATATGGGCAATCCTTTCTCCTTGCGGACGGCAGCACGGATGTACACTGACCACTGCAAAGACACAGGAGAGACAGAGTGGGAACACAGTCAGGAATCCACCACAGACAGCGAGGCATCTCAGTTTGCAACACAGCAAGGGCTAACAGAAGCATTTGGATGCAAAACTCCAAAGAATGGAAATAACTGCATTGATGATGCTAGGCAACCACTTGATTTGGCAATCTGCACTCATTTTCTTATGGTGACAGAGAAATTAAATGATGAACTGACTTCATTCCCAGCACATCTGGTTACATCTTCACAGCCCAAGTCTGCAGACAACTTACTTTTCATCAGCATTTGGTATGCAACACCTAATGATGCTTGTTTATTGCTAAACCAACAACATTTATTTTACAAAATATGCATTACAAAGGAAGTTCAAGAGGTCTGAGTATTCTTTGTTGTTAGCATAAAAATTATTCAGTCTACAAACATGAAAACACTATTATCATTTCTCTTGTGTTTGTTAACTTCTTCAGAAGGAAAACTGAGGACAACTATATGCCTGGTTTTGGCAGCTGTAGTGTTCCTAACCGGAATACTATTGTACATTGAAGTGTTTGCGATTCCCTCAAGAGCTGACCTGAGGGTGGTGTGTACCTGTGCTGTGCCTGGCTGCAGGTATCACGTGGCTGCAGGATAAACCCAGTACCTGATTCTATCAGAGAAGCCCTTAGGCATCTCCCACTTGACACCACTGGCACATCCTTGTCTTTGTATCAAAGCGAGCAGTATGTTTGCATGTAAACATCCCTTTTATTTGACAGTAGAAATGATGAATAGAGTTGTTTACTTCTAAGAAACCCTTCAGGAGCTCTAAAGATTATCATGATAGAGAACAAGAGATATGTGCAGTGTGCCGTGAGTAGGAGGTCCACCCAGAGCTGCATAACTTGGGGTTCCCAGCACATTAAGGCATGGAAGATCAGCTACACTCCCCTGTTTTCCATTCCGCTGTTATCTCCAGCAGCTGCAAAACATGTAAACAAGACTTGTGAACTTGTGGGTTTAAAGTATTTGGGTATTGCCAAAGTCAAGATGTTTGGACACCTGTGGATGTACAGGTCTCCTCAATATAGCCCACTTCAAAACAAGCCATCCACAGGCACACATTCCTTTCACTTCATGATCTCTACTCTGGAATTTTCATAAAGTTCACATTCATGTTTCTTGTACTGACAGCTGAAAGGAAATTATTGAAGCAGAGTGTCTCCCTCCTTTCAGTGCTATGGCATGGATGCTTATCTTGCCATTGTACCTGGAAGGTGAGGACAAGTTCTGAAAGGCATTTGCTTTTAAAATATTTCAAATATTTCAGAAACTAGGATGATAACCCTCAGGATTTTCTGATCTAGATGGCCCTTCTCTTTTGACAAAGACATCCCACTGTAAAGAGTAATTACATTGCAATAGGATTACTCCATAGCCAGACAGAGTAAAAACAAAAGAGGTTAGCACATTCACTGCCAGCAGACCATGCTTAACCCCTGTATACGGTCTCTACTTACCAAAGCTGAAGGGCCCACTTTAAAAGCATCTGTTTATGTAAGATACATGCCATGAATAGCAGAAACCAGAATATATATTTATGATAAGAACAGTAGATATGGAGATAGACAAGAACTACAGTGCTGCAACGTGTGGAGGACAAATTCATTCCAAGTGATATAATTCAGGGGAAATAGGAAAAAAGGAAAAGAAACCAGCATTTAAAGAATATTTTTAAATTAATTCTCCTCTATAGTAACTATGCATAACAAAAGCCACTCAGCTGGACTTTGCTATAGATGAAAGTGATAACGGTAATGATAAGCTTTCTAGTCAGTTAAGTGGGACAAGGGGTTTCCAGCATCCTTGAGCACAATAATGCATCTAAAACATAAATGTGCTGTCACTTTGTGTAGCAAAGCAAACAGCTTACGGGAGACAAGTTATAGCAGGACTCTGGGATGGTCGTATTCTATGCTCCAGTCTCCTCTCTAGAACCAGAGTATAGGATGATCATCAGATAAAAAACTAAAGAGACCTTAAGGATCAGTGAGTTTAACAGGGAGTATTTTCTGAAAAATTGTTTCTTTCCTATACCTTGATTTTAATGGGATATTCAATATAAAGGATGCCATGGAAACAACAAATGAATACTTCTAACCTTCCTGGTTTAATAAATATGTATTTACCTGCCAGTTAGATGCATTTTCACCTGCAGCTGGGAAATGAGCAATACCTCCTTGCACTTAAAAAATGCTGTATTTTGTACATCTCTCCCAGAGGAAGCATCTGTTGTGTCTGCTGTGATTACAAGGTGACTGCCAGCATGAGAGTTCAAGGTAGCAGTGAGAATATTTTGAGAAAGAAGTGAGCCTGTCTGTTTGAGGTGAGAGTTCAAGATAGCTGAGAGTATTCTGAAAGATGCTGTCGTTCATTGCAGAAGTACATCACAGATGTAGCATCTTCAAAATGGGCTACATGGGGAATCAGTGGGGGTGTTTGTTTTGAGAGAAAAAAGCTTATCTATGTCTGGTCAATACCAAGGAGAATTGAAAATGATCCTTTAGATTATTCACTATATTTTAAAAACCTCCATACTAAAACTTCAGTAAACGGTTTTCCTTTGATTTTTTTAGTCAGTTATCAAGAGAAAACACAAGCACTTGTTTCATAAAGCCAGGTTTACAACAGACTTCTTGGGATGTAGTATTTTCATCATCCATTCCAACCCAAAAGTTTAAAAGGAACAAATTAGGGAATGTTTTGCTTTTAAGCCTAGGGAGAATAAGAGACATTGCAGGAGAAACACTGAAATAACTCAGTATGAAAAAAAAAAAGAGAAAATACAAACCTCCTTACAAAATAAATGACATGCTAGCCTTCAGGATCTGTAATGAACCAATTAATTTGATTACAACAGTAAAAATAGAGCTCCAAAGCTTTCACGGGGGAATGATCCAGATAAAATGTTTTACAGATGCACATATGCACACATACATATAAAACAATGGGAGGAGATCTACAGAAAAGTATGCACAAAACCTCTCCTCTCCCCTGTGTACTCCTCTCCCTCCCAAGTTGTCTTTTTCCAGAGGATGTCATCCACTTTGGGAAAGTTCACAGACTCCTCAATGTGTGATTTGCTATCATTTCATCTGCTGTTTCAAGTCATGTACCTTAGGCAGAAAGAGAGAAATGCTTTTAATTGTTTCAAGGGTCTCTGGAGAACTTTCTGTGTGGAAAGTGGTATGAACTGTCTGGTTCTCTTTCCTTAAGCTGCCAATTAGGGCAAGTCTCTGCAAGCAATTACGCTGCGCTGTGCGGATTTCAGGAGAGCTCAAATTGAGATGCCTCAAAAGGCTATTTCATTCTTGCAGAGAATGCAGAAATTGGTTTGGTCTTGTGTATACTGATGATCCTTCTGTCTGCCTAAAGCCATTGTGGAGCGCGCCTGCATTTCCACATTGCGGGTCAATTGCTAATACGAGCTCAGTGAAGTATAAAAGCGAAGAGATGAAAAATCATAAAAAATAAAACAGACAAAGGGTTTGTTGCCTATCAGTAAGTAAATGAGGCACTCTGCCAATACACTTAATCATCCTGTTCCTGCACAAATCACTGGCAGTGTCAACGATCAAATAGCTGTTTAGTTTGTAAAGCAAAAGCATTCCTGTGGGAACAGCAAACACTTTAGCAGGAACAAGCAGATAGAAAATAAAATAAAATCATTGTTGTTGCATCAGATTGAAGCTAAATTATCAGAGACAAGCACAGGAGCCACAATCTGTGCATGAATACGCTTTACCGATAATGGAATTTGGGGGGCATAACCACTACACATCACTTTGAAGGTACATAGTAGAGCTCTGTGTCCACTTACATTAGTAGTTCCCTTTTTATTTTCATCACAGTAATTAGGTAGAAAAAAAGAGTAAACCTGATAATTGTTTTTTTGTTTCTCAGGTACCATTTGCAGAGGTGACTGCCTCTAGGGATTAAGATTATTACGCTGAAAGTCAAGAAGAGAGTAATTAATCTAGATAAAACTCACTTATATTTTTCAGAAAAATTGAAGAGCATTTATTCAGTTAACTCATTCTGGTGTTTCATATGGTTTTCTTTATTTCCCTATGAAGCAGCAACACAGGAGACCAAACTGAACAATGAAGAAATTTCCATCACAAAATGAAAAAGAAGAAAACTACCAAAATGAATTCCCCCTCAAAAACACAAGAACTACCAACAACTGTATACACTTGACATTTTGAATGGATTCACTTTCCTGCTATTGACATCAGTGTTCCCGAAGTATCTGCAGAATATTTCGTTACATACTTCAGTCTTGACTAGAATTTGCACTGTGACCCAAAGACTACTGAGTTACTGAATATTAAAAGGGAACTGCTGAGATGTAAACTACAACATGAAATCTAAATCAGGGCAGCAGGCTTGACTAAGCAAATTAAATTACTCAGCAAACTAGAGTACCAGGAAGATTAGGGAGACTCGAGGTCTGCTAGGAAAGGCTTACAAAGAGTCCATGCTAACAGTAGTAAAATAGCAGACCATGAAAGAGAACTGCATGTTGAATAATCAAAGATAAATGAGTAATTAAAGATTAATGTTTGTCTCTTTCTGTCGAGACTCAATGCAATACACCTATCAGGAAAAAAGGAAAGTATTTTTACATTCAAAGATTACAGATCTACTTTACTCAAATCTATTGGGATTCCTAAGAAATCACAAGACCTGACAGAGAGGAAAGCTCTGAAATCTTGGTTATCTTTCTGCAGTTTCTGAAGAGAGCAGAAAGAGACTTCCCACGGACTTCCTGTCCCCTGTCTGCAGTGTCCTGTTCTCAGAAACTATTCTAATTAGTAGCCTACAAGCAAGTTCTCTACATCTTTGTGTTGGGACAAGAGAAAAGTATTAAGTGGTCACTCTTCTCTTGCTCCACAACCTTAGTCAAGCTTGAAGAGAAAGGAAAAAACCCAGTGGGTAAAGATACAAAGTTAAATACATAAACTAGAGAAAAATTAAACAATGTTAACAGAAGTTATCTTAAACAGGAAGGTAAAACTGATGAGGAACTGCCCTCGCATCTCATCATTCTTGGTTCTGCAGTACAAGTATGTACTGTGTATCCAACATGATCTGAGACTTTTACAATCAGTTTTCCAAAGATTGTAAGTAATATAATTAAAAAAGAAAAGATTTGGGACAATTTGGGACATTGCACAGGAAGCAAACTGCTTATAGTAAGGGATGACTTTGAGCATGAAGCCACCATGAACTACTGTGCTCCCATTCCACATACAGATGTCCATGATGACTTCCTCATGATGTCTCTGATACAAGTGTTTGCAGCAGCAGGTCTTGCTTCTGGAATATTGTCCTGTCCCTTCAATTTTGTCTTCTGTCCTATAAAGCCAATATATTTCCCTTTAACAACTGATGCTGCCTCATCTATGAGGTTTTTCTACCCAGGTAACAATTCCTGACAGAATAAATCATTGGAATTCCTTGCAGCATAAAGCATTGGTTTTTAAAAAAGTTTGCTTCAGTTGATTACACAGTATAAGTGGTCTTCTGCATCCTATCAAATAAAGATCCATCATACTACCATTCTGGAGAAAATAAAAGTAAGTAAGACTTCTCACTGTAATCCAAAAAACTTTCTCCTGGAACCGCCTGATCAAACTCCTAAGGGTTAATGCATAAATAACTAGAGTCATCAGAAAAGTCTGGCAAGGAACCCACAATATGTCCTTGCCCGATAAGAGAAGACTGATAACCTAGATGGCTGCTTCTTTAGAAAATAATTACTCATTATCTTCAAGTGTCTGCACGGTAAGGAGCTTGAAACTTTCTCATACTACCCTTTGAAGCAGCTGCACTGACCTTGTGTCTAAATTGGTCCCTTTTATGTTTTCAGTTTCCTTATCTAATAATTTACTTAATGGAGCTCTTGCTCCCATGAGAGTCAGATTTCTCCAGCATGGAATTAACAAAACAAATGCAGTTGCTTGTCTAAGGAACAAAGACCAAGATAGCATCTAGCCTATCTCAAGAGATCAGGCCAATGACCCACAAACCCCATTCACACGGGTATTGTACCTGTATATTAGGGATCAAAGGCAGGGACGTTCAGTTGTCTAACCAAAGAGTCTCTTCATTCCCTGCTGAGTATGATCAAACATGGAATGGAAAGGAGAGGAGCTAGAAAGAACCAGCCAAGGAATGCTAGTCTCTGGAGACTGACACTGACTTCAACAGAGCAGCACTTGCTCCTCATGTGACAAAGTCAAAGGACAGGAAAGGAGGAGGATCAGCAGAATTGCTACCTTGGACTTGCAGAGGCCAAACTTTGGCCTGTGTAGGAGGCTGGTTCACAGAGTCCCTTGGGAGACATTACTGAAGGGTAGAGAAATCCAGGAAGGTTAGACATTCTTCAAGTAGGAAATCCTAAAAGCTTGTTTCTGTTGTTGACAGGAACAAGTCGTCTCTGTATGTTAAAAAATGAGCCAGGAGGGAAGAGCACCAGCCTTGCTGAACAAAGAGCTTTGCTGCAGCTCAGGGAAAAAAAGAGGAGTGTTTTGCCCTCCCCTTTGGAAGACAGGAGCTCAGTAGGACTACACAGATGTTCTGAGGCTTCAAGGAGAAAATCAGAAGGGCCAAAGCCCAGCTTTGCTGTAAAAGACAACAAAAATGTTTCTATAAATACAGCAGAAACAAAAAGAAGGCTAGGGAGAATCTCAATCCTTTACTGGATGCAGGGGGAAATACCGTGACTGGGGATGAGGAAAAGGTTGAGGTACCTAACACCTCCTGCCCTTGGATTACAACAACCCCAGGCAGAGCTACAGGCTGGGGGCAGAGTTGCTGGAAAGTGCCCCAGCGAAAAAGGACCTGGGGGTGCTGGTTGACAGTGGCTGAACATGATCCTGGAGTGTGCCCAGGTGGCCAAGAAGGTCAAGGGAATCCTGGCCTGTATCAGCAGCAGTGTGGAAATGGAAGGTGGCCATCCTGTCATTAAAGCAGATGAGGGTGTTCATAAAGCCTGTAAAGTACCTGAGACAGAAGACTGAGTGCACAGAAGGGACTAACCAGGGCCCAGAGCGGGTGTGCTGTCTGTTCCAATGTAAGCCATTGTGTTGCCAGAAGAAATATAGTAAATCTTCTTTCCTGGTGTTCAAAGATAGGTATTGCCTATGTAAGTCATGATAGCATTTTTTTAAAGGGTCATGAATGAAGTAATTATTTTAAGGGTTTTACAAAACTAAGGAAATGCCACTTGTGATGACAGCACTGTGATATCAACTGCATGTAACAGAAAAGGTAATACTGTAGGACCAGAGGCAATGCACAGTAAATGAAACACAGGACTTTTGCAGAACAGCAGGAATTGCTTTTTCACGTGTGAGGGGGACTGAGCGCTGGCACAGGCTACCCAGAGAGGTTGCAGAGTGTGCACCCTTGGAGACATTCAGAAAACCATCTGGACATGGTCCCAGGCAAACTGCCTCTAGGTGGCCCTGCTTAGGCAGGGAGTTGGACCAGATGACCTCCAGAGGTCCCTGGCAACCTCAGCTCTTCTGTGATTCTATGAGTTCAGAGCAACAGGTCTTGCAGTACTGCAGTGATGTCTGGCAGATAAACTGACATCAGCCTAAATTCAGCTGTCAGATACATGCACACAGACACAGTTATTAGCAGGTATCTTAATATTTCCTTTCTTCCTGAGAGGGTAATTTTATTCAGAAGGGACATAACCTTGTATGCTTGACATTGTTAACTCGAGGACATTTTGCATGCAACTTTTTACAGGCTCAGGAGATTTAAAGCGTTAATAGCCAATTGACCAAGGTGAAACTAAAAAGAACTTGCCACTTTTATTCTCACCATTTGAGGAAAAGTACTAATGCCAGACTACCTATAAAAAGATCATCTTTTACAGGATCACTCTTGTAATTTTAAACCATGCAATTTTTTCAATTCAAGGCATTAAAATAAAAAAACTATATGAGGTTGCAGAAAGAACTTTAGGTTTGAAGACTTATAGTGGGAGAGATTTCTTAATAAGCAGGCAATTGTCTTCAGAATATAGCTGAGGGAGTCAGAAAATTTCCTTTTTTCTTATTCTACATTTTTGCACAAATTTGGTTAAACACAAATTAAGTGGCAAAGAAAAATAACAGAGCTCCCAGTGAAAGTTAATACCTAATGGGAAATAAAGAGCTTGCACTGCTTCCAAAGGCATGTCTCAAACCTTATTTGTTCAGGGAAAACTCCAGCTAAGATTGATGAGGAAAGTGTTTCCCTAGTTTCATAATTTCATATTTCTAAGCAACTTTAATATTCAAGTTCAAATTAAGTATAATTACAAAAAGTCTGTTCTTTGGAAAAACAAAATCTTAGAGTGGCAATGGAAGGAAGCAAAGCCAAACCCAATGGCCACATTTTTCATGTGTTGTTCCTTCTTGTCTGCAGGATGTTCAAGATACCGTGAAATTACCATGGCTATGATTTGATGGGATAACATGTTTTGGGAAGCAATGATTTCTCTAGAACAGAAACCCCCTCAGTACCACATAGCAGCTGAGCTCTGCAGAAGGTGGTATGTAGGTGCAGATCCAGTGCTGACGAACTGCCCCATTGCTGCCAGGTGACAGCACTGTGCTTGGAGTGTGTATTACTGGCAGCCACCAACCCTGTTGGGAGGGGGACACGCAGTGACCCCCTGCTGGTGTCACAGGTCACTGTGCAGGGCAGCAGTTAGACCTTAAGCAAAGTAGTGCCCTGGCAGAGATGTGGAAAATGTTACTTTGTCCAGTCTTTCCAAAAGACTTACGTATTAGGCTGTCTCCATTGATATTATTCCAGAAGGGCCAATCCCATTTTTCACAGATGCATCAAGTAAGCACATGAACAAAAAAGAGTTCTTTGTGAGGATATGCATGTAAATTTTCCATGACAGAGATGGTTCTTCTCCTTCAGATTCCAATACCAGTGCCCTCCTTATGTGACGACATCTTGATGCAGAACAGTGAGATGAACAAATGTCCGTGTTTAGCTGAAACAGTCTCTTCCAAAATGAGTTCTGCTTTGTATGTAAGCTGTCAATCTTTTTCAAAACCAGAACAGACACCGAAGTCAAGTATGCCAGGTTAAATTTTCACATTGAAAATATTCTTCCTCATACCTCAAAATCATTATCCTTTTTTACTGATAAACCTTCATTTGGATATCTTAATATATTTGTCACCAAGATTCTCTTTTTCTGATTTCCTACAGATTAATAATAATAGTCTAATAGTAATTGCACTGACCAAGTATTTCATTAGTCATTATAAAACACTCCCAAGTTTTACTTTGCAGATGGGTAATGTATGTCAAGACTTTAGTCCAAAGTGTTTCATTTTCACACAGAAAAATTGTACATAAATATGTCACACTTTTTTCTTTTATGTTAGTATTTGGCTTTAGAAGGAATTCCTGCAACTGAAACAGTGCTAAAAATGTCCTACAGATTATGTTCTACCATGTGCATGTGTTGATTTTATGTGTATGTATCACTGAGAAACTATATTCCCTGAATTAATGAAAACTTGCAGCCATTCTGAGCTATAAATCCTGAAAGTTACATACTGCTGCTTTCTTTTTGTGCCTGAAAATCTCCAAAGTAGTCTAGGGGATTTAGACACATATCGTCTGTTAATTCTAGTGGCAGACATTTATCTAAATCCCCTATACAACTTTTTATTTTTCAAAAAATTACTCAGGCTTCCTTTTATCTGCTCACTTTCCCTCCATAATAGCACTGCCTAAGCACTGTGTTAAAAATATTACCTCTTGGCCACCCAAGAGGATTAGACAGCTTTGTACAGAGGAACCAAAGGGGAGAAACAGCTAGGAAAGAATTATGCAAGTGTATCAACTGCATTGTATTTGCTTCCAGAAGAGACTGTATCTTCAGTAGAGGGTGAGCATGCCTGGTATGCTGGGTGCCTCATATAGTCCATGATTCTTCTGGCATTAAAATAATGCTAATTGGAAAAAGCCCACAACTGCTATTGCTATCAATATTAATAGCAACATTATTTATCTTCATACGGTTTGCTCTTCTCTCTTTCAGTCCATCATAAAGTTCTTCTTGAAAGAATTCAAGTAAAACAAAAAAAAATTCCATTCTTTGTACAATTACCATTTGTTGGAGGAACTAAAAAAATTACAATCTCCCTTAGGAATAACCTCTTCTTTTAAGAGTTTTCTATCTTTTATTTCAGTCATTTTATATCTGGACTGCAGCAGTGGAAAGGAGAGGTCAAAAGGTGGAAACATCAATGCTTATGTAATCCCCAAAGAGGATTACTCCCCTCACAAAAATGGCTAGTATGACATGTGAAATTAAGGATATTCATTCTGTGTCTGCACATCCCTTGTAATAGAATTGGTGAATCTTTAGAAAAATAGAGCAATATGAGAACAACTCAGCTTTTCCCATGGTATCAGCACAGATAGTATTAAAATCCAAAAACAGTTTTTCTAAGCCAGCACTTGCCAAAGAGCTCTGCAGAGTCTTCCTTCCTCTCCCTGTACACTTCTGCCAACTAAAGGATGACAGGTATACAGATTTATTAGAAATGGGAGAGGGGACACCACTTGGATTTTAGCACTTCTATTAGTCCTGGCAAACATACATACATTTTTTTCTCATTTGGACCAGGGCTACACCCATTCCCAGATAGACAGAACACATTTATTGCGTTTCTCTGCCAGGATTACACCATCTGAAGCAGTCTATAACATGAGAATAATAAAACCATAATGACTTTCAGACACAGTGCTTACATGGGACAAAAATCATTGAACAGATACTTTGTTAAATCATTTTACATGCCACTGAATGCAACAGTCAAAGACATTTTATAAGTCTGGCGGAACACAATTATTAAAAAGAAAAAAAAGCCTTGGAAGAGCTAGTGAGTGTGTCAACCCAACTTCCAACAAAACTTTATGGGAAAAAGAAAACAATTTCTTATTGTCAGTGCTAACATTTCAAATTGAATGCCTAATTCAACTGGTATTTACATATCACATACGAATGCCCAACTCCTTAAAACCCAACAGGACACCTTCTGGGACATAACTTTGATCAGTGCATTTCCCTGTACATGAGTGTTTTCATTGTAAACGAGAAAAATTCCTGCTGAGAGTTAATTTAAAATCAATGCATTATATAGTTATACCATAGGATTAGATAGATAGTATTTTCACCCAATTAAACCAGTTTACCATCAGGGAAGTTCCCTAAAAAGTAAACAAAGTTTACTTTTATCCCTAAAAAGTAAACAAAGTTTACTTTTATTTTGAATTTTATTGATCTGTTCTAAATTCAGAAGTATTTTCTTAAATATTTCACTCAATTTACTGCAAATAATACACAAAAGAAAAAAAGGAGCTTTTGAATATAACTGAAAAGTAGATTGAGCCGGAATAGAGTGCCTTGATTGCACATTTCCTCACTCATTGTATATATTTAATCATATTGCGGATGTATTTTAATAATGTCTTATTTTTAAGAAAAGTAGATGCTAAGATTACTTGTGCTGGTGTCACATCATTTACATCTTGCTCTGCTGTACCCTGGCTTCTCCTAAGGGATGGAATGTCAACCACATTCTGCAATGACAAAACAACATGGTTTAATTTGATTGGCACTGGTGGCATTTTTGGCTCATTTTTCATGGCTCTGTCACCCAGGTTCATGAAGAACTGCCTCTCCTCATTTGGATATTGGTTTTCAGCGGCAATTTTTTGTACTTGACTAGACCGATGTGATCCTTACTGCTGTATGCTGACATTTGCTATGATATGACTACCTAGGACTTGAAATGCTACCTCAAATTTGACTTTAGATAGTTCTATGAAAACAGAAGGTTATTCCACTGCCAGAAGCAATTAGATACATTTCTATCACCAACCTGCTGTCAGCTGTAGGGTGGTTTCAGAATTGGAGAGGAAATACGTATTGGGTTAATATTCCTACCTTCCAACTCCCAGCAGCCAAGTTCTGCAGTGCCCCTGCTGCTCCCTCCAGCGTGTCTGGATTTGAGCACTCAGAAAGAAGTGTGAGGTAGGGTTTGACTATTGAAGGGTGCCACAGCATCTGGATTCCTTTGGGTGGTTCTGCACAGTCTGGGAGAGGTCCTACACCATCCCACTGTTGGAAAGCACAAATCAGATTGTCAGCAAGGAACAGTGAAATACATTTGAGAATTGCCTCAGTTGAAAATATAACATCTATGAAGGCATCTGCCTATAAACAGATGCTCTCAATTTTTGCACATCATGTGACTCTTCATGGAGGAACCAAATTTCCTACTCAACATTCCTTATAGACGAGCTATAAGATTGGCAGAAATCCTAATGTTTTAGCTAGCTGACATAACAAAAACACTTTTCACTGTATGTATTTTTTTGTGTGGGAACAGAAACCCAATGAATGGATCTAAAGAAGCAAACCTAGAACTTGCATGGGGAGAAGAGATTTTCTTTTCACATCCTTCTCAGTTCTCCACATTCTCACTCTTCCCATAAGAAGGAAAAGAACACATAATACTACTATGGAAAATGAAATCATTCAAGGCCATGAGACCTCCATCCCATGAAAGGCACAAGCGTGACACATCTTCAATTGCACAACTTCTGGCTTCTCACAGTGAGAGTGCAGGAGGTATTCAGCCAGCCAGCTGTGTGGTCTGAGACTTCAGTGCAATTGGTAGAACCAGCTCTCACAAAATACACTGTTCCTCTCATCAGACAAGTAGTTTTGCCATGAAAAACAACCCAAATCTGATAACCAAAATGTGCAATATTTAAACCTGAACAACGGGTAGGTTACTGCACAAAACCCACTCTTACTAAAAATAAATACTTTATTCCAGGAGGACAGGGATTATTCTCCTCTCCAGTGGAGCATGCAACACTTACACTTACACAGACTTCCCCTTTTTAAACAAAAGTAGGATGTGGAATGCACTTTCAACAAAATTTTAGGTGGAAATCTACCTATATATTTATTTTATATTTTGTTTTGTTTTATACAGATAAAGAGATTTAAATAGTTCATGGTATTAGTGCCACTGTTAGGAACAAGCCTTAACTTCTTAGTAAAATATCTTTTCTAACATCTCTGACATGTCCACATTGTGTAATACAATAAAAAGCAAACCTTTTAGTACCTTGGGTTAGAGATTACTGTGTCTATATAAATAAAAAATTGGTACTGTAACATTAAACATCTACTAGACATACAAATATAGCATAAGTCAAATTAACTCCTGGTTTAAATCTGCAACAGTTAATTTAACTACTTATGAGTGCACAATAATACTTGCACTGGAAAGACCTAGAATCTCTTGTTTTCAGGAAGCATCAATCATAATTTTATTTACACTAACTTTAAAAACAAAATACATTTATTTTAAGGAACAATCAGTCAAGTCTTCCCTAATAACAACTAACCTTCAACAAGGTTTTGCATGATTACTACTACATTTAGGAATGAAACCCACTGTTTTTTGCTAAATTAATGCAGAACAAACACCAAAGTGGAAAGGTAGAGGGACCATTTAATACACATGAGCAGTTACTAAAAAACCAGAAGGCTGCTCTGTCACCCTGGTTTTACAGGGCCCCATAAATTGTAACACTGTAGCTGCAGTTTCCCATGCTTGTTCTGTAAACATGGTCCTTGTTTTTCTTAACCGGCCGGGATTGTTTTGCACTTGTGGAATTGTTTTTCATTCCTTTCCCTGGGGTGGAGAAAGATGATTGACCATGTCTTTGTCCTGTAAACCTTCAGGGGTGTTGACCCCTTTCACCAATCTTTGACTGTCCTTAGAAACCTATAAAAATAGGTAAATAAAGAAGGGCAGGGCTTTTGGTCGGTCTGCCTGGTGAAACCACTGCTGCTCTGTGACCCGCGTGTTTCTTCTGTTGCTAACTAACCCACACTGCTCAGATGTGAAACTCACTATGCTGGACAAATGTTATCATAGTATAAAAGAACTGGTATAGCAATACCCAGTGATGGCTGAGAAAGTAGAGGGCAAATGCCTTCTGGAAAAACAATGCCTTCAAGTGACACTATTAAGGGGCTGTGCCTTTGAAATTTTTAATACATTTCTGCCTTTAAACCAATAGATTGTTTTCAGTGCATGTAACTCAGTTCTCCCTTTTCCTCCTTATAAATCACCAGCCTTGCCAGATACGAGTTTTTTTCAGCTCATAAAAAATACATTAAAGCCTGCTTCTTATTTTAACTCTCAGAATTCAATCATTCACACTGTCAGAATTTTTTTGAAAAAAAATGAGAGACATATCTTACAGGTCAAATCTGACCTCACACTGGGTTTAGGTTTTGTACCTTAGTAAGTTCACTAATGAATGACTTGTGATGTCCAAGGGCACCAATTCAAGTCTTCACTTGTCTCATTCCAGCTTGCACGAATTATGCATTATGCAACTGAAGAGTTGTTTGCACAGGGTATTTACTACATTATTTCAAGGGCAGTGTGCATGAAATGCATCAAATGTATCAGATCTACCCATATGAGGGGGTATATGCCTATGTGGGGGTATAATTTTTTTTTTATGCTCAGCTACTTACACTCTTATGATCCCAAGGACTACTGAAAATCAACTGATATAAACAGAGCTCTGTATACATGTTCATGCTGTGCTGGTACATATAAAGCACTAGAAATGATCTAGCAGATAAATTAATATTTAATGTTGTTTTGCCATTCTGCTCAGTAATGAGAAAACATTAAAAAAAAAAGAGACAAATTACTGCATTTCCCTGCCCTTCCTGCAACTCACTTTTAGCATGATTGCATTAATTTATCACCAACTGTGAGGGAAGACCTTTATCCCAAGATGCTGTGATGCCTCAGAGTCCATGTAACAATGATGAAAATCTTTGGTACCACACATGCATGTGCAGTGAAGGCACAGGAAATTCAGTGACCCTGGAAAATGTCCTGCAGAGCTCTTCAGATGCACTGTGTGTGCCCAGAGCAGCTGAGTGGCTGCACAGGGAGGGTGTTGCTGTTCACCATGCTGTGTTGGTTTTGGCTGGGGTAATTACCTTCACAGTAGTTGGTACGGGGCCATGTTTTGGAATTGTGCTGGAAACAGTGTTGATAACCCAGGGATGTTTTAGTCACTGCTGAGTAATGCTGACACAGCCTTTTCTCTCTTCACCCCACCCCAACAGGGAGGAGAATGGGGATGCACAGAGTTGGGAGGGAATACAGTCAGGACAGCTGACTCCAACTGACCCATTGGTCAGGGTTATTCCATACCACATGGTTTCATGCTCAGCACATAAAGCTGGGGGAAGGAGAAGGAAGGGAGGACATTTGGAGCGATATGGTTTACCCAAACCACTGTTATGCATAATGGAGCCCGGCTTTCCAGAGGAGGCTGAAGATGGGAAGTGTTCATGTCTGCCCATGGGAAGTGGTGAATGAATTCCTTCCTTTGCTTAGATTGCATGTGGGGCTTTTGCTTTCCCCATTAAACTGTTTTTATCTCAACCCACACATTTTCTCACTTTTACTCTTCTTCGCCCCCCCCCCACTGAGCGAGCGGCTGTGTGGGTTTAGCTGCTGACTGGGGTCAAACCACAGCACCTGCTGTGCCTGTGGCAGCCTCGTCACTGTAGGGCTTGGTGGCTTCTGGTGTCTTTTGTGTAGCTGAGACCAGCGCCTGAAGCTATACAGCCCAACTGTTGCACAGAATGTAGAACTGACACAGCTAAGAAAAGAAGCTGTTGCAAGGGAGATTTGCCCAATCTTCATTCATTTATTTTGTATTTTATAAACATCAATCGCCTGAAAAAAAAAATTTCCCCAAGCGGTATCAGAGTCCATATCTAAAATAGTGGTAAAGGCATGGCAGGAGTTGCTTTTCAGTTTGCATTGCTAAATATTAATGAGCTGAGGCAGCATCCTAACCCAGTGAACACCTCTACCTAGTAAATTACTGGAAGAGTTACTGTACTGTTGCAGCACATCAGGAATGATCAGGAAGGTCTATTTGAGATAGACTGGGAGCTGTAGTAGGAGCCTCTGAAAAAGAGGACAACATGCAATTACTCTTCCTAGCTTATACTAAGGAGGAAAAAAAAAGTCATAAACAAATATTCCTTCCAGGCTTTCCTCCTTCAGCTGAAATTGCCCACATACATTGTGAAGCTGACAAACTGCTTGTTACGTGGGTGAGATACAAATCTCTCATTTCCTGAGACTGGTGCAAAAGAAGGACAAAAGTCAAGAAAAATAAAAAGCCAAATACCAAGATCTTTTAAGAACAACATACTTTTGATAGTAAGAGTACTCTAATAGGATTTCCAAATTTTCATATTAGTAAGGAACTTTGAGAGGAGAAAATGATCACTCATCGAGATGCTCTCTGTTGCCACATAACAGATTATCTACCACCACCTTGCTCATTTTAATAAAAGTAAATCCACATTTATAGTGCAATTGTACTAAATACCTGGGAAGGCTTCAACTCAATAACAGAAGTACACTCCGCAAATTTTGGGGTTTCTACTAACAACCTCAAATTGGTGTGGTTTCCTTTTAAATAAGTATCACATGACAATAGGTTTTCGTGTGATAACAAAACATGAGTGTTTTGTTTTAATTTATTACATATAGATACTTCCTTACCCTCAGTCTTTGCAAAATGCCACTACTGAAAAAAGAAAATCTAGGAAAAAATTAAACCCCAGCAATGTCTAAAACTATTTAGACATCTCTCCAATGATCCTAGACTTTTGGGATAGTCTGATAACACTGTAGCTATGCTCCTTGAAGCAGCAGTGACAAAATTCATATGAGCAATTACAAAGTGCTTACTAAAACCATTGCTGAAATGCCAGAGACTTTTAAACTAACAGGCCCCCTAAGAAGATGCTGCTATCTCATCCTGCATGTCTTAGTGGCTGTGACAGTTTCTGCCAGCTGTCCCTAGACATGTCACTCCAATAACCTCTTTTGGACACCTCTGTCCAAGAGGTGAATTGGCCAATACTGTCAAGAGCAGAAATCAAAAACTCAGTGACAGAAATTCACCCAAGACACAGAGCTTAATTTCAGGGCTGATGAGAATCCATGCAGCTGACACTAAGGAGGCAGGAATACTACTGTTTACATCAAGTCAAACTTCAGTTTAGACATCCAGGCCTAAATAAAGGTGGTGAATATAAATGTAGGTGTTAACTGACACAGAGACTACAGGAGCATGGTGGAAGAGAGCAGAGCTCATTGCATAAATAATGGTACCCTTCCCAGTTTGATGCAACAACATTTACAATTACAAGAAAGGTGTTTGAAATGCTTTCAAAACATTTCAATGTATTGAACCACTACAATTAATCTTATATATTAATAAATCTAAATCGCACTTTACATCATACATTTCACTCTTAAAATAATTGTCAATGCCTTTATTCAACTTTTTAACATTATGCTTAGCTAAAAAAAAGATTAATTCAGTTTGTGCATTTTCTCTTTGCTTAAAAATAGACCTTTCCCAAATGAAGGGGGATGGAGTTAAACCCCAGAAAACAGTCCTTGCATGTCACTACATGCCCTTCTCCTCTCCACAGAAAGATGAAGCTAACTGGCTTTGTGGTATATTCTGCAAACTGAAAAATACAATATTTAATAACCCTGCAGTTTTGACTTTGAAAACAAATTGGCCATACATGACACTGAGAGGCTCACAGAGCATCTGAGAAGATGCACTGTATGCAAGCAAGACAGTAGAAATGGTTTTCAAAAAGCTCTGTAAGGAATTGCTCAAGACAGTTGATTCTTGCTGCTCAGCATTTGGCATAACCACCTTGTGCAAGATGAGAAAGCAACAAGTGGAAATAATATTCTTTCTGAGCAAGGACGTATTGGCAACACAACCTTTCATCCCTAATCTCAGTTCAAAGTATTGGTTAAACCCAGGAGCCACCAGCATTTCTCTGTTTCTGTCCTTACTAGCTTAGTATGGCCTGGTACAGTATTGAACTAAACTTGGTAAAAGAGTGGTCTCACCACATGAAAAGACCTATCTGGCAGGTTTATTTTTCATGCTTTTTGAAATATTATTGCCTTAAACCTGCTATTTCACCTAGATAGAAGAATTTATAGGCCATTTAGCAAGCATGCTAAAGAGGTGTGCCAGTCAATTCTTAATGATATATAACTTGGAATGCTGTATCTTAAGGCTGTTATACCTTAAGGCTCCTGACAGAAGGTGAAAAAGAAGGTCAGGCTCATTTCAGAAGTGTCACTTCCAATCAAAAAACAGTCTTAGGGCTAGATTCTGGTTTGACAAGAACGATCACAGATGGGGAACTCGAGAGGAGCATGAAGCCAAGAAGTCAACCTGGTTTTCTTAGGCAAGAAAGGAAAAGAAATGAAATTGTGCCACATGTATACATAATGGGCCACATAACAAGAAATAAAATAAGGATTAATGACAACTCCTTGCTGTTTTTTTTACTGAGGTTGGACCATACACCTGATTTGCCCTAACTGCTGCTTGTCATAATCCTCGTTTATTATACAGCTCTAAGAATAAACCTGTGGGCAGCAGCGAGCATGCCAGCAACATGAACAACGTTTTCAGCAGTGGAAGAATCAGTTTCCATCTGAAGAGTGACACAGTACAAGGCAGAGAGGTTGATGTCTATGAGGTCCTAGTCAGAGACGAAGGGGTCTGTGGCTGGAGAGCTTATTGGGGTGAGGGTTCAATACCAGCTGATCACCGACAAGCAGCAGAGAAAAACTAACAATGTTGACAGCAGAGAATTGCAGTCCTAGAGGTTTGAGACGGAAGTCAGGTATTTCACTTATTTTTTTTCTGAGGCCTTAACAGAAGTTTAGCTTTTCTGTTTTCCAGTGCTAAAGCTAGATTTTATCACAAACCTTCAGAAGGTTTGGGCCTCTTCTAACATTCCATTTGTGTGACAAAGCAGACGTCTCAGGAACCTCTCTCAGCTCTGGTGAAATGGTTGTGGACTCTTTTAACACCACCCACCTTTATTCTGAAATGTGGAGAATACTTATTTCCAGTGATCCTAAGGGAGCTCCTTAATTAAAGTAATTTGAAGGGTGTCATTAGACTTATGACTGAACAAAGACATGTCTCTTACTTGATTTCAAGACGTACAGAGGTTGCCATTGGTATAGACAACTGATGTCATTAATAAAAAATGAATTCCAGTTTGTTCTTGGAAGGCCTTTGAAAGAAGCCACATTTTATACTACCACTCAATTCTGTTCTTCCCTTCAAGTAACTTACATGAGACTACAACTGAAAAGTAACTTAGAAACACTGGGATACTTGCTTCCTACATCATAAAACAAGGAAATTAACTTGTACTTTCATTATAGAGAAAACTCATGAGAAAGAAAGTTTAATATCAAGTTTCTCCTGTTTTATGGTTTAAGAAACAAACTCCCTGCTCTGTGAGGGATTTTTTTTTAAGTACGGAAAATTGCAGCTTCATCCACATCCTTTGTCTAAAATGACACATCTGTTTTAATTTTGCAACTACGATAGTTTTGCTACTGTTTTTTTAACTAACACTTTTATCCAAAAATTAAAGTCTACGTCATAAATGCATAAATGGAGTTCAGAAAATTCACATAATAATGAAGAAACTAAGTTACAGCAATAGTGTAATACGAAAATTTCAAAACTGCATTCACTAAAATCTGAACATTTTTTCTTCACACCATTTTGTACATCTTATCTTCTGAAAAAGATTGAAACAGCAATTTTGTTATTCAAAAATCCCATGCACTGCCGAAAAAAGGAAAAATACCTATACCCTCAACACATATTTCCTGGGGATAGACCACAGACTGGATACTACTCCCCCATACTCAGGTGTCACAACTGACAGAGATGTGCCTATGCCCTGTGCTTTGTGTGAAAAGATAAAACTCGCAAGTATTAAAGGAACCATGGAGACAAAGAAGCAGAAAGAGCAGCTCTTTTTACACAATTGGACAATGGTGTCAACACTGGACACATGCCTCTGAACATACTTTTTTACCTATTTTTGCAAAATAAATGGACAAAAAAGTTACATTTACCCTTGTCACAGTTTAAGTTATGCTATTAATATAAATGTGGTTACATGAAAAATGATGTTTCTCTTTTCCATTTTTGAGGGTAACTTGGGAGAGCTGTTTCTGGCACAGTGATCCTGCTGCTATTGTTGGCATTCTAGTAAAGTTGATAATATATTAATTTGATAATCTACTTCAAATCATTCAGTATGTTCAACAACAGCTGGGGATTATAGGGTGAAAATAACCTGCAGAAGGCTCATAAGGCTCCCTTAAAATTCCTGAACTGAAAAATATCCACATGTGAAAACTTGAATATAGCAAGATGAAGTACAATGTCCAGATTTACAGGAAATTAAATGAAAGAAGGAAACACCATTAGAAAAATGTTTCTAATACTTGTAATGCAAAGCAATCCTGTCCACAAGAGAATTAGTTTTGGAAAGAGTAAATTCATGTCCTTGCCACAGAAAAGCTTAGTGATCATAAACTTGAAAATGTGTGTAGTTTCATTATTCTTTGGATTTAAAAAATTATATAAAACTCTTCCATGAGGCAAACACAAACAGCTCTGAGGAGACCTTTACCATGCCACATGCTGATAATGAGCAGTCATAGAAACAGAGAAAAAATATCTAAGAGTAGGCAAACCCATGTACATTGTACAAGTAATTGGCCAAAAGAGCTCAGTTCTTTGGCCTGGAGAAGCAAAAAAATGTTTTATAGGGAACTATTAAAGTACAGAGAAGCTCTGTGGGAATACTGAGAGTCAACAGTACAGAGTTAAAAGTATGAATCTGAGATCCAAAAGTCACAGAAGAAACATAAGAGGAAGACTTGAAAAAACCTTTAGATAGTGAGTGTGTGTGCATGTGTTAGTAAACAGAGCACCAAAGAGCAAGCCAAGTTGCAGTGTGACGCATTCATATCCAGACATGTTATTTTTTGCTCCTGCACTTTGAATAACTGCAAGCACAGTGTGTGAGAACTGTTAATTCAGTAACAGGGATGATGACTACTTTATGGGGTAAAATTAGTTTGCTTTGACACTTTTATTCTCACTGTAGCCTAGTACAGGAATCCCAACAAAAGGCCATAATAAATTCAATTATCTGATGATGGGGTGTTTAACTACAAGAGTAGGTGAAATGAAAGTCTTACTAGTCAGGAGTGCTGCATTTTTCAGTATCCAAGTTTTAGTTTAGTAATGTTGCTGTAACTTTTCCACATTAACACAATGTGGCTTTAGGAACTCAGGAATATTTTCAATACTAGTTTACATCATTTATTCAAATACCCTGTGCACTTAGTTGCTTACTCAAATAAGTATTTTCTTTGAGCAATCTGAAACAGAAATAAACTACAATGCAAAAAAGTGACTAAGTGTAGGAAGAAGTGGAAAACTTACTGCTGCCAGCACAGGCTGTCTGAAAAACCCAAATATCAGTAGCCATTCTTACTGCCATTTACTGTGTGTACTGATACAACAGTGTCTTTCTCTGCAATACAATTGTCAGTATCCCCCAAATTGTAAGTTCTTATGGGATAAAAAAGGAAATAAATACACTTTAAAAATCAACCCACCCAAAATTATAACCTGTCAAATAACTTGAGGAAGCAATCAAGACTTTGCTTTTCACTTTCTCTTCAGTAACATTAAATATATCAAAACATGAATACTTTTTTAACATTCACTCAAATGACTTGATTCAGTCCTGCAGTTTTCTCTCAACATGTAGAGGCATGGTAGGAGATTAACGTTGAAGCAAGTGAGTGTATATATACAAGCCTGATGTTTGTTTGCATCAAAGCCTTTCCACACACACGTGGCTCAGTGGAATTACAGTGTAAAGTATATGCAGATTACACTTTTCATTAGAAATGGCTTCCTTTCAAAGAGCATTTTACGTTATTTATGGCATTCACAGTGTACCCATGACTACAGTTTCCAGGTGCACCACATAATGTACAATGTTCTCAAGCAAACATATTTTATTACTCCAGAGCCATATTCTGCTTTGAGCTCTCAGCTAATTAACAAGGGCAACAGTTTTGTGTATTATGCATCATGCATTTAATTTCTAATAGAAAGCATTAATTATTTACATCTTAAATGATGGGCACTTCCAACTACTCACAACGCAGCTGCAAAGAACTTTCATTACCTGATCTTGTGATTTCTTTTTCTTCTTCTTCTTCCCCCAGCACCCTGAACTCTCTGCGTCTTTTCCATTGGCATCACCACAGAGTAATCCATCAAGTTCATCTGTTCCCATCTGCTGTCCCTGAGATGTTTCTGCAGCTAGCCTGTATGAGAGGTTCCTCAAAATGCACACACAGTTTTCAACGGTCTGAAAAGTATGACAAAAAGAAAAATACAGAAAACAAAAGCAGAAAAAGATTAAAATCCGTCCCTTGCTCACTCTGAATATGAAGCAGAAGGAATTTCATCTACCTTCGCACATGCATTTTCCCAGCACAGATCTTACGTGCACATTTCTGAGTGCTCCCCAGGTAATCACAGCTTAAGATATTCAGGAATTTTTATGGTAACAAATCAGTAGTCTGGACAATACTTTTCTGGGATTTTTTTTTATTGTCGTTTTGAATTTCACACTGGAGCCCCATGTGAAACAGATGTTGAGGTAAAAAGTGATCAAGAGAACCTGAACACTGAGTGTCAGCAAACACCCACCTCAGTGAATAGAAAATGCTACAAACAGAAAATGGCAGTGGATTATGGGTTTTGTCCTTTTAAAACCAGAAATAACCTTTTCTTCCTGGCAAAAATTCTATGTAAATTACCATAAAATTGGGATCTGAGTTCCATTTCACAAGTACTTGCAGCATGAACAGATGATGTTTCTCCAGTCCCAGAAGTAGAACTAGAAATCTCTCTTGCAGCTTTTACTGCTTCTAGCCAGGCTGCAGACAGACACCTTGTGTGCAGCCTTTCCCTTTCATCCATTTATCCCCCTAACAGGCTGTGCCTTCTGTAGAAGATGCAAGCAAGAATCCAAAAATGGATGAGACCCAGTAACGAAAATTCACTTGTAATTCAACCTAACTTCTGCAAGTCTAAAAGAAGTTCAGTTTAGATGTGAAACCTACTCATTTAGTTGGTTCAATTTGGTTTCATTATCCCTAATAAGAAGGATATGAGCTTAATTTTCTGCGCACAAGGAAAGCATGGCTAAAAAAAGCCATTCTCTATCTATTTATATTTATTTCAACTGTTCCTAATGTGCCATGGAGATAAAAAGCAATAGCCACTACATCCTAGCTCTTTTGCTCCATTTACCCAGAATGGAATGACTGTGAGGCTTTCAACTCTGTCGTATTCTGCCATATTCACCAGTGAGGCAAACAGATGGGGCTTCATTCACTTTCATGTATGGCATGAGCTTCTGCCAGGTACGCATTCAGTGCATTTTTTGTGATGACACGAAGTTCCAGAGGCAACATTGAATTCAGATTCATCTACACAGGTATATTTATTTATCTATTTTTTAATCTAGGTGACATGACCCAATTTTGCAATACACTTGTACTAATTTCAAATTTCTGCCAAATATACAAACACATGTAGAAATATGTATGCGTGTGTGTGTCTGTGTCAAGAAAGTGCTCTTAGTGCACCTTTCACAGCTGAAAGCTTTGCAAACATCACTGTGACCATAAATATTTTTTTAAAGTTTGCTGCCTTTTTGATTTTTTTTTTAACATCATCATACATGAATTTTATTCATTTTTGATAAAGTATGCTAAAATTGAAGATTTGCATTTGCTGGTTAGGATCCTAAACTTTAATTTTCCTTTTTACAAATCATAGTTTTTGCATTTAAAATTCTCATTTTGTGGAAAACATAAGCTGAGTCCATCACAAGGACAATGTTACCTTAAACCAAAGGCTCAAATGTAGCCAACACCTTTTCTACTAAGATGAACTCCCACAAGCCAAGAAAGCTGGTTCTAACCACACAGCTGGACAGACTTCCCTCCTCCTTGACTTTCAAGGATCCTTGTATTCCTTACGCTGTTTTAAGTTTCATCATAAGGGGGCTAAATACAAGTTCACTAGTTTTTCTACTCTAGCTACTTTTAAGCTACTCTGAAGCTAATGAAGTTAAAACACCCCTGTGTTTGGAGGCTGCTCTGCAGGAAGTGTCTTTGTGAGGTAGTGGGGGCTGGCGACAGCCAAGTTTGCCCCAAACCCTCCTGCCAGGTGCGGTGTCTGCCTTGTGGGTGGGTGTCCTCCAAACATTCCTCTACTAAATTCTATTAATGGAAAATTGATTACAGACTAATGGGTCATGGGATTTTTTAGGTGTTTTGAGGGCTTTTTGGTCTTTCTTTTTTGGTTTCTTTTTGAAAAAAACAGAGCCATGCTGTTAGCCCAGCACCTCATGCTATGAACCTGTCTTTAATTCCTCTCTCCGCCCCCTGAATTCACAGGCAAATTTCACCTATTTGATTCAGGTAGTGACCAGAGACCCTGGAGATTATTCCTCACAAATCTATAAACCCATAGGGGTCCACAGACAACTCTGTGAAGTATTATTTGGAAATGTAAACCCAGTGGGCTTTAAAACCTTGCTGCATAAAAGGCTGCTCTCCTGCAGGTCCTAGGGTTTTGTAAATGGAAGAAGGTTGCCCTAGAGCAGCAACTGTAATTAATTTAGCACTGTACACTGAGAGCAAAAGAAACTGGCCTTTTTCTTCTTCTCTGGAATACTTCAATGCATTACAAATCTTTAATTTGCAAATGCTTGGACACTTTTTAATTAGGGAGTCCCTTTCACCTCTGGAGAAACTTGTTCATATTCTAGCAGTTTAAGAGAAGTGAGGTTGACATAATGAGGCATCTTAACACAGTTGTTATTGAAAGTATTCATTGATCCTCTTCAAAGAAGAAATAATGTTAGTTTTACTGCAAAACTGCCTATTAATTGACCAATTTGTTTTGCTTGTTTGCCTTCTAAGCCTACCTCACTCTCATTAGCTGTCATACTGGGTACTGAAAATCAAGTTTAAGGTAAAACCGGCAGAGTGATGTAAGGAACTTTACATGGAATATGATATGTTTGCTCTTCTTAAACCAGTATCACATTTTCTACTTCAATAATTCAACTGAGAGGATGACATGCTTACCTGTGCACACTACACAGGAAGACACAAATACAATGCTTAGCACACTAAAATAAACAGCTCAGCAGAAAAAAAAAAGAAAAGATGGGCTAAATTATGCTTTGTTAGGACATTCCTCACAATGCATTAAAGAAAGAATATAATGAAAAAACTGTCTCTTTATAGTCCCCATATATCCTGAATACCTGGATTTGCTGCTGAAAAGACAAAGATGACAAACCTTACTATCAATTTCACTGCTCCCCAGAGCAGACTGGATCACATACAGCAATGCATCTGTCAGGCCATCACACTCCCTCATTCTTCTGCGGGCCTCCTCTCCAGCAGAGCTGACATTCCTGCAAGGCAACAGCAAGGGTCACTATCTCCACAGCTCCCCGCCCACCGCCCGCCTGAAACCTTCTCACAGTTCACATACAGATAAAACACACGTTTTCTTTCCTCCTCTCATCAGTTCAGAGCTGTGAATAATGGAGACAGCTGCGAATGAGCTCAGGAAATGTAACGCAGAGGGGAACAAATGGAAGACATCAGGTCCTCCACAGGATGGGGCTGAGTGGCCAAGCAGCATGCGCCCATCTGCATAGGGAGACTCAAGGCCCACTGAAATTTGGAGAAGGGCTGATAATTTCCTTCCTTCCTTCATTCCTTCCTGAAAGCATTTTTAAAATGTGCATATGTATATATAAATCAGGATTTAAAAAGTCTAGAGGTTTGGCCATATACATCTCCTAGGAATTGAAGAGTCCAGTAGTTAGGGCTCTTAACCTGATAGAAAAATATTATCAGAGCATAATATAAAACACCTGCTGTATCTTGCTTCTCATTTTACATGAGTATTTCCTTTTCTCCTTCATTCTGAGAGAACATCAATGCCTCTATCTTCTCGTTACGTAGTTTATTTTACATTGTAAAACTTAAGGCCTCGGATTATTATAATAATATTGTAATACTTGTGCTCCTTAGATGGGGCCAGAGGGCCTTCTGAACACATTTATATAAATCCAATTAAAACAAAATTCACTGCATAACATAGTGTGTCATAAAGTTCAAAGTATTGATACACAAAGAAACAAATATGTATGAATGCGCATATACAAACAGAATCTATATTTGCTAACATCAAGTCTCCCAGAGAAAAACTGCATGCAAATTTGCACAGCATGTTTGATTCAGAAATGGGTGAATTAGCAATTTAGGAAATGGGATAAAACTATTCACATAGTCTCCTTCAGTAGGGGAAGACCACCCTTTGCTGAGGTGGCTCATCTGTAGCTCTTCTCTCCCCACTACTAAAGTTTACACAAAGAAAGAACATAAAAAGCACACACACTAGACCAATGTATTTAATGCTAATGTGTGGAAATGGAAGGGAGGACACTGGTCCTTGAATTTGGGAAGAAGGCAAGGCACTTTCTATCTTTTAGGCCATTTTCAATGACCTTTGCATTTAAGATGGAAAAAGCACAGGAATTCTGTGAAGGGGGAAAGAATTTCAGATGGCGGAAGATGAGAGGACTTAGGGCTAGGTTTCCTTTCAATTCTTTTTCTGCTCTATCTACTTCATCCTGTTCTGCCTCCTTATTACCTGAAAAAAAAAAAAAAAATCATTTCCATTCCCCCAAAGCAACAAGAAGAGTCTTCTAACTGGACAATCCCCCAGACCCTCCAACGCAGGTTTCTAATTGACTCTGCCCCCTAAACATACATGATCTACCCATCTATACTTGCATCCCCACATACCCTATTAGTGCTGCTCTCCCTCACACAAATTGCCCAATTAATTCAATACGGTTCCCTTCACCTCAGCAGACAGCTTGACAGAAACCATCCAGCCCTGGAGCACTGGAATGAATTCTTGTATCTCTCTAGCAAACAAATTCACACTCCTTGAGACCCCTCATTCTTTGCCACATTACACACCAGAAGTCTGTCCTTCATAATAGCTTGCAAGTTCTGTGTTTTCTGGTTCCTCTGGTCCCTGAACTCCATGCTTCTTCCCCTATCTCTCTGCTGCTGTGAGATCAGCAGGTGAGGGGTTTCCCTTCAGTTCATGGGGAAACCTTCTTCTGTAATCTAGGAAGTAGGGTCAGGAGAACATCAACTGGGAAAACT
Source organism: Drymodes brunneopygia (assembly GCA_013400955.1). Lineage (NCBI taxonomy): Eukaryota > Metazoa > Chordata > Aves > Passeriformes > Petroicidae > Drymodes > Drymodes brunneopygia. The sequence continues at coordinate 187,216 of VZTZ01005664.1, read as the reverse complement.
CTCTCCCTTTGAAGTGATGGAAACTTCTGACTTACCTTCGTGTAGCAGAAATAAGAAGGTAAAAATACAGAGCATGGTATTCACCAAACAGTGCCTGTGCCCTAGGGGACTCCACCTAAAGTAGAGCAGACTATCCTCTTCTAAAGGTAACAGCTCCACTGAAATTCCAAACAGGCAGAACATGTAGGAAAAGCAGAATCGTGGACTGGAAAAGCGCATTGTGGGCTATACAGTGAGGACAAGAAGGATTATTTGACTTTTAGCTGAAATTTCATTCCCTTACCCTCTAGGCAGATAAAGACAGAGGTAGGTAGATAAATACAGATGGAGAGAGGGCGTTGAGGCACTGGAGCAGGTTACCCAAAGAAGTTTTGGATGTCCCACTCCCTGCTAATGTTCAAAGCCAGGCTGGATGGGGCTTTGAGCAACCTGGTCTAGTGGAAGATGTCACTGTCTTTGGTAGGGTGTTAAAATTCAATAGTCTTTAAGATGCCTTCCAGCCCGAATCATTTTATGATACTATGACTCTATGATGAAGAAAGGGAGTTGCATCCAGCCCTACAAGAGTAACTGCACAACTTATAATAGGGGGATACTGAGGAAGAGTTCTCAGCACAGCTTTGTACCTTTCTTTGCACCTCTATGAATAAAAAAGCTGAAGTATACCTGAATCCTTTTAAACAGAGATAGATCTTCAGGTCTGTACTAGAATAATGTGCCCAGGTTTCTTTATTTTCTGCACTTACATATACTGAGTGCAAGCTTTCAAAATAAACTGATTTAGACACCAGTAGAAATAGAGATATATTCTCCCTGATCTCTTATTGAGGTGATTTTTCCTACTCTCTGTCATGGCCAAATGCATGTCACCTTGACTGTCCAGAGCCTGCAGACACTGCCAGCCTCTCAGCTCCTCTCCAAGTTCACCAGAAACTCCTCCTCACCAAGACAGCAATGTAGACAACCTTATAGTCCCTGAGCTGCGAGCTGTCTGCCTCATTCATTTCCAGCAAACAAAGAATATGAGGCCTTTACACAAAGCAATACAGACACAACAGGGGCACATCTTGCACAGACAATGCATTTCCTTGCTCTGTGTGGAGGAGCTGACGAGTTGGGTTCTGCTGTTTATCATCCTTCCCCATTATGCTCCAGTTGCTCCTGTAATCAAGAGGTGATATTCTGAATTCCCACGACTGCCTTTCCTTTTCTTACAGAAGTCGCCGTTTACTTTCTGCACTCACTCATAACTACCACAGCCCTCCCCAAGATGTGGTGCACTTATTTACATGGGAAATAGCTTACAAACGAAGACAAATCCAAACCTTGCATCAACATTTTGACAGAAATAATCAGTTGATTATTTCAAAAGAAATACATCCCATTATCTAGCTAGTCCCATGTCACCTCTTCTGAAGTAATCACTGTCAACTGAGATCATTCACAGAGGGTCCCTAATACCACCATGTTCAGGCTATGTACTTCTGCAAAAGAGAAGCAAGTTCCAGATTGCACGAGCTGCCCAAGAGAACAGAGTGTGATGTTAATTTTATTTCTCACTGTTAACTTGAACATGCTGTAGCTGTTAGTTTGACAGGGAGTAAGACACGATTTGTCATTTGTGAATTTACAGGTCACTGTGCAGATGTTAAATTGGAGCATTAGTAGTATCTACTGCTGGTAAGATGTCCCGCTAAGTCAGTGCATATTTCTCCAATGTCATTTTTCAAACAGGTGAAACCATGTTTTCTGGATGTTTTAAAGGATGTGGAGATACGATGCGCAAGTTTTCAGGGAAAAAGTATTTTCCATCCTAAATGCAGCCCAGCTTGATCACCCTGTATACTTCAACTCTTTGTGTAAGCTCTACTCAAGGTGTATGAGAGCCATAAGCTGTCATTTTGAATCTAAGAGGGCAAGGAGTCCATAAACCAGTGAAATGAATTTCAAAAAGAATCCAGTCACACAGGAATACCAAGAATACAGTGTTGAAGAATAACCCTCAGTTTAGTCAGAAGGTCCCACTCAGACCTCTAAAACCTAGCTAATGTAAACAGCTTTTTCTCAAGAGAGGAACACTAGAAACAGATAATCAGAGCAGGAGCTCAGACCCATGGCTCATCAAACTGCTTTTCTGAACAAATGACTTTGCTAATTACCTAGGAATGAGAAGAGAATTAAAATAATCCAGCTTCAGTTTTGTGGGAAAATGTGCCCAATATAATGTGGGAAAATGTGCCCTGGTAACTAACAGCAGGCACAATCCTCCACAGCTAGGGTATGTCAATCCAAGGCCCGGGGATATGAAGGGTGTGGTACAGAGGAGTGCACTGGGCAGTACATACCCGACTCTTGTCAACCCTGGCACTTGCCTAAGTTATTCAATGCCATTGTCAGGCTTTGAGGTAGGGGAAGATGGGTGCCAAGTAATTTCTTTCTGCTTTAGGGTCATTTTCCATACACTCATACAAACTGTGGCGGGTTCAGAGCAATGTCCTTATGATTCTAGCAGAACTAAATTCATCTGCCTTATACAGGGGAGGGACATTGATTTCTATGGAAACATCATCCAGAAAGCAAGCCAGTGTGCTGAGACATGACCCCTGGATATGGGAATATTTAGCAAGCTGACGTTACTCCCAGTGGCAGTTTTACCCATCTAAAAGACAGAATCAAAGCACCTCCCTAAATACGCTAGGGTCACACCAAGTAGTAGGACTTTTCCTGTAGCAGCTACAGGTCTGCAGATTGCAGATCTCATTGCAGTCATGCAGGATAATGGTTGAAAACAAATAATCTGAATTTAGGAAAGGTGAAATTGAGACAGGTATTCCTCAAAGGCCCATGATAAAAAGAGACAGCATGGTTAATATCTAGTATATGTAGTATTTTTGCTGACTGATATAAAAGAGGACAGACACAGGAAGGATAATATCCTAAATTAGGTGGAAAGCACAGGTTTGCTTTGGTATGAAATTTCAGGGGCTTTCCAAGTATATCATTATTCCAAGAAGTTTTGTGTAAGAGGGACAGTCATAACAGCCTCAATATTTTTCATCTTTCCACATGTTATAATAGCCACCAAAAAGAGATTTTTCACAGCAAGGGGGAAAGGTTCACATAAATTAAGAACTACACCAACCCCCTTAATGTTATAGGAACTGCAATTATGTTTCCCTGAGGATACCTAGCACGGGAAAAGCCCTCAGAATACTGAATAACTGAGCTACAACTGGAATATTAATTACTCTTCTTTAAAACACACAGAATAAAGATCCAGACTAACAAAACCCCACCCTGACACTGGCCTCCTCTAGATATGCTCTTTTATATGCTGCCTATTTCTGCTTCTGTCTGATTGACTAAGCATTTCTCCTTCAGCCTTGTCTTGGGGCAAGCTGGCATCCCCATGCACATCACAGGGTGCTGTGGTGATGATCCTCTGAACTGGCCTGCAACATAAGAGATGATCCTCTAAGAGCTATTGCTTTTGCTGTGCAATCCCAGCTGTTTCTGTCAGCATTCAGGCTCTTTGCTGGAAGGGTCTAATACAGTGACACAGACAACAAAATGAAGCAACCAGCACCATGAATGTATCCATCAAGGGTGCTCAGTGTTGTCTGCAGACCCTGTGCAACCACACAGTTTGAGGGAATTTTTATAGTGGAGAAGACCTCGAGTCACATTGGCTTATCTATGAGTACTCAGTGCAGCCTTTGGACATGGAATAAACAGGTTAGCCATAGCAGTTCTGGTTACTACTGTAACTTTTAGACAAATTCTGATTTTTTATCATTATTTGTACACTAAGACTTTTTAAAATCATGTTACTGCTGAGAACTAAACTAGTCATTTCTCGGACAAAACAGAAATTTAAACAAGGCAGTGAGACAAAACCTGAGAAAACACAAGACAGACACTCTTAATTATTAAGAATTTCTAAGTGTTAGGTTTTCAGTCACTACAAAATCAGCTTATTGTCTGGAAGTAAAAATAAATTAAAATAGATTTTTCAGTCACTGCCACAGATCTCCCTTTAACTTTTCTTGATTTGAATGACATCTCAGTGGAGTATCACCAAAATTAGAAAGATTTCTTCTTGCTAAATATTCTTAGCACCAATTATAGCTTTCTTTATCTATAAGTTGGCCAACAGAATTTAGCAATCCTGCATGTGGATTAAGAATAACATAGGTTTGGGGGAAAATTATCTCACATTGATTAGAATAGCTCAACTGTAGGTAAAGAAGCAAGACATTTTATATCAACAAGGAATTTGGCCTAAGAGAGATCTTTCTCTCTCAGGTATTATTCTCCCTTTAAAAGAATACTTTGCAACTAGACAAACATCAGACAGTCTAATGTGGATACAGTCTTGGTTATTAACCTTTCTGTCAAATGCTATGACAATGTGATTTAGCTTTGATTATTCAGCGGTACCTTTTGTTTTCAAAACACCAGAGCAATTAGCCTACCAAGTCAAGCACTCAACAGGTGCCTTTTACTGCTGTGCTTCTGCATGTCCAATCCTAAGGCTAAACGCATTGTTTTTAATGACTGCTCTGTGTGATTTGTAAAGCAATTGACTCCTAACATAATTTCTTACTATTTTGATACATTTGAAAGATATATGATGGGAAAGCACATCAACTGAAATAAACTTCTTAAAAGAAATCGTCTCCCTGAAAAAAAACCCCAAACCACCCCAAATTTTCTGGCATAAACAATTTCAGTAAGGGTTCATCATAGAATCAACCATAGCTTCATCTGAAAGAAATAAAAATTATTTCTAAGTACCCCTCTCCCCTTTTGCCGCGTTTTCATTTGAAATGCAATTCTATTTAACTACAACACACAGAATTACATCTAGTGTCTTCAGGAATTGCTTTAAATTATGGTATAAAAAAACCCACTTGCATCCAATTTCTGTTTTGATATTTAATTTCTCTGACACGCAGTATTTGGTTTCATAAAAATCACTGCACTCATTAATGCTCAGCTGTTTATACAGCTTTTAATGCACTACCTGTTCATTCACGCCCCCACACCAGCAGCCAGTGAAACACCTACATGGCCAGTGGGAGCATGCCCTGAGGAAGAATTACTGGTCTCATTCAATATTTCTTTCCTGATTATCTACTCTGGTCACTGTGAGAACTCAAAATTACTGTGTCAGATGCTTCAGCATTGGAAAGTAGACCCTCTTTTTTCATTTTTCTGTTCAGCTTGTTATTTTATTCAGAAGAAAATTTATCATACATAAATGGTTTTCAATTAACCTCATTCTACCTATTATTTATCAGGTTATTTCCTTCAAATGCTTATAAATTGGTCTGTTTTGATGTTTTTAATTGCCTTCCTCTATATTAATCATTCAAGCAATTTCTAAAGTATGAAAATTCAGGTTATTTGTATGTAATTTCTATGCCTCCTTTTCTTCTCCACTAAAAGATGAAGCCTGTATTTGTCCTGTTTAGGTCTGTGGGAAAGTCTTTGATTTGCATGAGCTGCTCTAGCAAAAATACTTCTACAAGAATAAAAATATTCCCTCTTTCATTTTTTCTAAGCTATAGTCACAGGAAAATCTTGGCACTACATCTGCATTTTTAAGAACAATTGAAAAGAAGCAGATGAAATGCTTTGGAGTTTGGAGTAAGCATCAAAGATATACACTATCCGTAATAGGCAGTAATTTACTGTGTCTGAAATATTATTCTGAGTGTACCAGCATGTCTTACACTGCTGAGATCCCTCTACAAAATTGTTTGAATGTTATTTCTCCAATATAATTTTAGCTGTAAAGAAAAATCACTCTCCTTCAGTCAAAACCGTAACATACACAACAGCTGGGGAAAAGGATTTTCATTCATACCTGAAACTTGGAAAAGGAATTTAGCCAGCTTCTCACAGTGTGTGAAATTTCTTGCCATCCTCTGATGTATTTGACTTTTTTTTATATCTTAAGAACAACTAGTTCTAACAAACGAAAACAAAAAGTCTTAGTTTTGACAGTTCTTTCCTCTTAACTTGATCCCAATGCAGCTCTTGTGCTTTTCAGGAATACAAACAAGCCTCTTTTCTATACACTCAGAATATTTCAATGCCTGAGTTGGTCATGATAAAAGTGCAACTTCAGAATCCAACATGGGACCAAAATACATTTCTGACCTGCTGCCAGGTTTTACCTGAAATTGCTTAGTACTAGCGGGCACATTCTACCTACAGAAGACATATTTGACTACAGGAATAGCAAAGGACCAGACCATCACATGAAATTAACAGTTAAGTAAAAATACAAGCATGATGCTTTTTCTAACAGACTAGTTTGCTTATTTAATAAAACTAAACAACAACAAAAAAAAATCTATGAAAAAGTTTCACAAGTATAGTTTCTCTAATCAGAAAATAACCCCAAAACTTAAGAGCAAAACCTACAAAAAACAGACTTTGGGTTATGCTTTTTAAAGTTTATTTGTTAAATATCTTGTCTTCTTAAAGGACTAGTATCCTTTCTCCTCTCTCTCACGTAACTATGAACAAGAAGTCCTGAGAGTTGGTACCCTCTGGAGCCATCCTCTGCTCCATTTCAATAAGGCACTTAGAATTGGGTATCCAGCACACTCAGAAGTCCTTGTGCAAAGAATGTCATTGTGCGATCCCACAGAAGCAAAAACGGAGCTCATCTGAAGCCCAGTATCTGCGTTCAAACTTTCTCAGTCATGCAAGTGCCTTGCATTCCAGTGAATCCTGCTGTCCATAAATTCTCTTAGCTGACAATTACAAAAGAAAAAAGTGCTTTAATGAGTAAATTGTAGATCCCTGTCTTGGTCTCCTTTGTGGCTCGTACACACAAATGGAACAGTAACTGACAAGAAGTCAGTTTCCCAGAAAAAACCAGCCCATTTAAATACCCAGTGAATAGCCTGTTACATGGAAAAAAGTCCATATGACAAACAGACCCACTGGCCACACAAATTCACCTTAAGAACAACCAAACCCATGCAGTAAAAGCCAAGTGTCACAAGTGAAAAACTCCTTCTATGACATGATGCAAGAAGACAAATCTGTGATTCAGGTAGAAACCCAGTAATTTTACATTTCCAAATAAACAGACACTTTGAAAGGAAGGGAAGCTGAAACGAGTTCTCCTAGTCTGATGATAGAGGGATGTGAATGCGTTTCTAGGCAAATACAAATACATCTTGAAAAAGCAAAAATTAAAGAGAAATAGAGCTTCTTTCAGACACAGTAACTCAGGAGAGCATCTGTATGAGAAAGAAGTAGTTTAAACCTTGAGATGAGATATCATGACACTGTCATTTTGGTTTCTCACTCTGTTAAACAGGCATTCTACTTGGGCTAGGTGACAGTTCAGATGTGACTTTCTAGTAAAAATATGAGAATAGTGGCATTAGAGATGAATTTAGGATTCCATTTTGACATAAGATTCTACTTTTTATGCCCTGATTTTGACCTTTCCTTGGATATGCTGATTTTTAAATTGACATTGCTGTTACTAAACCAAAACTAAAAGTTTTGGATGAGGTATTACAACATATTGCATATTCCATTCATATACTTTGGTAGACAAACTTAAGCTCAGTAAGTCTGTTTGCCTCTGCCCTTAAGTTTGAAACATTTAAAAGCATTATTAGTAATACACTTCTTCTCAGGTCTTATAAATCAAAGTATTGGAAAGTTACACTGTTCTCTTGCTTTGGTTTTAGAACTCAGTGAAAAGGGTAATTGCAAAAATCAGACTACAAACAATGTAAATAGCTATATTTAGAAAAGTTACCACTCTAAAAATCCTATGAATAAAGATTAGGTCCCAGAAAAAACACAAGCAATAAGCAATCCTATCAACCTGGAGGAACAAACAAATAGGATCGTGATTGCTCAAGTAAGATGATTCCCTTAACCTACAAAGCAATCTCCCTGTCACATCTGAGTTTCAAGTGCCTCCCTGCATCTGTTTTGCAGTCTTGAAAAACCATTATCAGTGCAGTGCCTTGAGAAGAAAGGAGGGTAAATCAGCTTTGGTTGTTGACTAATCAGATGAGCACAATTAATTACAACACCAATCAGTTCATTAGATTATTAGCTTCATCTCTTTTTGATCAGCTACTCAGAAATTTTAATACAGAGGATAAGAAGTCACAAAGCAGAACACTCATTAGAGTATCGGAAGTATGAAATGCTGCTCTGACTGAAACAAATTACAGCACAGCACAGCCAAGCAGAAGGCAAATGCTTTTCAGCTGTGTGAGTGCCCAGGTTCTCAGTGAATTGACTGCTACGGACATTTCTATGGCTGGAGTCTCTCTCAAAACCTGAGAGGTGTCTTTCTTCCCTGCCAAACTAAGAATCTTTAGAAATGCTGCTTATTTGCTATTTCTCCCTGTTCCTTGTCTAAACTAGTTACCAGTATGTAAGTTCTTTTACTGTTATAAGCCGTATACTCTGTTACCAGCTCCCCCTTCACAATTTTCAGTTACGCATCTCAAAATTAATTTATTATTTGCTCATATGATCTCTTTTTAGTCACATAATTCATTATAGGATACTCTTCCTGTGAAATTGCATTTTATTATTTCTAGAACAATCTCTACCCTCAATTTTTTTTTTTTATGCTTTAATTCCATTAAAAACATCAAGGTATCTATGCTGCTTCTGAGTAATAGCATTTCATAGTGTTACGATTTTTGGAGCTAAATATCTGTAAAAAATCTCATTATCATAAATTGCCTAATTGTAAAAAATACATAATGTGATGCATAATAAATTACAATTCTTGTGCTTGGTCCAAATGTGCCTTCAGCATAAGAAATAAATATGTAAATTCGTGTCCTGTTTTTGTGACAGTTAACCTGAAGTCACCAGTGAGCATCCTACCTCAGATTATGTCACACCATCCTATCTCCAAACAGCTTTATGTGCACACTGAGGGATGATGAGAGAACTGACCCTCTAGCGTGCCCTTCAGCCTAATGAGTCACTGTGCATCCCTGCTGCTTCAAATAACCTATAAAAAAGGAAGGGAATCACTCTACCACAACCCTACTTATCCCCACCTAGTCCATGCCATACAGAATGATGAAAACACTCTCTGCTGCAAGCACTACTGTCGATGCTCTCTACCCCTTTGGCTGATACCCCAGGGGTGGTGCCTGATAACCTGGACCTTCTGCCAGAATAAACTTCTTACAAGACCCTACACTGCCCTGTTTTCATGCCTGACTCTCTTGTATGTCACAGGAATTGCCCAGGAGGCAGGTATTACTTGTTATCAGAGATTTAATTTTTCCCTTTTCATTTTAACGCATATCCTTTCAATCAATTCAGTAATTCCTGTTCAACTAAATGTCGAATTCAAACTTTCCATTGGGGTCTTAAAATGCCTGCAAAACTCTTCCATGCATAGCATACTCTCTACTTGGTTATTTGCTTGGCCATGAAATGTACTATTATGGTTCAGGTATTTCACCCTCCCATCTGCAAAGATATGCATTTAACACATTACTGTATTTGACTCATGCTGATTCTTCCTATAAATTGCACCAAAACACTTGTGTGCTGTGAAAGAAAAGGACACCTCACCCTCAACCCTTCCTCTCCCCCAAAAATACAGTTTGCAGGACCAAAAACCTGAGTAAAGTTTTCTGCAGAATTATTGTCTTCTTTCTCTCATGATGCACCTTTGTGCATTCTATTTCCATCAAGTTTCACCTTACATAGGAGCTTTAGTACATGTTTCTTGGGCCAAGAGACAGAGTGTATAGTGTTCTAGAAACCCACAATTCACCAACAATTAAAAAAGAGTGGGGGAAAAATTATGCAAACTGAACAACCAGAAAAAGTTGAGAGCTGCTTTCAAGTATAAAGTTACTGATGCAGTGGCAAACTTCAGCCTCGGTCTCTAGTTAATTATTCCTGCACTGGGGAATTTCTGCAGTTGCTTTTACTCTTCAGTTGACAGATAAGAATTCCCTGAGCAAGAGATACTCAGCACCGTCGGTGCTTGCTGCCATGTGACCTGCTTTTACAACAAATCTCACCTCTAACAGTGCTTTGACTGCAGTGGTGCTATGCCTGGGAAAAGAATCATCCTTTGTATGCTTTGTTTGCCAGTCAGACCAAATTAGCAAAAAGATAATTACAGCTTATAAAGGTATCTGTTCTTTTATGAATAAACACTCATTCTAATTTTGTAATTATTATTTTACCATTCTCAGTTAATTGTCAGTTACTCAAAAACATAGCTTCCTCTGAAACAGTGCAAACACAATTCCCTGAATTACAGTAAAATTTCCTGTATTAGCTATAAAGACTGCAAATTATTTAGTACAACTTTAGGAAGCTCAGTGCTTATTCCACATCTTAGAGAAGATTTCCATTGCCAAACCTTGCTGAAATAAGTACAATAATACCAAATACTAGAGCATTTTTTTTCCCTTCTTAGCAGGGGGCTCTGGTGAAATGACACTCCATCAAGATAGTAAGTGTATGAATCAAGTATTGCAATGTCCCAGTTCCTTGTACTTGAGTTATCTTTCTGCCCAGAGCAGAATGTCTCCATGACCCTTCTCTGGACCCACTCCAGCAGGTCCATGACCTTCTGATGTTGGGGGCCCCAGAGCTGTAAGCTCTGTTCTCCTCTGTTCTGCTCTGTTTCTCCAGCTCTTGTCACAGGAGAGTAGAGTAGTGGGGGAGAGTAATCTCCCTCAACCTCCTGGCCATGCTGCTTTTGATGCAGCCCAAGATAGCACTGACCTTTTGGGCTGCATGCACACACCGTTGGCTCATGTCCAGCTTTTCATCCACCACAACTCCCAAGTGTTTCCCGGCATGGCTGCTCTCAGTGGCTTCTCCCAGTCTGCACTCATGTCTGGGATTGCCCTGACTCAGGTGTGGCACCTCACAGTTTGACTTGTTGAACTCCATGAGGTTCTCATGGGCCCACTTCTCAAGTTTGTCTGGGTCCCCCGGGATGAGACTCCTCCCTACTGTTGTGTCAACTGCATTGCTCAGCTTCATGTTAGCTGCAAATTTTCTGAGGGTGCAATTGATCACTGATGTTAAAGAGCACAGGCTTCAAGACAGAGCCTTGAGGGGCACCACTCATCACCAGTCTCCCCCTGAAGATAGAGCCATTGACCACAAGTCTCTTTCTGTGCCCATCCAACCAGTTACTTATCCACCATGTGAGGCAGAGGTATTGGAGCGGCCTCAGCTGGGGCTCACCCTCTCTTCCTTACTGCAATCAGAATCAGACAACAACGGGGCTGTGCTGGACACAAGCACCACTCCCTGTACCCTTGGCCTCTGGCAGGAGGTATGTGTCTCTGAACACAGCTCTGGGAACTTCTTTGCTGTATAAAACCACACTCTTCTACTGGAGGAAGCTTTGGAAAAGTTTTTTTTTTCATATGAAGTATTTATCCTGCACTAACTTTCTCTGGATATACAGGTCTGTCCTGAGAGTATTCACTGGGAGAATTACTGAGAAACAACTATTCTGCAGTTCTTTGCTTTCTGCTATTCCACAGTGTAGAAAAGTCCCTAGGACAAAACTCTTGGTTAAGACAGACTAGTAGTAATCCATACTCAGCTTCAATTTTATCGGCTTAATCTGCCTGCTTCTCACCAAATACATCCGCACTCTTGCCTCACCATTTTACCTAAAATGCTGCTTTCAGTGTCATGGTATTAAACCATACAGCACCACTGTCACCCATGTCATCTGTTCTCTTGAGAATCTCCATGGAAAGCAGCATCCTGGCAGATGAAAAACACAAACTTCAGGGTTTTCCCACTCCTTTTGGGGATGTGCTGGGCTTTCTCAAATACTGTGTCTGCTGGGCAGTGGTACTGCTATGATGGCTGCAGCTGAAGCCACTCACATGCATGTAGGTGAATGCCTGAAATTCAATCCACACCATGAAATCTTTTCTCAAAACATGCCTAATTAAACTGTTAAATATTTATAACTGAGGCAGAAAAACCTCATATACCTGTCTTTGCTATCTGTTAAAGCCTCTTACAGGAATCATGTAATGACTACCAATATACCTCCTGCCCTCTTTCCCCAAATAGAAGTCATACCACTTAGGTCTTCAATTTATACATTTATAACCCAAACTCCACTTGAAAAGTGGCACTTTAACCTGCCCCAGAAGATTCAGGCAGTCCGCTAGGCTGTAAACTTGATTTACAAATCTGCCCTGTTAACTGTACAAAACATGACAGCCAAAAAAAATAGCAGTGCCAGAGAAGTTGATCACTACTATAGTACCAGAAAGAACAGCAGTAACAAGCATAAACTCTCAAACTACTTTAAAGATTAAGTGCAACCATCTTTATTTATTTAGACCAATGGTGAAGTCACTCAGAACAAACAGCAGAGAGTTCTGGAAATATTTCAATTTACAAGTTCAGAGAACTCCAGAAAAATATGGAGGTATCAATGAGACTGAAAAATAAGACCTAAACTTCCCAAAGTTGTATTAGTTAGGCAAACTGATTAACAACAAAAAAACCCCACTACTGGGTTTCCTCTATATCCAGTTCTTCAAAAATTGTAGTATTAATATTTTGCATAGAATTTTAAAGTTTGATTGCTATTTCAAGGGGATTTAACTGAATTTAGGGACTTAGAAATGGCAAGACACTGTGCATGTAATGGTCAATACTTTTTCTCTGACTGCAATTTCGTCTTGGTGTAAAGAATACAAAAAGCAGCTTGCAACTGTAATTCTGAAATTGACTATTTAAATAAACATCTAATTACAAATGTCCAATATTGTAACTACACATTTCAATTTAAAGTACCATCAAAATACCACTTATTTTCTTATTTATTAAGAGAACCCAAATTAACACTTATTAGCCTACACGGCCATAATTGAAAAAAGATTTTCAAATACAAATCTTTCTCGAGCTGTTTGGCTGATATTTGAAAGTAATCATACTTGCAATGCTAATCAGCTCATCATTGTAACATGCTTTACAGAACAGTAAAGTTAGAAAGTCAAGCACTGAAAACTCACATAATACCTAAATTAAGTTGGCTTCTGCATCTGTAATTCAGCCCCTTTTTACAGAAAGGTTGTGATATGTCGTCTATGCTGCCACTTTTCACCCCTGTAGGACTCACTGTGTGTAGGAATCCACCACACAGAATGGATTTATTTGATGTGAATGACAGTTTCGCTTAGAAGGGGTTGTTTTCCATTAGCCTGCTCACCTCTGTCAGCAAGTGCTCCATGACCAATGCAAAGGAAGAGGAATAATGGCCCTGATATGAGAGAGGAGGTAAGGGAATTTTGTACAGTCCAGGCCCACAGGAGGTTGATACCAAACGAAATAGTCTGGACTGCTGGCTGAACATGCTGACGTGAACCTGCTGCAGGGCACACGTATCCAGTGCTGCAAGTTATCTCCCACTTCCACTGCCAACATCATCCCTATTTCCTGCCTGGGTATCAAGGACTGGCAACAGCAGTACTGCTTCAAGTGAGAGAGTAGCAAGAGTTGTGCTGAGGCCACAAATTCATTTCACACTAACTATGAAAAAAGCAGAGCAAACTCCAAACTGGCATCTGCTGAAAACCGTTCTGTTTTTCACTGCAGATTTTGAGCAAGAACAAATGTTTATTATTGATAAAATAGATTAATAATTTGTTTATTACTGAATACATGGACTTGGAAAAATGAACAGCACAAGGACAGACATCCAACAGAGAGGAGTAAATGTGAAATGATTAAACAGGAAAGGAATGAATAAGCTTAGATGCCTGCCAAGAGTCCCATTCCCAAAACTGTTGCATGTCTGCATCAGTGAAAACTCCAGGTATTCAGATGTCACTGTAAACATGATCAATCTCCTTTCTTTCCTTATCTAAGAATAGGAAGTAAGGAAAGAAAGAATGAAATGTTATTAGAAACCAACAAGAAAATTGGTGGAGAGTTTCACTGCTATCCTCATAACACTTTCCTGCACTTGATTCAAGAATGGGAGCTATTAGGCTACTTTAGAGTGTAAGGAGCAATGGAAATCATTTACTTTTATTGTATGGCAGCTACCTCAGAAGTTTTTGATAAAGGAAGGTCAGTACATGATAGTTACTACAGTATTAAATAAACTCCAGTTCCTGCATATTTACTTTTATCTATTACATCTGATACAAGCTGTGGTTTGCATTAGAATCCCCCAAAGTGTACTAACTGGAAAATACCTAAGCACCCTCATACAAAGTAAAATATATTTACTTTGCTAAAGCATGATCAATTGAAACTCTCACATATTTGTAGGAGAGGAAATGAAAACAGTATCTAAGGATTATGATACTTTCACTTGGTGAACTCTAATCCTTTTAGTCTATAGTATGAAGATAATTTACTATAATGGTCTACCCAAACCCTTGAAGAATGGCTGACTACATAACACATCCACTAGCAATTAAACATAATGATAGGGCTCATGCTATGAAAAATTGACATTTGTTTACACAAATTAGCCCCTCTTTAGTAATTACACTGTATGACTGCCATAAGGTCAGGCAAAATGTAACCCCAGCAGAAGCAATACTGCAAGCATTATAATCTAGACAGAGATATGTTATGGGGGATAATTAATCAGTTAATGCTTTCCATGTGTTTCATGATATGTGGAGCCACGATTCTAGAATTAAATGTTTATGCTAACGCAATCACTTCCTTAAAAGAAATTCTACCAACTGCTATTACTCAGGCCAAAGAGTACTAAAAAAAGAAAAAAATATAAATACATACAAACCCCCCTAGAGATGCACACACGTCTTTCTGTTTTATTAGCAAGTAATTGTGTGTTTTCATTAGAGATAATAATACTAGCAAAGTGTTCGAAGTACCTACATATTCAGGGGAAAAAATGGTAAAACAAACTGATTATTTACAGATCATCTTTGTATACACAAATGTGACATACATACAGCATTGGTATGCCTCTAAACAACCAGTACTTCATTCAGGTGTCTGGTTAAATAAGACACCTAAAACAAGTCATAAATTGCTTTTATAATCAAACGAAGATGATTTTTTCCCTGAACTCCCTCAAGGTGGAAACGCAGCCTATTTAACTTTAGGTACTCCACTTTTTTTGATTAAAGCCCAAACAAAAAAATACTCAATAAAAAAATATCTTGGGAATTTGTGATTAATTCAGTGCCCAAGGACTCTTTATCTGGCTCTTCTATAACTTAGCTGAAGATAAAAACAAAACTACTCTAAAAGTAAGTACAAAACTTACTCCAAAAGGTAAAGGAAACAAAGCAAGCACGTTGTTCTTGCAAAAACAATTAAAGATTCCCATGACATTTTTGTTAATGGTGTAAGATTTCAGTTCAGAAAATTGCTTTGCTCATGTGAATTTCCCTTTTTCCAATTTCAGTGCTGGTGATGCCAGTGGCAGCCACACTCCTGCTGATTTTGCCGGTGGCTCATATGCCTTGTGTGTGGACCAGGTGTCCTCAGTAACCTCTGCAACCCAGTGAAAGGGAAGGGTGACACGATTCCACCTAAGAGCAGGCTAAGGAGGACTACACAGTTTCCAAAACAGATTGATATGCAGCACAGAAGATATCACCCTAGTTACACCACTCTCCTTGATGTGTTAATAAAGCTGCACCCTCCTTCTTGAACTTAGTTCATTCTTCTGCTCAATTTGTTCCGGTTGATCCTTCTGTTGTGCACAGCAAATATTCATACAAACTCACAAATGTTTGTTCCTGGTCATGCTGTCAGTGAACGCAAACAAAGCCACTACTCTCTGCTCTGCTCCCTTTATCACATGGGCTATAAAAAGGACGACCTCCCACTGTGTTTGTTAACTAAAATTGAGATCTCCCTTATTTCTCTGGGTTTATGAAACTTAAATACTTCTGAGGCCACAAGCTGCGCCCAAGGCCAGGCAGCTGTACATCTCTCTCCTCATTGATGGCAAATGCCCTCCTGTGCAACCAGACTGCGAGCACAGGCAGCTGACTCTAACACCTAAGTAACTACCAAAAGTGCCAACAATATTGAGCATTTCCTCATATTTGCATTGATTAGAAGACACTCCTTCTTAACATGAAGTCTGGCAACCAAACACAGCAGGTATCAAAATCAACCAAAGTCAATCAATTTGACTAGCTGACTAAAAAACTTCCTCAGCACAAATCAATTATAGAAAGTGAACACAGGGAATTGAATAATTTTTTTGTAAATAAATATTTTTATTATCCATTCTAGTGGGCATTTTTACTTCATTAGGGGATTAAAAAAGCCCTAAACTCACACTTGTATATGCACAATACTTATATTGTGCCCTTTCATGACTATCTCTTTTGAAACATTTTCCAAATATTGGTCTTTGGTACACAGTAAATCTGATATAAAGATGGATGAATGACAGCAGGGGGAGAGGAGGAGGTGTTTCACAATACTACTGTCCTTCAAGAGAAAATGCTGCAGCTGTCACCAACTAACTGTAATAAATTACTAACTGACAAAAAGAAATGAGCTGTGAATATAAAAAAAGCTACACTAGGACAAATACTTCAGAGGTACTTTGTCACAGAAATTGTCTGCAGGGAGTGTGCAATCCTAGCTAAAAGTACGGTATTTAATCATAAAATGGTCAAGGTTGGAAGGGGCCTTAAAGACCATATAGCTGCAACCTCCCTGTCATGGGCAGGGACACTTTCCACTATCCCAGATTGCTCACAGCCCCATTCATCCTGGCCTTGAGCACTTCCAGGGATGGGGCATCCACAGCTTCTCTGGACAACCAGTTCCAGTGCCTCACCATCCTCACAGTAAAGAAGTACCTACTAAAATCTGATCTAAACCTACTCTCATTCAGTTTGAAGCAATTCCCCCTTGTCACTATATGCTCTTGTAAAAGGACATCTATCAGGCAGATGTTATATGTTTCAATAGTACATGCTTACGTAGTTAAAATACTGGATTTTTAATTTTTTTACTGAATGTATTCTTTCTTTCCCAAGAAAAGTTTCCCACCAGTAATAAAGAGCCTGAAAATACTGTATATGAAGCTAATTTAGGGAAGGTCGTAGGAAATAAACATCTGAAATCTACAAACCCACCAGTATCTCTAACTGATTTTTGAAGAGGGCAGTCTTCCACCCTGCTTTCTGTATTAGAGAGAAACTTAGCACAGACTTTGCTGGCAGAAGACACAAAAATCCTCTCCTTTTGTGCTGCTGTTGCCTTTCTGAGGCAGTGTTTGCAAGGCTGTGTGTGTATCAGTGAGCTGTAGCTGGAAATGAGCACCACTTTGCCTAAGCTTTAAATCCTCTCACTTCACTAGTGTGAGTGGTAGTTTGTATTATGACCACAGAAATATTCAAATTGGATAAAACCAATGAAATTGAATTGAATTAGTGAAAAGCATCACTTACTTTTTACTTTAGTCTTTACAGAAGCTTCAATTTACCCTCAAATTAACTGTCCACTTTACTAATCCTCTCAGAAAGGGGGGAATCCATTATATTGCAAGTAGTGTCTTCATTTCTCAATGTGTTCTTACTAGACTGCCCTCTGTGATCAGCTAAAATTCTTTCAAAGTGCTGAAATTCCTCTATGGAGATGTGCAGTGATGATACCAAAAACACAACCTCAACACTCACCAGGCAAACTTTCACAAAATACAGCATTTGGAAATGATATTCTGCTTTTCAGTGTTCAGCTCAGACATTCTGAGTGAACTGCAAACTAAGCAGGCCTGGCAGACTGCAGCCTGTTTTATCACACTCCTCAGGAGATGTATTTTTATATACTTAACTACTTCATCAGGAGAGTTCTTGGGAAAATATTTCCCAAACAGATAAAAGTAGCAAAGTTTGTGAATGTGATTAGCAGAACTGAAGCTCTTGGGGCTTCAGTGCTACACTTACTGCTGGAGAGCATTTCTCACCAGCTCCCAGTAGCTCACCAACTTGCAGTCACGTGGAATGCCATCAAAGCCTTCTCTCGAAAATATTTGAGCACTGGCTCAACTGGAGTTGCTGCCATTAATTACTCTTGTGCCTGAGGTCCAACAGTTAACATGCCCCCAACATTCTGAAAGGAGGTGATAAAATGTTTACTCTGTGATGTTGGCTGGCTTATCCAGAAGGCTGAAGCAAGCTCAGCTTACTTCAAATACATCTCTCTACTTCAAATCCTCCGACTGAGCAAAGAGACAAAATGATCTTCCCATTCCTAGAGAAAGTTTCTTCAGATTTGAAGCCATTTATCATGAGACAAAGAGGAAAAGTTGCAGAAATACACCCTGCCTTTCCTTCACTAGGAATGTGTAATGAGTTTTCACATGTTCCTTTTTCATATTGCCTAGTAATGCAAATAGTTTTAAGAAGAGAAAATCTAGTCAATACAGAGATCACGCGATGAGCACCAAAGAACCCAAACTCACTGAGTTTTATTTTATTATCTCTGGTGAATTGAGTGGACATACAAACTCTGAATGACTGTGTTTCTCATCTTTCTTGGGTAAATAGAACATCATCCCCTATCATCAATCACCGTGACCATAAGTGGTGCCACAGAATTGTCACAATCAGCTTGTCTCTCATGCTGAGACAAACAATATTTTCTGTGAAGCCAGACTATAAGAGTTTTTCAAAATACTCATTCAAAAAGGACTAGTCAGGATTTTTAGTAGTCAGTAAAGCCACAACAGAGGTACACTTTGATTCCCACTGACACTTGTGGTGATTCTTCTCAATGGGCCAGACAGCCAAGAAAAAATTGGCTCCATCTCTTTATCTTCCCACATAGCGAATGCATGGATATGCTCTAAAATACATGTGGTATCACACAGGTTTAGAGGGCTCTTCCCAAAAAGAAAATATCTGTGGCACTGGGATACTCAGCTCTGCAGCTGGCCAGTGAGAAGGAGACCTGTTATTGTCAGCTGTGCTTACAGTCAGCTCAAATCAAGCCAGCAGGACACTAAGACTCAGATCATACTTTATTACAGTGTCTGCCAAGCTAACACTTGTTACTGTATAAAGGAAAACTGTTCTGAAATGACAAAAACCCCCAAATAACAAAGTTGAAGCCATTTCACAAAACAAACAGTTTCACTTTCTTCAAAGCATTCACATCCAGAAGGCTTAAACCTCTTGCAGAAGGAAATGTAACTTAACACTACCTAACTATGTAAATAAGAGTGGACATTTAATTTTCACATTAGGCAGTAGTTAACAGCAAGCATTCAACCTGAAAGGGATTAAAATCATCAAAAGCTGAAGAAATAGTCAGTCATTCAAACTATACTTGAGATATTCAACACCTCCCACATTCAAGGCCAGGGTACATCATAAGCCATTCAGCCTTAGAAGCAACACTGTAATTTTGTCATCGGTGCTGAGCCTAAGAGTATCATAACATGCAAGAAAAGTCATATTCATTCTTTTCACATGTGTGTGTATAATTTCCAGGAGTAAATTACTTAAATACAGAAAGAACACACCTCTGCCATAGCAATAAGTAAATACTTTTAATTGTATGACACCCAGTAAAGTTGTGGACATTTTTCGTGAAAAAATCCACATACATTCATGTTAAAGAGAATAAAATATGTCAATTGAAGAATAGGAACTAAATTTCAGCTAGGTCCTCACAGACTCTTAACATATAGGTCCAGTATTTCTATTTGGTATCCAAACATGAAGCTTCACTGACCCATAAGCGAGTTTCCTTGTTTGCCTAGGAACCACTTACATAGTATTTTGAAGATGTATATTTACAGATCATTTTTTGGCTAACTCTGGGCAAAACCAATACACTGGGAGTTTGTTCTGCATTTGAAGGCAGATTTTTGCAGAGCAGCCCAGCATTTCTTATCAGATAAAACGATGCACTAAGGAGGCATGCCACCAAAGCTTCTATGTTTTTAAGGACAGGAAAGTAAAAAGTGGCTGGATTATGTTGTATTATTTTTCAGACTGAAAAAGAATACAAAGGGCATTCAATAATATCAGTTTAAAAACAAAATTTCTGTTTAAGATTTTCATCAGCTTGAGCCCAGAATGAACTTCCAGAGCTATATACAATTTGTAGCATCAATTTGGTATGTTGAAATAATCCTTTTACCAGGAATGCTGAAGAATCATTAAAAGCACTACACTTCAGAGTGCTATTTGAATGCCACTGCTATAATTAATACAGTATGACCTTGTATAAACCTTGTAAATTAGTTCATGAATATGCAAATTAGGAATAAATACACTGTGAAGAAAAAGTGGGGTGCTTAAATATCTGACACAACTACACATTTAATTCTGTTGGTACTTCTCCCTTGAGTATATTCTGAATAAAAATATTACAGCAGTAATCAGACGACACTGATCTATTCGTACTAAAATCTGTCTCTCCCCCTAAGTCTTAATATTAGATTTTTATTTCAGCTACATTTCTGAACAATTGCAGCATTCAGGAAGGAACAATCTCTTTAATATCTCACAGAAAATCACCTTCAAAACTTTAGGCTTAACTGGGATGCAATCATTGTGGCCTCTCAATTCATTTGTGACTCTTAGACTGGCAACTAGCTTCTTGAAAAGGTGAAATACACATTTCCTCGCAGACTCACTCTTACTTATTCACTGTGCTTTTTCCCATTTTGGTTTGTGGCTGGAAGATGAGGAACACAGCCATGAACATTTACAAATGAGTTAGTCAAAGTTTTAGGTCTTTTTAGCCACACATCTTGCAGAGTTCATGCCCATGAAAGCAGCCAGTCTGAAATCTGACAGAGGGGTGCCTGAAATATGACACTTAAACTCATTATCAACCTCAAAACCACAAATTATTTTCAGATGGGTTAAATCAGTGATAGTCTAGAAATACTCCAGGGCCTCTGAGAAACCAGGATCTTATATTGACACCCGCTCATTCAGAGGGCTGGAGCCTCTCCTATGAGGACAGGCTGAGAGAGTTTGGTCTCTTCAGCCTGGTGAAGAGAAGGCTCTGGGAAGGCCTCATTGCAGCCTTGCAGTAACTGAAGGGGTCATTATAAAAAATATGGTAATTGACTTTTTACATGGCCTGACAGCAATAGCACAAGAGGGAATAATTTTAAAACAAGAAAGGGGAGATTTAGACTAGTTATTAGGAGGAAAATCTTTACTGTGAGGGTGGTGAGGCTCTGGCACGGGCTGCCCTGAGAAAGGGTGGACTCCCCATCCCTGGAAGTATTCAAGGCCAGGTCAGATGGGGCTTTGAGCAACCTGGTCCAATGGAAGGTGTTCCTGACCATGGCAGGGCAGCTGCAACTAGATCATCTTTAGGGTCCTTTTAAAACCCAAACTATTCTATGAATCTGTGATTCACTGATTAAAGTGCTTGCCATTAGGCAAATGCAACTTAGAGTTTTCTTCTTTCTATATGATTTTAAAAGACATGAAACAGAAGTTCAGGTTATTTTCCTTCCTGTGAACTATGCTCCTGCACAGCACTCGTGGAGGCACTAGCAAACTTATTAACAAATTTTTTAAAAAAATTATCATGTACAAGTAACACAGAACTTCTGAGTGAATATACTTGAAAGTAAGCAATATGCCCTTCAGCTTTAACCTGGAAAGACATGATGTAGAAGTTATGATCAAGATATCTTTATATTAAATTGTAAATTATCTGTTAGATAGATGGAGTACAAGTCAGGAACCCTTTTCAGTTTCTTCAAAATAATGGAGTTGACATTAGCCCCTCCATGGTCTCCACAGCTTGTAATTTCTGTGACCCAAAAATGAAATATTTTTAATTAGAATTTAAGTTTTAATGAAAAGTGATTGAAATTCATAAAAACTGGACATTAAAGCTAAGCTTTCCCTTAACTTCTTGAAAAAGCTTTCCTCTGTGCTTACTTCCAACTCCAGGTCCCAGAGAAATTCCCAAGCTGAGGAGAACTCTCAGGAGAGCATGTGTTTGTTTCACAGTGGACACATCAATACCACCAGTACAACCCTGGACTTTAGGAACTCTCTAATTTGATTCAACATTGTAGAGATGGTAAAACAATGTTCAATTTAATAAAGCACATTTAATAGTGCACCATTTAATAATGGATAACTTGGTAACCATGTGTTTCACCACAGTACATTCACATAAAGAACCTGGATACTTGGCATCAAATCCGCTGGTCTGGTGGTCCTTGGATGTAAAGTACACTAGCTTTGTAATTTTAATAGCTCAAAACATATTACAAAGACAAGAACAGTGGTAATTAATGCCTTCTGCAGCATAAGACTGGATCTGAAGACATTAAGAGGAGGAAAAATTACAGGTTGGGATTTGGCAATCTTCCTCTCTTCAAGTAGATAAATCTGTGTCAGTATCCTTCCATGACATTTTCTCTCTCCCATACCTCTTGCTTGCTGGAACTGCTTGTAATAAAAGTCCCTGCCTTGAGTAGGTTGTCTGTGAAAATACACTACTCATTCGGGTTTTGTCCTAACTTTGCATTCTGACAGGTTTCCTTCTGACAGAAAACATGGGCTATCTCTTATCTGACGGGCAGAATTGCAAGGTCAGAGCCTGAGAAGAGCTCCTGGGTTCTAGAAAAGTACAGAAAGCATTGAGCACTTGGATTGGTAAGTCCAAAATCTCTATATCCACCACAGCATCAACAGGAATGGACAAAACATGACTGCTTTGTTGAGAGGAGGAGAATCACAAAATCAGCAGCAATAGTTGTGGTCCTACTTTAAGAAGACAGCTCCATTTATACTCAACAGCAGATATTCAGAGCTTGCACCAGTCAGTAAGGACAGAAAGGTATTATTACAGCTGCCCTAATCAGCCCTTCTATATCTGAATGGATACAACCTAAACACACCTGCACATATGAACATATATACAGGTATCAGTTTAGTCTCAAACATGTTACACATACATGTGTCTACATATATGTTCCTTGAGAAACTAAACACATGATGAATAATACAGTCTGTGCCATTTATTTGATGCTGTTCCCATGTCTTATTTTGTCAGTGTGCAGCAGAATGTTCTATTGCAGACACCGTATAGAAGTTCCTAAGAATAGGTGTCAATAGACTTTGGATGCTTAGAAAAGAACTAGAGGAGAAATAAGATAGTGAGATACATGCATTAAATGTAAATGTCTGTGAAATACATCACTCACCCTCAAACCAGTTGAAGGCATTTGATATTCAAGTTCCACAGCTAACACAAATTGTTTTAACAATGCAATTTTTTCCTTCCAAAGTTGATCTATACAGAAAATACTACTGGGTCAATTATTTAATTCATGTTTTAAAAGCACTTTTCCCCTTTGCTCTTCTACTTTGAGAGCTTGTAACATATTTAATCAGTTGAAAAATAATTAAAGGTATTTTTTAAAAGGTTTTACAAGTAAGAAAGTATGAAATATGAAAACTGGAAAGATATGGGGCTTTCTAAACAAATAACTACCTGAATGATACTCCCATACAATTTCTAATCAACTAATGGGGTGAAGACAAATATTTAAATAGGTCTTCGATTTTCACAACTGCCCCTGTACTTTCAGTGTATGATGAAAGATTAAATACAACAGGGAAGAAAGAAAAAGCATTTTATAATTTTGCGTCTAAACCCACATTAGAATTTTAAAACAGTAAAATCTTAAAATTCTTTCAAGTCCTCAAATTATATTCTATTAACTTAAATTCACTTTAAATTAATAGAAAAACAAGGTTCCAGATTGTACATGAGGCAAAAATTCTTGGAAAGTTTTATGTCTGCAATTTTTTTCAAATAAATCTCTGGACAGGGATTTATAGTTTTGTATATCAGTAAGCTTGAAGTTTCAGGTTAAGACAGTATTTTCCAGTGTCTCACCTGTTGATTTTAAAATTTCAGATTGGGCATTGCAAAACCCCTCCCGTAAACAACTGGGATTACAAATTCAGTTTTCACCTGACTATCCCTAAAAAGTTTAAGTGAATCAGAAACTATAGATAAAAGATACTGTATTTCCCTAACACAAGTAAAAGAGTCACAGCTAAAATACAAAAGGAAAAAAAGAAGTCTAACTTTACCAGAGCCTAATGAGGTAAGCTACTAGTATCTCAGTGGGGAGGCAACTAAATTGGGTGATTACTCCAACATGTCACACTGAGGTCTGGCAATTTATGAAAGATGAATATTTAGACTAAATTTGTAAGTGATAGCTCTAATGCTATATTTAGATCTTTGAATTATCTAAACAATTTCAAAGTGTTCCAGTTATGTAAAATTAATTAGGACAATATTGTACTAAAACTACTTTCTTTTTTCAAATCAGAAAAGTACGCAAAGTGTAGTTTGTAAGCAACATCTTTAAGGAAAAGAGAAAATAACAGGAGAAGAAGGTCTGATATTGCTGCTGCTTTTTATGTGATTTCAGCTGCATTACTGGGTGACTGGAGTTATAGACTTAAGAATGTGATTAAGAACAATAATGAGTAAGCAGACACGAGTACTAAAAATTGTAGGCAATACCAACTTCTTAGTTGAAAAATTGTAAGCAATTCTCATCAAGAAACTGTGAAAAGCAAAGACCAGCAGAAAGAATAGTAATTCAGATACTGTAATGATAAAAATACGAAACAAAGATCTGATTATTCCTGTATAATGGCCATTGCAAACTACTTATTAGCATTGTATATGGGATGGATTATATTGCATCACCTCTCAGATATTTAAAGCTTTCAGCAGTGAATACACCAGACAACCACAGACAGAGAAGACCGAAAAAAACCCTGAACCCAAATCCTCCTGGCATATTTGTTAGCATTAAACCTATGTAATACAATCTGATGTCTCTAAAATCTGCCAACATTATATATTCAGAATTTGTCAAGCATCCTGAACACCGCTACTCTTCCTCTGATACTGAGCATCATCACTGATAATCCCAATGCAAGTGAATTTTAATTGCATTCCCTCAAAATGAGCTCTAGCAAAAGCAGAAAAATAAAACAGCAGAGGACAGCCAAACCAGAGTCTTAGAAGAAATTCTCCCCTGGAAGATAACAATGGACTTTCTATTCAGTAGATAAGCACAGCACAACTTCAGCCAGAAACTACATTACATCTTCTCGATTTACCTCCCTTGTCTAGTGAGATCTTGAAACGGAAATAGAAGGCCTGGAACTAGACCCAAGGGGAAAGTGTGAAAGCTGTTCAGTTTATTGAGGGTGGTGGGTATTTCACCTGAACAGAGCATGCAAGACTCCTATTATCTTCACAGAATTCTCTAATCTTTTCGTTCTGACACTTGCTGTTTCCTCCACCCTACAGTCCCATTATACTACATTAATTCAACAGAAGAAACCAGTTAACATCTCAGAGGTGAGCTTGCACTTTTCTCTCTTGCACAATCTCAAGTCTGACATTTTGCAGAGAGAAAGATTTTCAACAGTGATTGGGGAAAAGCAAGCAAGAAAAGTTACTGCCTGGTGTGAAGTAGAAGTAATTTCAACCCTCTCCAAACGTTCTTGCTCTGCCAAAGAGCATCCACACAGACTCAGTGGGATGAAACTATCTAAAGAAGATGGATGGAGGCCAAAAAAATATCTGAAGCCATTAGAGAGGATAGAAAGATGCATTTGGAAAATAGTGAGGGTTTGATATCAGAAAGATACTAAAAAGCTGTACTATGATTGAAAGGCCTGGATTTAGAAGGAAGACCAACCTGCTCAGGACAGCAGCTTGAGCTGCTGCTACAGCTACCTGGGAAGGATTCAAGAGTTATAATATGCACAGTCTTTTGCAGGCAGATATGAGCTTATTTTGCACGAGCTGACCAGAAGCCATTCTGCTATGCCAGCATCCCATCAAGCGCTCGGTAGTAAGCCTTGCTGCAAAGCAGTGTGTATTACATCAGGCAACATACCCTTCTCACGTGGCCCCCAGTCCTCAGGCTGACCCAGAATGCAGGCTACAGTAAGCTCACATCAGTTTGCAAATGGGCGTGCACATACACTCACAAGAAAAAAAAGAAAGAAGAAAGATTTCAAGACCAGTGTGCAATGAATCCATCAACTAAGAGGTAGGAAAAACTGACGTCTGCAGGATCAGGGATGAGCATCAGTCCCTGAGAAGCAGTCGAGAAAAATTAACAGGAAGATGGAGCTTATGGTGAGGGGAGATCAACACTGGACATAGTCATTCAGAGAGGGGACACTGTGAAGCCCCAAATTTGTAAGACACATTTCTTTCAGAGGATGCTCTTTAACAGAGACACATTAAAAATTGGAACTGTGAGACTTTTAATGTAGTAAAGGTCGTCATGTAACACCTTCTGTCAGCTCCTGGCAATTATGGCAACTTTTATTTTGTAGTGATTTGAACGCAATGCAACACAATTATACCATAAACTCTTTTCAAAATCAAAACAACTCAGGTGCAAATACCTGGCTTCAGTCACATACCCCAAGATAGCTGGTATTCACATAATCACACCTGCACTGAAGTCCAATACTGCAATACTGCATTTAATTCCATATTTGCAATATGGAAGTTATTACCTTCTATCTTTCATTCTCTTCTGATTTCATATAAATTGTCAATAATATTTATTACTTTTTCCCTTAAACTTTTCAAATAAAACTTTGGAAAGGGAGACATTTCATTGGTGAAGGAGCACAGAGACAAAAAGGTGCTTGCTACAGAAACGTAAAAAATACTGCTATTTTACTTTGCTGCCTGTCAATTTTCTTTTTTTATTTAGCTCTTTTATGTATACCTGCTTTGGATGGAGCATACAACATAGATTGTCTTACTGACAGATACTATTCACTATGTTATTTTCTGTGATGTATATAAAAACATTAACTAATCTATTTTAATGTCTCTGGGATAGATTACAAATTATTTTCTCCAATACACACAGAGAAAAAAAAATCTACACTTAAAAGAATCTGTCTATTATCTTAAAATATATCACAAAAATGATATGCATTGGAATTCAGAATTTGCTATGACTTAATCCTTTAGTACAATTTTGTTAGAAGTGAAACTCTTCTTACTCATTCTACTTTCATTCTCACCTCTACAGTGACTTTTAGGAATGAACAGATAAAATTGCATGTATTTAAATAAATGCACCTTTGCATTGCATATACAAGTTTGGCATAGAAACAGAAACATAAACAGTTATCATACTTGTTAAGGATCTCATTAAGTCTTTTGGCTGAAAAATGTTAAATTGGAGGTCTCTTACTGAAATCCTCATCTTCACAGAGCATAAAAAATCTATTTTATATATTTATCACAATTCCAGTAATGGCATCTGGAACCTTTAAGACATGTTACTGTCTGTGAACATCTTCATTATTTTTTGTACTGATTAAATTGGCTGTAATAGTCAGAATGTGTTAATTTCATTTAAGCAATTGGGGAAACAGGACAAATCTACAAGGGAGAAAATATATGTAATATACAAGCTTGGATGAAAGCAGCAAAGGAAATAAAAAGAGGAAATCCCCAACAGCCCTTCTAAAGACTGTTTTTTAATGACCTGAAGCGTGTTTTCTAATTAATTTCCAACCTTAAGCTTACATCACTGAAGGCCATCATCTTTGAAAGACAAACCAATTATTTAGCTTACACGTCTAAGAATGAGAAACACCAATTCAAACAAAAGCAGGATGATTAAGGTAAAGCAAAGGTTCTCAAGTACTCACCTTAGGCACCCAGTGGCATTGCGCAGCACCTGTGATGAATGGAGCTGTATTTTACGATCATCCTGGAGTGGAGAGTTTTCCCATCCAGAGTGAGGGATGATCACTGCATTGGTCAACACTGCAAGGGCATCCTGGATGATTGGCATTTTCAGTGCATCACAGGAGGATAGATTCCAGAGAACTCCTACAAAAAGTAAAATTACTAAAAATTAACACTTCTCCAAAACAAGTTTGAATGTTTTTTGTTTAAAAAAAACCCAATCCAAACCAATATATATCACAGCATTGGTGTGCTGAATTCAGCTGTTTCTGTCAAGAATAAAACAGACTATGTTGCAGACGTGGCTGAATGACACCTGCACACTTTTGCAGTGGGAATGCGGCTTTAAATATGAAACGTAGTCAACAGCAGCACGGGAAATTTCTCAGAGCTCTGCCTAAAAACTGAGCAGCTGGTTATGATCTAGGCCTACGCAGGCTGTGAAGCACACATGGAATGAAGGAATATTACAAGGAATATTTTAGGGCTTGGTTTTTCAGATATCTTCCTTCTAAGTAAAATTAATAAAAACCAGTAGGAGAAAACAGGTTCTGATCTACACTAAAACTTTCACTGCTGGTAGATACACACTGAGAGAACAAAACCTCAGCTCCGTGATCTTCACTGTAATAGAAGTAACTGCCTAGGCTTGTTGGTACTACAAGCAAAAAGACTTCCTCCACAACCTGATACAGCAGTATTACACCAGACTTCAGCAAGTAATATCATGTAAAAATTACAGAATACTGTAACTTTTACATGGAAACAGCAAGCTTAATGGTACAACTAACAAGGAGATTTACTGGAGTTTAAAAAAAACAAAATCCCTTCTGTTGCAATTTGTAATGTACCAAAGAAAAAGAAGAGAAATCGAGAGCCGAAGTTCTCTAAGCACATCTGCAAAGATCAAGATCACTGCAATTGTGCCACACAGAAAGCAGGCAAGAAATTTTTAGGAGCAAAAGACACCCTGCTTTCCATTCCCATATTTACGTGCTTGTGTATTTGCTGGAAAAGCACATGGGACTTCTGTGCCGTGCCAAGAGCCTGCTGCTGCTGGGAGCTCTTATTGCTGGGAGAAGCTGGAGGACAATTCACTGCTCTGAAGAACCAGTGGTCTTTTTTTAGCCCAGCACCCTCCCAGGAGTAGCAGGAAGAGGAAGCCTGCCTCATCATGCCACTCCCCTTGCCAACACATGCCCTCTTCTCCAGAATCCAATCCTACTCCTCCCTACTGTCCTTCCCAAAGGACAGTAGCTTGGCCCTGCATTGGACCTGGAGTGGCAAAACTGAGTTTTGATTTTACGTCTACCAAACTTTTCAACGAAAAGAGAAAAATTACTACCATCATCATCATTGTATATAGGAGGTTACAAATATGAACACTACAAAAAATCCAAGTGAGTGGTTTGGGAGGAAAATGCTGAAGAAAGGTCTTAGGAACACAGACGCAGACATTTATAAATATAAGCAGCAAGAACACTACTTGCTCAAGGCTTTCCTTAGCATTCTGTGCTTTGATAGAGCAGTGTAATTAACAAGAATCAACCTACATTTTGGGTTTCCCTTTAAAATTAATTATCTCTATAGGGAGACTGATTCAGTTATACAATTTCATGTTTAAATTATTTTATATGGAACTGTCTGCAAAGGCAGTTACACAGTTTACTATAAAATTTTGATCAGTGTACTAGTAAAAAATCCCATTAAAATAATCGGCATGAAGCAGACAGACTTCCAGCTACAGACCAACAAAAAAAAAAAAGGCAGAAATAAGAAACATGTTCACTTTAATAATATTCATTTTTTAAATTTAAGAATTGCTACTTTAAACAGAAAAGAGTCTTTGTTTGAATTCTGTTCTGAATGTCTTTATGAAAAGGAATTCCATATTTAAAGGAATAAAGACCTTCATAAGGATATTTATATGCGCTTTTCTATGTGTTCTTGTTCTTATGTTGTTCTCTTTCTATGTCTTCTTTTCTTGTTCTTTAGTGGCACATCTACTATTCTTGAAATATCTAGCATTTTGCTGGGTTTTGTCAGTAAAAACAACAATGTGGTTGCCTTTTTTTTTCTTTACATTTATCTAGACAGGTGTAAATGATGTACATGGTATAAAAACAGAGAATCAGAATGCAAATCTTTACCCCTTTAAGGTTCAACTTAGTTCTTATGCAAGACAATGTGCTCTAACTTTGTGAAGAAGTCCTATTTTAAAAGTGAAGCAGAAAAGAGTGGTTTGATTGCAACAAAACAATACTTTGGGCTTCATGAACTAGTCATGAACTGGAAAAGCAGAGAAGAATACAAAAGGAGCAAACATAAGAGCCCTGTCTAGCAAAATGCTCAAAAACATGTGTCGAGACTATTTTCTGTTCACTTCAGGTTCTTCCTAATTTAAAGTAAACTCACATAAACATTGTGGTGCTCAGCAATAGTGGAGCCTACATATATTCTTTAAGCCCTCCTTCTCTCTGATTTCTCTAACTGGAAAATTAAACCTTCAGAGTAAGACGATGATGGGAACACCAGGCTAATATAGCTATTACACCTTCTCCTAAAAAATGATTTTAAGTCAAGGCAGAAGCAAGCAAAATTTAAGTCAAGGCAGAAGCACTGCCCAGTAAGCCTGAAGCTTTCTTCAGAGTTTTTGCTCCTCACAGTTTTAAGGAATGAGATAATCTTCTTCCAACCCAGAACAATGAGTCTTATCTAATTGTAAGACTGAACACTACCAATCACATGAACAAAAAATTTTCTATTGACAAGTTAAAATTTATTCTCACAAGCAGTGCAGTCTGCTACATGCTGAGGCTGGCATTCTATGCTCCTCCTTTAACCTTCTTAATTAAGGATTTGCAATTATGAAAGGGCACTGGCAATTCACTTCTCACTGTTTTTGCTGAGGATAACCTGGAGCTAGATTTATGTGGGGCCTGAGAGGCTGATCCATTGCCTTGACTTTGTAAGGGAGAATGACAATAAGTCCTTTATCCAACACACATTCCATTACAGAGCTACATTTTCACCACATGATTCTGAACACGTTTTCCAAGCGTGTATGCATGACATGCCCTTTATGGCTACTGTAAGAATTTGGTTACTGAGGCCATGTGACACCTGACTCTGGAAGTCCTGACTGAACTGGGTTTCCCAGCACAACAAGCAAGTCTGCAATAGCCTCAGAGGTGCCTTGACTGATCCCTGGAGAATTTGCATTGTCGTCAGCTGCCCACAGGAAGGTAAGGGACTGGACTCACCAGTGGCCGACGACAAAAAGCGGGACCCACCCAACAACACAACAGACCAACTCAGCTGTTTACCATCCACAGATTGACTCTCGTGAGAGGTTATGAAATAAAGAACTACTCGGTGTTGAACATCTCCTTATCACTTTCATTCATATCTCCTTCTTTCTTTTAAAGCTGTGAGGCATTCAGATAGAGCATGTTGTGTCCCCATTTCCACATCACTTTTGGCTGTATTGGAAGACTGGTAGAAAGACAAAAACAGCTACACCAGACTATACAAGTCTTTTTGCAGGTCGAGGTTTTTCACCCTTACATATAATAATCTTAAATACAGTTAAAAAGTATCTTGCAATCTCATTTTAAGTTTAAAACTGAGGAGAAACTGGTTATTGAAAATATTCAGCTGATTCTAGTTAGAAGTTGAATTTTGGGTCTGAGTATTAGTCTGGCAGACACCAGATGAAGGATTCTTAGAAGAGACTACAGGAATGCTCATTCTGGATCTTACTGCATCAAGTTGCATCTTCCGGAGCAGTTTATCAGAGGACACGCAACTGCTATGGTCAACAGATTGCTCAATTTAATGGAGCAATCGGAGTGAAAACCCTGTAATATCTTGAATCAGGCTGGAGCAGAAACTCATGCTGATTAAACACTTCAATGCATTTCTGAGCTGGTGTTTTAGTTAGAACTGGTATATGTACAACTATAGTCAGATATAAGTGAAGACCTGATAAGCCACATGCTATCCTTATTCCATTCAAAGTTAAGAAAATAGACATCATATACATCTGTGCAAAAAATACCATCATAGCACGAGAACATGTGCAAAACCAGGGAAGTCTAACCAACTATTTAGGTCATGATTTAATGAGACCTCAAATTATGACATATATATCTATATATATATAAACAAACCTCTTAGAACAACTTAAGACTACAAATATAAATGGAAACCAAGAAACTGGAAAAATCATCTTTTCCAAAAAGCATTGCCCCTGGCACACTGCCGTTTTTTTGGGGTTTTTTTTGTGGTGCAAAAGATGCACTTTCCCAAATAGATTATATGGTAAAAAGATTGTAAGTAAACAAATACTATTTGGAGAAACAAGATGCTGATTCTTCTCAATACAGGATGTTTAAGTCAGTTTTCAATTATATTAAGATTTTGCTTATTTCGTGTTTTCTGTAAAAGTAAAAATCCAAAAGTATTCCAGTGCATGCAGGTTTTCCTTTTCCATCATAATTTAATAGCTTTGTCATGGAGTGATGCAGAAAACCATTTGATAGTGCTGAGAGACTGCATCCCAGAAAGAGAGACCAAAGCACTGGCAGGCATTTTTGTTTATATGCAGAAGGCACAGAAATACTACCGTGAGTTTCCCTCGTGAACATGACAATTAAGATAGAAATCTGAGTGCACAGAAGCCAAACACAAGGGATCTTTTGCTGGAGTCCTAAGGAAAAGCATCTTCTCCCCCAAGCTCCCAAGTGCTAAAAAAGTCATTTGCTGGCTGCCGCTCAGAGCCCCCGCTGTAATTGCAAGGCTGCTCTGCAGAGCTGGATCCACTCCCTGGCAGCAGATGTGGGCTCCCGATAGACTACAGCAGTTCTGCTGCAGAGATGCTGAATATCAACCACAACATTTCTTAATACAAAGTGCAATGAGACTTCACAACCAGCTCAACTGTCAAGGTGAGGAACTGGCTCGGTAACTAACAGGAAAGAAAAAGTGGCTGATTTGAATTCTGGCACCTGAACAACACACAGCTCAGAAGGAATCTCCCTAAAAACACACTGTGGAAGCAAGTTCAAAATTGGCGTAACAGACAAGAAACTTTCACCAGTTTTCTTGAAATATTTATCTGGTTTGTGAATGAATACCTATGCATACCTTGCTATAATTCACTTACTGACATGCACAGAGGTGGTTTGCTATCTCTGCATGAGCTGATGTAGGAAAAGTCCACTCTGAGAAACACAGAGTTTCAGTAAAAGCCATAAGCAGGGAGGAGCTTAAGGAACACTAAACAAAGCAGCAATAATTTTTTTTTCCTTTTGCAGCCACTCATAGCCTTACAAGGGAAAGGCTTCCACAGAGGAGGATTATTGGTATGGGTTTTTTTTTTTTTTGATTAATTACAAAAAATCCAGCTTGATCTTGACTATATAAAAGTACACGACTACATATAGTATAAAAAATATTAACATTTCCTCTGAAAACTAGCCCTTTCTTTTTTTGCTGCCCTTTTCATTCCAAAATTACATCTTGCATTTTATTAATAATAAAGGAGGGGTCAATTTTAGTATTGATTAAGACCAAGTTCCACCCAAATACTGTTGCCTTAACAAAAGAGTCTATTTCTCTCATGGGAGTGAGTTTTCACCTAAGGTTGCTTCTTTTTTTCTGCTGTACCGTGCAAATTAACACATAACTGTGGAAGGGAAGAAGTGTCAGCCAAGAACGTTAGGTAGTTATTAGCTTTCATGTTGAACAGTAGAAGAAATACTAGGAGAGCTGACTGAGGTTACTGTGGAAAGATCAGTGGTTCCTGCTTAACTTGCTTTCCTAGCTGATGAAATTAAATGGGTCCTGTAAAACACAGAAGCCAAACTAAAAGCAATTCATTCTAAGTGACAGAAACACAGAAAAAAATAAATCAACTGCTTTCAAAAAAGTTTTATCCAAATACATGACTAATGGCAATGCCATTCCAAATTATGTACTTTATTAGAAAACATGGGAATCTAACAAGGATGGATATATATGGATGGCAAGATTTTTTTCAGTGCTTATACCTGTATTATACTGAATATTTTTTTCTGGCACCCAAAATCAAAACAGATGTTTGATAACAGACCCTAATACAGAGAATAAAAATGTTACAATTAAGGCTTACCATTAAGCTACAGCTCTAAATACAAAACTCCTTTCTGATAAAAACCAGTTAGAAAGTTAGTTCTATCTATGAAGTTAAATGAAAGGCTCAGTGTAGTTTCTAAAACATGTAGCAAAAAAGGAAACATTTACTAGCCCCATTGTTACCTACGAAAAAGACAGCACTGAAAATAATATTATTTAAGAAGGAAGAAGGGAAGTTGGCCTTTGAAC
The DNA here is from genome assembly GCA_013400955.1 of Drymodes brunneopygia. NCBI lineage: Eukaryota > Metazoa > Chordata > Aves > Passeriformes > Petroicidae > Drymodes > Drymodes brunneopygia. The sequence continues at coordinate 153,091 of VZTZ01005664.1, read as the reverse complement.
CTAAATAAATAATTTAAAAAATTAGTGGGCATAGTAGAAACAGTAATTTGATCATAGAATGAACATGTTTCACCATAACCTCAAACATTTTGTAAACAAAAAAGTGAAATATTCAGATCTTTTTCTAAATGAAAAACTATTTTCAAAATAAAATTTAAGTATTTTGTGTGGCAAATCTTGAACATTTCAAACCACAAAGTGGTTTTAAACTGCAAGTATTTTCATACTCCATCATTCAGGCAGGCCCATCAAAATTATACGTCCAAAGGATTACTACTTGCTGAAAAAGTTCACTGCAGCTCTTATGTCAAGCCATATGCCGCAACAGATGTCCTCTATTTGTCACTCCAGATTATCTGGTTTAATATTTCCTCTTAAAATTTGACCAAAGTGAAAAAAGAAAAAATTATTTACGTAGTATATTAACAGGCAAATTATGAAATCAGTTTCACTGCTCCGTGAATTGAAACATGGGCAAAACTTGAATGAATTTTCCATAGAAGATGCATCTCACTGTTTGTACAAGGGAAAAACAGTTATTTCTCATTTAGAGAGAGAAGGAGAGCAACAAGGGACCACCTTGAGTTTTGTGCAGGTACTGAGGGTGGTAAATGCAGGACACGTGAATATGAATTTGCCTGGGAAATAGGGAGAAGGAAGCAGACTGATGTGAAAATGGATGAAGCCACCCCCAAGCAGACCCCTAAGAGAAAGGAGAGGGACTCCCCTACCAGGAGCATTGCTCTGTTCCCAGCAGAGACCTCAGCACCCAGTGACTTGTTCTGCTTCTCCCACATTCACCTCCAGGGAAACCGGCACTGCAAACCTGAGGAAGGTTTTGTATTGCTATTAAACGTTAGATTCCCTTCTACCCATAAAAATTCTTTGGATGTAACACCTAACACGATAAATCAGTACCCCAGCCTGTTGCTAAGAAAGCAGAGCATAAGATTTGAGAAAGTATCTATTTTAGCACATCTCCTTATTTAACTGGGAGCAACAGGGGGTGAAGAAGTTAATGTGATGATTCAGAAAAAGTTGAGAATAACTCTTCATGAAGACAACAGATTCTATCAGTGGGTTTTCCCATATTCAGAGCCAAAATAGTGACAGCATATTGAGATAGAGGGCAAAGACTGTTTCATAATTAGACAGTAAAATTGTAATAGATATGGTATAAAGTGATCCAGTTGAACTGTCAATATTGTTTGCCTAAGTGTTATTTGATAAGACAGCATCATTTCTGAAGAAAAATTCCACAGTTATTAAATTACTTTTAGATTTGCTGGTACATATGAACTATAAATAGGATGTGTTTTGAATGACTATGGAATTTCTTGCAGATGTCACAGCCTATAGGTTGGAAATCAGTTTCCCAACACCATATGAGTGTAAGCTGTACAACCTTTCACCTTCCTGTTTTGCAAGGAAAATGACTACAAAGATTCAGTGTTTTGGTGAATGGTTCCACACTGGGTTCATATGAAGGCTTTATAAAATGCCAATTAATTCCTGCTGTGAATTTGTTTGAAAATCACTTCCACATTTCTGGAAATGACAGCAATATCTTCTGTAGGGGATGCTAAAATCTAAAATTTTAACTCTGCCACACTGTAGAATCATTCTGTAAAGTACAACGCACAGCTGTGCCTTGCCATAGCACATCCACTGAGTATGAAATGTCAGCTTGTTAGTCTGGAGAAGTAAAAATAGTACAAAATACAAATTTTAAGTATTTTATGAAAATTATGATGATGTAATAGTGGTTTCTGGAGACTCTCTGTAAAACCTTCAAGTAACTGATGACAGGGATGGAAAAAGAGAGTAGCCATGTAGCCCACTAACTGTGCCACAGGGTTTGTACTACCTTGGTGGAATTGTTTGAAGCTGTATTGGGGCACTTGGACCTTCAGTGAGATTAACTCAAGCAGCCACTCCTGCAGATCAGGTGCCTTCATTTATTTTGCTTTTGCTTAGCTTTGGTAATAGTCTGGATTAAGTCCACTTTTACCAAGGTAGCAGTAACAAGTAGTTTTTCTGAGTTAAACAAACCCTTGCTTTTCCTTTTTTCCCCACACAAGATTTAAGATGTAACAGTATGAAATGATGAACTAGCCTGTGCAAAGTTTTGGCTGTGAGATGAAACGTTTTAACATCAGTCTGAGACTTGCAGGGGATTTGATGGAGTTTGGCTTTTTTTTTTAAATTCTCAGTGTTTCAAAAAACTCAGGGCAGAGGTTGAAGAATACTTTGCTTAAAAGTATATCAAGCAAAAGGAGGGAGTCAAATTATTATGTAACCTTTGGGAACTGAAAAGGCTCTTTGTATTTGAAGAAAGAAATACTGAAGAAACCACAATACGTAATTCCTTATTCAGCCACTGGCTTCAATCCAGAGTAAATAGATAGGAATTTTCATTTCACAAATAATCTTGTTAATGTTGAAAACAACTTTTATTTAAAACACCTAATCAGAAGTAATTTACTTAATAAGATTTAGTCAACTTTTAAAATTGATCGTGGTAGGATATTGTACTTGCAATTACATCCATTTAACCAAGGAGTAGGAAGGGTTTATAAGAGCTAATTCCCTTTAAAGCTCCATTTTGAATAAAAAGCATTTAAAACATACAAGCAAACTTTGGTGCCCCAGCAAGTAGATTTGAAATTTGTTAATCTTATCCTAAATCTGTTGGCAGAAAAATAATTCAAGTCTGTAAGTCACCTGCCTCTGTGCTTGGCAGAGTTCCTCAAAACACTTGTTTGAAGTTGCTAAAGAGAATCTGCTTCTGTGCAGAGCAGACACTAAGCAAGAAATGAATGAACATATTTTCCTGCCAAAAACCATCACTTCTGAAAGCAGTGCTCTGTGCTAGCAGTTATCTAACTCCATGCTTAATCTTTCTAATTTCCTTGACGTGACAGGACATTGTGACCAGATCCTGGAGGCAGAGGTGAAGCTAATTCACAGAGCTGAATCTTAAGAGGCACTTGTGTACTTTCTGCATTTATCCCACATCTCCATTTTGTTTTACCACATAGAGTTATGAGCCCCAAAGGATATTTGGCCGTCTTATTCTCTTAGCTAAGCATATCTTGAACCAAAGTTATGTCAACCTTATAGCAGCAGTCTTAGCAAGGTGACGCCATCATGACAATTGAAACACATATATGGCTTTTTGAATCATCTCTTTGAAAAGCTTGTGATAGGCAGGATATGTATCTGAACCTAAAACATGTATCTTTATAATCTGATTTTCAGTTTGTGCAAGGCTGAAATCATCTGTTTGGTTCCAAGAGCAGGCCACTTTGTACATCTATATTCCTACCTATCTTTTTACATTACATACCAAAAGTTGCTAATTAATTAGGCCTTTCACTGGTCAGGCTTCCTTATACTTGCATTGCTCCATTACAAAACTTGAATACAGTTAAGAAATGGGATACTTAATATGAGCAATACTGGAGCACCACCTAATATAACCCTGCAAAGACAAATGGATATAATAGAAATTTTAGGAATTACATCAACGTGAAATACTGTGACAGAACAGAACTCATAGAAGAGTTTGGTTCTTCTTTACCTAAGGCTGTGGGAAGGTCATCTCAGAATGGGATAAAAGAGCCTTTATTCATTTTCAAATCAAATTTCCGGAGAGCAATAAGGAGTCAAATAGGTGCTATCTCCAAATGAATGTTTATATCACAAAAAAATTTCACATCTGTGTTTACACATTCCAGTAACTAAGGTACTGTCAAGGGCACTTTTGCAGAAAACTATTAAATTAATAAATTAAACTGCTTCAAGAGTCTAAGTACTAAACAGTCAACCCTTTGCCATAATATTGTTAAATAAGATTTACTATGCAAAAAAAGTCACAAGTGTAATACCTTCCAATGTCCAATTAGAAAATTACACGACAAATAGGAAACAATTGCAGGCATGTGATTTTGACTTTGGAAATCCCCAACAGAAGAACTGCCATTATACTAGGAAGTTAAAAAATTTAAATAATTGGCTAGAATTACTTAATAAGAAATGAAATCCAATTAAATCTTCCACTGAAGTAAGCCAAAAGGTCCATTTGAATAGCATACTCCCTTAAACAGGCTTTACATATTACTGCAGGCTCACTAACTTGCAACTACACAGATTAGCAAAGGCAGACACAGGGCTCCAAGGGGCCTTCTGGAGTGATGCGAACAATCTGCCCAAAATTCATGCACATGTTAAGAAGCAGCATGCAATCAAAAGGAGGTTTCACCTGCAGTGCTGAACTCAAACCAGACAGATCTAAGGTGGACAACATGTAATTGCTTTCAGTGACACTGAGAGATGATCCATTATGTTATAAACCCCTTGCTATAAACATATGGCATCTAATAGAACTGAAACAGGACTATGTAATAATGTTGCATAGCATGGGGTGACAACAGAGGACCAACCAAGCCAAAACACAAACTGGCCACAGCTGAAATTAAAGACAACACTAATGAATACTGGAATCCAAAATCTGGGAAGTAAATGAAATATTTTCCTGTCCAGCTTGACTGTGGGCCTAAGACACTTAGAGAACCAGTGCTTCTTTGAAAGAAACATTTTGACAAACAACATCTTGTAATGTTTTGCAGGAATGGAATACGTGCCTTTTGATTCAGTGAATAATAACTTGAATGAAATGCACGGAGTCAGCATCTACCTATCTATATGTAGTATATATGTATAGTGTTAGATAGCTTCTGCTTTCTAATTCTTTTTACGTGCTAATTTTTATAATTAATATATTTATATAGACAATAGGTAAATCTCTGACACTTTACTGTCAACCAAAATAAGCAAGAGGCTGGCTCCTAGCACAGGAAAAAACAATTTCTCCAGACATTATTTATAGCTGCAGCTCTTTATCATCATGTACTTTCTAAAAGTGGATTATCCACTTTTACCTTTCAGTCAGAAATGGTACTTACAGTTTTTAAACAGGTAATGCAGTCATACAAGGGCCCTCTTAAAAAGGGGGTTTTTCTACCTCATTGTTCATTGGCAAAACTATGTTTCTAGCTGTGATGGATCTTGTTTGTGAAAGTGGAGAAGAATAGCAGTTTAAACCATTTTATGAGATGGGTACCCAATTATCCAATTGAGCTGATGGAAGAAGGAGCAAGCATAGGTTGAATGACAGAATCATAGAATGGCCTGAGTTGGAAAGGATCTAGCAGCAGCTCCTTGACCTCACCTTCTGCACAAGGCATCCATGGGATTCCTCTGTTATCCTTGCTAAAACATCAGGTTTTTCCATGTATTTTTTCCCTGACAGTAAAACAAATAGAAAAAATGATAAAATAGGAAGGTTCCATAATTAACTCAGTAAAGGCAAGAGAGTCAGAAATCAGTTACTCATTGTCATTATTACCAAGTGAAAACATTTCTTTCTACCATCTGCAGGATCTGTGCTAATTTTGTACTGTGTTCTTCTCTATTTATATTTATTAGAAAAGTGTTAAAGTTTAATTATTTTAAAATAGAAGGCTTTTTTTTTTCCCATTAACAGGTGCTACTGTGGAAACTGGCAGCACAGTGCTGGGGTAAAAAGATGGCTAAATTAAGTATTGTGCATTCAGATTACACCTATTTCTTTACATTTACAGACTTACATGAAACAAGGTATTGTCATTCAGGTTCTCCTTGAGCCTCTGGAAATTACCAGAGGCTGTAGGCCATGCCAACATCTCTATTTCTATCAGAGTATTTCACTTTTGCACAAATATATATATTCATGGGTATACTTAATTTTATCCATGTTCTTCTAGTAAAAATCTGTAACTGTGGAAGTGTTTCTGTAAGAATAATCTTTCCATATTATCTTAGGAAGTATTTCCTGGGCATTAACACAAATTAATTTCATAACAGCCAGGCAGCACACTTGCCTCAGAGCTTTTTCATGGGAGCCTGTACTGAAACCATTTCCTTGACATGAGAGAGCCTTGCAGCTCTAACCCTTTGCTATAAGGTTAAGTTTGTGCAATCCAAAAATTTGAGCATGGTAAGGTTTTCCAGTATTAGCCCATGACTACTGCTGCTGAGGAGGAGAAAGACGAGATAAAGGAAAAAGTGAAAAACCCCTGTTTTGGAGAGATTATGGCAGAGAGAAATCTCTGGAAAAGAGGACAAGCCACAAATGGTGCCAAAAGCAATCCTGACAATCAAGGAGCTATGGGGCTAGAAAGCTGGTCTGCATGTTTAAATACCCCTCCAAAACCAGTCTCAAAATTGCCAGAAATTGAAGCTATAATCTACTTAGAGAAGAGCAGCAAGAAGGAAGAGAATGTGGATGTTTGAGGAAGGAACTAATATCAGAACTTTCGCTCTGCTGGGCAAGTGCTTCACGGTACTTGGGGCAGGCAATGAATGCTTCACTACTGCCAGACAAATTGAGCTGCTAAAAAACTTCTCCAGGCCGTATTTCTTCCCTTGCAGCTGGGTGCCCACTCAGAGTGATTCCCACCTTCATCTTGCCAGATTTCTGGACAGGTCATTTACACTTGATAGGCTCAGCTCCCCATCTGTAGGACAGAGATAATGATACTTCCCCACCTAAGAGAAGTGCTCTGAGGACAAATGTGGATGATTATTCAGGGGCAGCAATGTCAGAGCCTCCATGAATTCCTAAGGCAGGAACTTTGTGCCCTTTCTAAGAGTAACAAAGAAGAACAGCTTTTATATAGGCAGGATGCACAATGAACACGAGTTGGGAAGGCTCAAGGTATTATGCTTACTCCCAAAACAGACATTTGTTATTATTTTCTCTGCATCTCCTTTAGGCTGTGGAGCCCCTACTGAAACAATTGCCTTCCTGCTACCTCAGCTCTGAAAGGCTGATGTAAAGCATGAGAAGCTTTTTATTTTTCCTTGTGCCTGACACCAACTCAAATCTTTTCATTACTGAGGGAGCTGTTGCAGGAGCTACCGTTCATTCCTCAGAAAGGACAGAAAGAAGAAATTCAGCTGGGGTAGCTGTCACTACAAAACCCCCCCAAAAAAAACCCAAAGGAGAACTGATTCAAATGCACGACTTTATCCTGTTTCCTAAGAGATGCAAGATGAGAGCTGCAGCTATGAGCCTTGCTTTGGAAGGAAGCTTTGCAGAACACTACCACAAACACGTTTGCATTTTGAAAGCAAAGGCTGGTGATCTGCACTGTAAAAGGCACAAAGCATGGCCAGGGAAAGCAGTGGCCTTCTGGGATGGGGTATTAAAAACAAATAAAGAAAACCTGATACAAAAACAGGCTCAGGAATAAAATCGTGAAATACCACTGACTTTGATTCCATTCCTCAGGGTCAACATCTTGGTCTTCTCCCCTTTCATACATGTCCAACACTCCTGATGCTCACCACCCCTGGGAGCTACATCTACCTGTACAAAGGCAGGTTACTGCCTACTGCTGATGGTCAGTACCTACTCATCTTGGTAACAGCACTTTGAGGGCATACTAGAAAACAAACATCCTTTCTTCCTGTGGGAAATTGGGAATATTTAACAGCATACTGTGCAATGGAACCAATGTAAACTGTAGCCCAGTATATTTGCTTTAAATGACCTAATGACATTACGTGTTCCACCTACAGATGGCATGGGAAATGCCACGGTTGAGGTTTATCAGCAGTTTGCCACTTTCTACTCAGAAAAAATAGGCAGAATGTTCCCTGCAGCCAGGATACTAACAACATAACCAAGAGACAAACAAGTATGTTGAATCTGAAGCAGTGGTTACACTTTATTAGATCTGTCAGTAATTCTGTCACCCCACAGGAGGCACAATCTGAGCTCATGTAACCCATATCTCTGCCCCATTAATCCTGACTAACAAGTAGGAGGTGATAACTGTAGTAACTAAGAAACAAAATTAAATATAAAAAATCTACATTTAATAAACACCATGCAGTTTATTCACACATCCTCAAGGAAGGAACCTGGACCCAACCAAAGGATGACAATTGTATGCTAAATGACGCCTGATGTACAAGGGTAATTTCTGCAGAAACATGGATGATAACAGGTACTCTGATGACTCTGTGACAGAAATGAGAAATGTTCTTACATATTTTAGTAGGAAAATCATAATGAAAATACCAGCATTGAAAACAGGATAATGAAGACATTTTTGATTTGTAGCATTAAATTAATCACAAAATAGAATGAAATCATAAAGTGAAAAATAAAAAAAACCTCCTCTATCTTGCTTCTGTTTTACATATTAAATATGACGGCTTAAGGGCAAGGGGAAAAAAACTCCAAACATTTCAGATCAGTCCTGTTTGACAGCATTCCTATATTCCTAACACTATCCCTCCTCACCCCTCCTCCCCTCTCACTTGAATTTCATAAAGGAAAAAATCCACACAATCTTAAAAAGACCAGATCCTACTATATAAAGAAAAGAAATAAACTACCACTGCATGGTGTGTGTAAAAGACGTCCCATAGCATGCTATCAAATTTCAGACAAAAGGCTTCAGAAGATGACATCCATCTCTCCAACACAGTTTTCCATTTTCCTATCAGAACCCCAAGAAAGGGAGAAAACCCCCAGACAAATCCTCCCCCTCACTACATAGGATATAAAAGCAATGCCTAACCGTTTCTAAGTAAATTCAGTAAAATAGGACTTCTGCCTGGCCAGCCCTACACCAGACAGGAGGATTCCCACCACAGCATGTCCATGTGTGGAGCATATCTCCTGCAAGAGCACTCGCAGCTAACCAAGAACAAAGTGAACCTGCAACCACAGGCATAAACCATACCTACATCTGTAAACTGCATGGTGTTGAAAGCCACTCATATGTTACATAAATACAAAGGGCTTGAAGGCTTTTTGTTAGAGAAAATAAGATGGCAATGAAATAGTTACTGATGGAGCAAGTGGCATGTGGCACAGAACTGTGCCTGCAAGACCAACAGAGAATTTGAACAAAAAATATTGAAAAATTCAAACCTGTGACCAGTTCTCTGATTTCCAAATCTGTAGTCTTGCGGAGTAACCGTACTAACGCTGGGATACCACCACAGTTTTTCAGAGCTATTTTGTTGTCATCATTTGCCTTCCCATATACCAAGTTTCTCAAAGCTCCACAGGCACTACGGTGGACTTCTGTCATCCGATGGTCCAATAGGTCCACCAGTAATTGTATTCCGCCTTGTCTTCTTATCTGAAACAGCCAAAGTGATAATCATACAGTTAGGGAATGAACACCAGTATTAATAAATGCTGTCCAATGTAATGAAGCTGTGTTTTATGCAGGCTGCAGGTCAGCAAAGGTGTGCTGGTAACACCATAGAGCTGGTACATTACACTGCTTAGATTCCTGGTATTATTCTTTCAGTGGCAACTCAACTGTACAATGACAAACCAGAACTTCTGTAAAAGCAGCCAAAGTTAGTCAAGAGTGTTGCCTCATCAAGGTTTCTCATGGTTCGTCAAGGATTGCCTTGGCAAGAGTTTCTTCTGCACTGGAGAAACATCATCTCTTTTAGAGTGTAACACATCACAAGCTAGAGAAAAAACCACAAGGCTACAGCAAACAAAAAAAAGCACTTAACATCATGAAGTTTTTAGAAGTCCTGCCTTTACATTTAATTACTGGGAATGGGAACAGCTACTGTAGTCTCAGTAAGGATGTGATATAAACTAAATTGGGATGAGCAAAGATGAAAGAAAAAGAAGGAAATCAGCGGAAACATAAAGACAAGGATGATAAATAAATCGTGGAAATCTTGTTCTAACAAGATTGAGGGAGACCTTTAAGTGATGCAGAAATGAAGTCTTATGCATACCCAAGGAGGCTTACAAAATAAATTTCTAATGTGATATCTTAAATAAAATATCATTCTAAAAAAAGCACAGAAATATTTGAGACAAATGATCAAGAAGGTCAGGAATACCAAGTACAATTTATTATTAAATCCATTTCAAACAAATACATCTTTATTGTTCATGTGGCACTATCTGTGCCTCAAAGAGTCATCAGTTTTAAATCTAATTTTAAGAAACCACACAGCTTCATAACTAACATCCAAGGAGTACAATGCCTTAGGTTTAAGCAAGTTATACAGACATCTCTGAAAAACTCAAGAAGTTTCCCCATATGTATAGTTGGCTAAGGCCCAAAACAAGCCAGGCACTTCAGCTGGCCATTTTATATCTAAGACAAAAAAAATTTGAAATATTTCTGAAGCAGTTTTTGCATGGGCATGTGTTCTTGGAGCTCTGCAGGGGGAAGTCTTGGAAGACAGAAACAGTTGAGGAACAGTAAAATCTATCAGGAATTCAACCTTAATCTACTAACTTAAAATCTTTATGTACAATCAATGTATGGCATTTCATGGATCTAACACAAGCTTAAAGAAGGTGAAGTGCTGGGTCCTGTGTTACTGTCCCAACGAGCCCATGCAATGGTAAGGGCTTGGGGAAGAGTGGCTGGAAAGATGGCTATTGGAAAAGGAATGTCTACAGCCAGCTGAACATGAGCCAGCAGGTGCCCAGGTGGCCCAGAAGACCAATGGCATCCTGGCCTGTATCAGCAATAGTGTGGCCAGCAAGACCAGGGCAGTGCTTTTCCCCCTGTACCTAGCACTGATGAGGTCACACCTTGAATCCTGTGTTCAGTTCTGGGCCCCTCACTCCAAGAAGGACATCAAGGTGCTGGAGCGTGTCCAGAGAAGGGCAATGGAGCAGATGAAGGGTTTGGAGAACAAGTCCCAGGAGCACCTGAGGGAGCTGGGGGTGTTTAGCCTGGAGAAAAGGAGGCTCAGGTGTGACCTCTACAACTCCCTGGAAGGAGGGTGTAGACACGTGAGGGTTGGTCTCTTCTCCCAAGTAACAAGTGGTAGGACAAGAGGAAATGGCCTCATGTTATGTCAGGGGAGGTTTAGGTTGGATAGCATGAAAAAATTCTTCACCAAAAAGGTTGGAACTTCTGGTTCTTCACCAAAAAGCACTGGAACAAGCCGCCCAGGGAATTGGTGGACTCACCATCCCTGAAGGTATTTAAAAGGTGTGTAGATGTGGCACTTAGTGGTGGAATCTGCAGTGCTGAGTTAATGGTTGGAGTAGATGATCTTGATTGTTTCCAACCTAAATGATTCTGTGAATCTATGATTCACTTCAAATAAAGACTGAAAAGTGATTCAGGCTTTGAGGTTCCAAAACTGAGCTATATGCAATTACTCACTGCTTAAACCAGAAGTTCTCCCTTTCTTCTTCAAGTTTATCTGGCATATTCTTATTTTTTTAATAACAGCAAAAGCAAAGAAATAGAACAGCTGTGTAGTCAAAAATCATATACACCATAATGTTACAGTGTTAAATTAAGATGTTTTAGTGTCTATACAGTTACCACACAGCTTTGGTCTAAATGCCAAAGTGATAGAGTTTAAAGATAAACTAGGATATTTTCCTTTAAATAGACATTTTATCAGTATATCATGTGCAACTTTCTGAGCAATATGCAGGTTGCATCCAAGACAACAGCAGCTGGCACTACATGATGTGTGAAGAGACACGAATGGACACTGGTAAAATATATCAATTTCAGGCAGAAAGGTTCATCAGTCTTTTTGAGAGTTTATGCTTCTGCGGCTCAGAGAAACCACATCATTCAGTTTAGAAATGAGAAAAACAGGTCAAAGAAAAAAGGTGCTGCAAAATGTCTCACTGGTCAAATCTTTTCCATGTGAACAGGATGACTTGCAATAAAAGAATTAGCTCATTTCTGAGCCAGAAAAAATTTACCAAGTTTATCTGGGAGAGGTGGAGGGTGAAACTTGCTTGTTGTTTGTTTGGTTTTACAATCCACTACCATTTAACCTTCATACAAAAATACATTTGCTTCCCCTACTAACCAGATTTTCAAAACCAAGCATGCTACATGAAGAGCCACCTACATGACAAAACAGATGACATTTACTAAACAGACTAGGAAGAAAAATTTATGCATCAGTTCAACAAAAGGTGAATCAACCACTGAGCTTCACACTTCAACCTCTGAAAAGAAACAAGATCTGATAGAAGAAAGAATACAATTAAAAAATATATGAGTTGCCTGGTATGATGAGTAATACCAGGAACGACAGAATGAAAACATGCCTGCTGATCTTTGTGAATTGTATTTTTAAAGCACAATATGTTGAATGAATATTTTAATTGCTTTGCTGCTAAAAAAAGAGTAAGAATGAGAAAAAGTATTACTTTGTAGCAAAAATCATTCTGTGTGCTACAATTCAGTTTAACACTCAGAGGGCTCTGTCTCCATTCAAAGGGACTGTGTCTATGCTGTTTTTTCCACTCTTCCCCTTGCACACAACCAAGTGGTATCTCATGCTCCTCAGCAGTTTATCCTGTGGATGCTCTCAAACAACAGGTTTTGCTATCTTCTGCTCATTTCTAAAGGGAAATGTGTGGTTCTGCTACATTCAGCCAGTATTCCTGAGTTGCACCTTCCCTTTGCAGTCATGGTAGCTGATAGCACACTAGTATTCAGCTCATGCAGCTCCTCCTCTCCCAGGAACCTGAAGCCAGCAGCAGACTGAAGTGATTCAAAGATAGTTTCTTAAAAGCAAGGACATTAAATATTAATCTAAAATGCATTTCTGTCAGAAAAAAAAAGGTAATACAACAGAAATGAAACGGATGTTACATAACACTTTACATAACTTGACAAAATTTCTTAAATTTTACTGAAGAAAGAACCTATTCTTACTTGGGAAAGAAGATTTATTTTGCAAGCTTTCTTTGAATTTCCAAGCTCAGGTATTTGGCAGAGTAGCTGTGTCATGCAGGGAGAGATAGAACTGATAGTTCTCAAATAGGAGCTCAGTTTCTCATGCTGTTTTTTATCTGGACTACACTCTTGCTTTGTTGGTTTTGTTTTTTTGTTACAACAGGCCTTTATTCACCACAAGTCTCACCCCATCTTTGTGTTTCTATCAAATATCTATAGAGATATAAGATAAAACTATACTCTCCAGCAGGTTTAACTATGCCTGACAAATTGTGAGACTGTGATTGATGTTATCAGGGTCTATTTAAATTTATGGAAATAGAGGCAAAGGAAATGAGGTTATTTGTTCAAGTCCTTTAGGGAACTAAGAGCCACAGCCTGGAGGACAATTCTGACTTAGTCTCCCAGGGCAGATCTCAGCTAAGTTAGTCACAGCTCCAGTGAATTCAGCAGTGCTACTGCCAAATGTCTTTGCCAAGAACGCCGGGATGGATGGATAAGCAGCAATTTGCACCAATGGGGCATCAAATCCCAATCCCCCAAAGCACTTTTGATATACTTCTGTCTCTTTCCTAACTTAAGATGAAGAAAACATTCCTTAATATAATATTTATTGACATATCAGTGGCTGCTGCCTTGTTACATCTAGGAGGAGAAGAAAATAGAATATGTCAGAGTCTGTTTGCCTACTAAAAACAAACAGTGGAGTAACAACTTGTCAGGACATACATGGGACCAACTCCATTTTCACACAGACAAGCCCCAAAGTAGCCACTTCTGAACTCAAAAAAATAACCTTTAACCTTGCAGCACAACTGAGTATGCCCAGGTGTATCTGCTCATGTCTTGAATGCACTGTTCCCCTTTTACACCATCTTTTCTCAAAAAAAAAAAAAGAAGATCAGGGTAGAAGGATGTTAATATTGTTGTTAATATTGTCAATATTAAAAACATTGACAATGCCGGGTGGGTCTGTGTTGCATTGTTTCTCATGATTCTTTTAATACATGGATGCCATTAATTTCTGAAAGTTATTTTCCTTCCTTTTTCTCACTGGAAATATTTTGTGTATGTCTTTGGAAGACACTGTTAGGGAGCTGTTAAATATTGAGCTGTGATTAGGAATCTATGCCAATCAAAATAAAAACTGAAAGAACAGAGATTACATAAATTTTGGAAAAAAAAATTTCCATGGAAGAACGCACAAAGCTGCTTTCATCTGAGGAATCATGTGTTTTCTTTCACCAGGATATGTTCAAACTTTCCTTTAAAATTAGCTCTCTGCCATTAATGTCACTGTCTACTTGCTGGTCAGAAGCACTTGACCAGTCCCATGATGCCACAACAGAGGTAGACAGGACAGGAAAAGGTGTCACACTCTCTAGTACACAGACTGATAAAAGTGCACTCACGTCAGCTTGATGACAGTCTTCTCCTCTGGCATAGTATGAAGTTTTTTTGCATTACATCTGAGACTTTGTATTTGTACCCACAACATGAAAATAAAATTTAGACTCAAGGAGGGGTTCAGGCCACTGCTGGAGGCGGTGAAGATGTCAGTTATGTTCCTAATAAGGACAGCTTGTATACCTCACGCCAAGAGTCTATGAGAAAATAATTTATCTGTTTCAAGGCTTATCTTTGACTCAATGCTGTTTACCACAATGGTAGACTGTTAAATACTTAATCTACCAGGAGTTACACATGAACAGACTGAAGCATATGTGCTGGTAAAACAAGTCAATATGACATTGATAATACGTCTGAAATGATATATATAAAAATAAATAAGTATGTACTTGATAACTGTAAGATTTTAGCATATGAATTCTTGATAGCTCACTTTCCTAATTCAATACAACAGATTGGTTGGATGTGTGGAAGGAAACGAAATGTAGGATGTGAAGGGTATGCAGATATTTGGAATGTATGGATGCCTGTTTCGTGAGGACATCTGCTCAATGGCTGTCCAGCGTATAAACAGAGACGAGACAGGAAAAGTAATAAACCCTTGGACACTGATGTACACAAACCCTGCAGAGCAAGAGACAACACCAAAGACCAGATCTGGGAGGTCGCTGCTTGATGGGCTGCTGAAGGAACCACTCCAAGGCTTGGAGAGGTTCAGCCTGAGCTTGATTAAATGGCAGGGAGGAACAATTTAATGGAAGGGTCCTACGGTAAAGAGCATGCTGATGGGATTGTGGCAGTGTGCCAGACTCATGGGATGTTTAGCAGAAGCGCAAAGATAGGAAAAGGGAGACATTCCAAATGTATGGGGAAGGAACAACATGAGGAAATAGAGAAGGGCACGATATTTACAGACTGATCATCTGTATATAAGTTGTGCTTCAGTATGCTTGTCTGGCCACACCCCTCATTTAATCACTGCACCCTGTTTTATCTGCTTATTAATCCTAATTGCTAACAATGGCGTGACACTGTGAACCTTTAGCTGGAATAGCTGATGAGAAGAACAGGAGATGTGGGAAAGAGCTGTCAGAGACACTGTGGATCTCAGGGACAAATACCAGTGAGACCAGAGTGAACAAAATACAGGTGTGTGACCTCTCTTCATATCAAGCTATGAGAAATCTGGCCCTGGAACCTGGCGATTGCTTATGGCTTTGCAACAGCAGAAGCAAAGTCAAAGCAAATAGCTGTTATCTGTTTTGACTACCACTAAGGTTTCGAACCCTGTTTTGAAATACATTCTGTGAAATCTGTGGAACAAAAAGTAGTCTATTCCTCTCAGCAGCAAAGAAAAGAAGCAACACCCTTTCTTTCAATCACTGCAGAATGGGAATTGCCTCTTCCATCCCTTGGAAGGCTACAAAAATTAGAGCTAGAGATACAAAAAGAAAGAAAAGTGAAGCTTCAAGTTTTAAACAGTTTAGCTGAAGACTGTTAGATAATGAAGTATTCCAAAACAGCCTAAAAATACTTCTGTGACAGAAACCAAAACACCCTTCCTCTTCTATTTATACTCAGCAAGTGGGTATCTGAGATATTGTTCAAATTTTGCCAGTAGGTATCACTGAAACATTCTTTTCTGTATTTAATTCTGAGTGCTGTGCCTTACAAAGTAAAATATAATGGAAACAGAAGAGCAGTAGGAACAGGTAAAAAAACCTGTTAGACTGATAGAGTGATAAAGTGTGCTGCTAAATTAACACAATCTCCTCTTCCCAGTAAGACATTAAGTGTTCGACTATTAACAGCTCCACATTCCTAATTCAAAGATTAATTCATGGCTAGATGCTTACTTTCCACATTTTTCTTAATAATCACTATTGAGTAACTTCATACAAAGGAGGTGAAGGAAATCTAACAATAATCAATCCTTTCTACACATCATAAATATTAATTGCCAGTTTAGTTGATATAACACACTGCATCATCTGCCACTTATTCTGTGACATTTCTGCTATTAAGAAATCATGTTTTAATATATCAAAATACATATATTTAAACACACGGAATTATTTTTAATGCCACTGCATTACATACAGAACAGAACTAAAAAAATAACTGATCGCTAGCACAAATGATGTTTTGAATCCAATAAACACCAAATTAAAAGGACAATTCAGTTTAAGTCTGCTTCTGGAAATAATCAGTAACAATTTGTTTTAATGTTCTTAGATACTGGTTTTCTTATCAGCAGGGCAAGTGCTGTTTCACATGTGAACGGATTTTGAGCAACTCTGTTCCATCAGTGCTGGAAGGAGAAGCTACAAGTGAGCAGAACCAAATTCCAAAGAATTTTTAAATGGTGGTAGGCAGTGTTGTGAGACAGTCTTTGACTACAGCCACTCTGTTCTCCTCAGACTCACTGTGTGAGCAGGCTGGTGTGCCCGTACAGGCCAGGGCACTGCAGCAAAGGCCAAGAAGGTCGTACAGCAACTTGACTGCACTGACCGTTTATATACAGTATCCACAAAATTATTGTATTTCTTGATGTTTTTACTGAAATTTTACTCAGTTATTTATCTCGGCCTTGTTTACATCACTAAAATGACTTTCATCTAAGAGAAAAAGAATGACACTAATTTTGGAGAAAGGTTTGGAAGATGGGCAGCCCATTGCTAGCTAGTTTCAGAGGGCTGATTCCTAGAACTTGAACTAGATGCGAAAAGGAGAAAACAACTCATAAGAACAGCATATGGGAATAATATTCAGTGCAGCACATCTCTTAAGACAAATATACTGGTTCAAACTTTAAGTCCTCTCCAGTATTTCTTCTGATGTGCCTATGGAACAGCGGACAGACAATGCAAAATCCGTACATTGCAAATGCACATAAGATGTATTACAGACAAATTTACCTGTAACATCACAGGGTAATTTAGCCTCATTAGTGAAGTAATTTGCTACAGGTTTAAAAAAGTGCTGAGCAATTTTAGCTGAAAATAGAGCAGAATGTTATGCAAATTGCTGCATTAACTCCGAAGTCTAATTTGTTTAAGGAATCTTAAATCAGGGTTTGGATGTAGGTCCCATTTAAGAATGGCTTTCTCATTAGGACTTCTTAGATCAGATACAAAGGTAACACAAAGCTGTGAACAGGCACAATGTTAATAAATTCAACTACCAGTTATAGACAATGTTCTGCTTAAGTAAGAATTGTTCCCTCTGTGCTAAACTGCACTGCGTGGAGAAGGACGGGGATCTTTTTTCTGTGTCTGTAGAAACCAGGTGGGTGTTTGGTGGAAAGGCTGTGTGATGTGAGGATGCAAAGCATGGGGTCAATACTCAGGAGCTTTTTTTGTGGGAGGGGGTATCTTATTTCTGTTACCGAGTACAGATTTTTTTTTAACCTATGTCTCTTAAGTGACCTCTTTAGATCTTGGGATCTATGTGTGGGGTTGACAGAGGGTCAAAACCATTTTCTGAACAGGAGGAGACTCAAAATCATGTTCTAAAATTGCCCTGAGAAGGCATGAGTAAATGTGCTGCTTTCTCAGTCAGTAAGCCTTAATGTATTCTGCTCTGCGACACATTTTGCTTTTCATGCTTAGTAGGAAGGCTATACCTATTATAAATCAAAGTTTTTGTGTGATTTTAGATTTTACAAAAAAAAAAAAATACCTGGGTAGCCATGAGTTACCTATAATTGAAAAGCACTTTACCCTCGTACTTTCAAAAAATATTACATTTGAGGGATAACACAAGTATCCTACTCTAATCATGAAGGACTAGTGGGATCTTCCAAATAACACTTCTAACTGCAAGCACAGAACTGACCTTCAGTGTTTGTCTGACTGAGAAGGCATCAGAAAAGCAATTTTCAATCCCACTCTTAAACGCAGTATTTCCTAAAATTAACAGATTGTTACTGACCTACATTATAAATTAACACTAAGAAATACACATAAATATGATAAAATACACACGTCAAAGATTGTAACTAGTTGATATTGATTCGAGGTCTTTGTTTTTCAAAAAATGCACAATGCCAAAGAAAGTTCAGTAGTGTGCACTTAATAGATAGTGCAATAACAATATTAATTTAGGATGCAAAGACATTTGCATTACTCAACCAATCAACTGATTTAGTACTGTCTGACAGTAAATGAAAAATTATGATTAACACCAAGGGTTGGGATAATTTACTTTCTGGTATTTAAAAATAATTGAGTATCCATTTGAGAATGAAGGTTTACATTTATTATAGGTGAAAAAAACTGACATATATACTTCAACTAAAAACATCCTGGTATTTCTATAACCAGATACCTAGTGAAGTTTAACAAGATAAAGAAAATTAAATTTTTTTCTTAATGTAAAGCAAAAGTAAGTTTTTTAGAGAAAGCAGTATGTCACTACTTCAAATATTTTAACAGCAATAGAGGACATAACCTCAGTGTTATATGAAAATTTCTGAAGCTGTAGTTCACACTATTCAGTTAAGGATATCATAAATGGGATTTAGTCAATGTGAGCACAAATACTATACTATCTAGGAACAAGATGGTCACCAATAAGACCAAAAAAAATTATTCTTTTTTCAGTCATTTAAGCCCAAACAACAAAAAAACTCTATCTGACATTTCAGCTCTAATTGGAAATTCCAGAAGTTCTTTTTTTGATGCTTGCTGTAGCTACCTCAGTTTGCCTCACAGAATTAACAACCTGCCTCTTACCAGATTAAAAACACATTTACAATTTATTATGTTGAGCATCATACCTGATGACCTCTGCTCCCAGGACATTCTCTACTGTGATTTAAATGTGAGGTGTTCTCTTAGAAATGATGTATTATCCTTCAAAGAATCTCTCAGCCACATGAGAATTAAGTATTTGGAGAGCAAATTACTGCCTCAAAAGCTCATGAACGCATTCTCACAACATCCCTCTTTGGTAGGCAGTTTTGCTAATTGAAACTCAGACACAAAAAATTTAAATTTTTGTCTAAGATCACAAAGGCAGGCTATGACCTGTAGTTTAAGAGTTTCAGTGAAGCAGAAAGCTGCACTGCAGAAATTTTCCTCAATCTGCCCATTTACATAAGTTTTATAAATGAAGTAAAAGCACAAGTAAACACCTGCCTCATAGCTAATATGCTTTGTAATATCCACAGATCAATATNGTGTGTATATATATATACATGTACTGGTTTCAAGGTAGGCATTTCTGTTTTAGAGCCTTAGGTGTTCTTATGTCTGTACAAACCTGCGCCTTCTGCTGTCACCATTCTCAGTAGCTTAGTAACAGCCATCTCTCTGTATTTTTAAACATATTTTGAAGATCAATTGATGGTCTTTACCTTAAAAGTTTCATTTGGCAGGTCCTTTTTATCAGGACTATGATTTTCCTTATTGAAATCATTTTGCTGCCAACCTTTTTAATACAGATATGTTGAGAAAGCATCAAATTACAGATATTGATATCAATCTAGGTTATTTTATTTCTATATATAGTGTGCAAAGTCTTACCAGGGGTTGCTGGATGATGAGAATGGTAATAAAAAAAATATGCTCTACAGTAGGAAAGTGATCCTCTGCATTCACACATCAGCCTAATAAATCAGAGAAGCAACTGGCAGGAGAATTATGAATAGAAAGAAATCCATGGCATATACAGTAGAGCACTATACTGCTTGAAAAAGCTGCAAATATATTTATTACCCATTCAAAATGTCATCCTACCTATGTCAAATGACACTGTATTTCAGCGTATTACCCTTCTGTCCCTACCACCGAATATTTTCAAATACAAAAGATATAGCTTTTCCAAATGTTTTGATATAACTGCAACATGCTTCCCTCAGACCAGTGGAGAGAGGAACAGTACAGTGCAATGTTCTTTCTGTGTCTGCTGCATACCACAGAATGTAGCACAAAGGCATTCATCTTGCACACATAATACTGCTTTTTTTCCTCTTCTCCTAACTGCATGAAAAGCATTATCACCAGATATTCACATCTGAATTTTTTCGCTTATCAAATTTATTGCCTGAAATTCTCTTCTAGGTGCTTATTCTGACTGCCCAGAGCTGAAAAGGATAGAAACCTTTAGCCAGTATTCCCATCTCCAGTGAGGCAGACATGGTATGAGTGAGTGATAAACCCAGATAAACCAGATGTCTAGACAGGTTCTTGTTCAAGGCCTCACTCACTCCCTTCAGCCTGCAAGAAGATCAGAACCAGGACCCTAAACAGCAGCAGAACAGAGGTCCAATTCTGCCTCCCAAATATGTTTGTGAACACTGCTAACAGCTTCCACTGTAGCAGAGTCCAAACAGCAAAGTTGCAATTATCCAAATGAAACATTGATATCTGTTAACTACTACTACTACTACTACTAAAAATATATATAAAATTTTGGCTCACTTTCACTTTAAATAATTGTTGCTGACTATTACTATTATAGAAAAACCTTAGAGAGAAACTTCTTGAAAGAGTGGGGAAAATACTGTCCTTTTGCTTATTCCCTGGAGAGGGAATAACTGGGCAGTGGGAGGGGAGAGAGACAAAAGCAGCATAAAGCAGTGTTGAGATGAAAATACCAACATAAATTCTCAATATTAAGCCCACGATTTTGTAAAAAAATGTTTTAAGTAATCTTGTAAATTTGTTTGATTCAGTCTCTTTTCAAGATGAGAAAGAATGGTATGTTACAAAACAACTGGAAACAAGAAGGCAAGAAAAATGTCTAATTTTTGCTTATCTACCATTAACTCAAAAAAACCCAAACCACAACTAGATGTCTCACTACATTTATGAAATAGTACACTCTTAGTTACTTCTTTTAAAAATCATGCCACTTTACATGACTGAGGCTTTTTTCCAAGAGAAATAATTTTGAAATGTGAATGCCATAAACCCAAAGCATTCACCAAGACCCTCAGCAGAGCAGAGGATTAGAAGACAAGAACTGTCCCCAGCAATCTGCCACTACTTTGCTATGCTATCTTCGTTTAACATCCTAAATCTTCCTTTCCCCCTTATAAGCAAATGTTACTCCTCTGGGGCTTGCCATTAATTCATTTATTGAACAACTGGAACATTTTCCAAATCTTAAATCAAGTGAAATATATGCTAGGTACACAGTAAATCATTATTATAATTCAGGCACAGTATCGTGATGAAATCAAGAATAACCATGGTTAAGTGATCCCAGAGGGATCCCAGAGTGTAAAATGCCACTTTTTTTTGTGCTACAGAAAGCAGATATTATGGGGACACAGCACAGCACTCAGTGACATTCATTAATACTCAATCTTAATCATGTAAAGACTGTGCACAAAACAGAGATGCACCCTCTCATCAGAAAAGATGAGTATCATAAAATGGTATTGTATAAGTAAGATGGCAAAAATAAACACAGAAATGCATTCTGAAATTGGAACCAAGACTGTCAGTATAAGATTTAATTACCAGATAGAAGGTACACTTTTCTGCTTTTTTTAATGAAAAACTGAAAAGGCCTACCACTTTATCCATTTTTCTGGAAGTTATTAGTAAAGTAAAGACAATATATTAGCCAAAAATAAAAACAGAGTGATATACTTCCATAAATATTATTTAGTAACTCAGTGTTGGTCTCTAGACTGAGAAACATAATTACAATACTTTATGAAAAGTGAATGAAACTGGGTTTTCATTAGCATTGTAATTAAGACCACTCAGATTTAGGTGGTTTTAACAGTGTTAACATAGACTATTGTGTCAAGACTTAAGTAGCCATTTCTGCCTCACCTTATATCACCTGATATTTTAGTTAATATCAAAGAGGAAAAATGTTTAGCCACAGACTTATACTATATGCAATTAATTAGTGCTTCTTTGATTAACACAATTCAAACTAAAAGAGGAGAGAGGATATCATGGCGATGGCATAAAGGAACATCAAGAGCAGACATATGAGACACTTCAAACTGGCACTGAAATACTGTCATATAAATTCTCTTGTACGCCTATCAATAGAGAAGAGCTTTAAGTGCAGATATCATTGCTTTACTCAGGAGAAATAAACCATTTATATCTGCCTGCCTTAACAGAGAAAGAGAATTCAAGCTACTGACTGCTGGAATGAATAAAATGGAAGGGAACAGAGTGATCACAAGCGGTTACACAGCTCAGAAGATGGGATAAAAAAGAAAATCAAAACCAAGCAGCAATAGTAGAAAACAAGGGTAGCTTAAAGAAAAACTTCTGTGGAAAGAAGGTGGGACAAGCCATAGTTAGCGTATCCAAGTAATGGCATTTTGATCATGGGAGTAAAAAGGGGCGTAATTTCTATTTTGCACAAAAAGAGGACTCATCTTTCAGCCATCCCAGGTGTTGTAGAGATCTTCCAATAGGACAGGGGAAAGATATCTTCAGCCCCTATATCCCACTTCAGATTAGTGGGACTGCAAGAATGCCACAAGATGCACGATGCCAGGCAAACTGCCTGCCCATATAAAGTAGTGGAATAGGAAATTCCTTGTTTTGCTTTGGCAAATTCATTCCTTGGTTTGCTTTCTTTGTGTGTGTGGCTTTTCTCTCCTTATTAAACTATCCTTATCTCATCCCCTGAGTTTTTTCACTGTTACCCTTCAGTTTTTCTCCTCCATCCCACTGTGGGGAAGGGAGCGAGTGGCTGCGTGGCGTTTAGCTGCTGGTTGAGGTCAAACCATGACAGAGAAACAGCCTTCACAAATGTTTTCAGCCTGAAGCCATGTAGGAGTTGATATTGACAGGTTGCTGCTGACTTATCACCCTTAAGAAGAATAAAAAGAAATAATAATAATGATAATAAAAAATAATATCCCCATTTACAGGAGTGCCCATTGTCATGCAGAGCTAAAAATGGGCCATGGGCATGAAACTTACTCGAATGTTTTCAGTATAAACTCTTTTTATTTCAAGTACATCCGTGTGTAGAGCTTAACATGCTCACCCTCACATATTTACCCCTTTCTCTTCTCTGTCTGATGATAAAGAAACATAAATATGTGATTTTTTTTGTGTCACAGCATGGTAAGAGTGTATTTAAGTCATAGGTATGCTAGAGAAAGCTACAATACTCAAATTGACCAAATTAATTGTTCCTGTCACAGTTTGGGTTTGTAATTATCAACTCCCCAGTGGACCAAATGTCGTTTAGTAATTACAGGTCAATAATTTTACACTTGGCAGTTACTTCTCATGTTAAGGTATATGCAGAAATACACCAGAAATACAGTAACACTATATTCTTTAAGTAGTTCAAAAGCTCTTTGGAAAGCTAACATTAAAATATAAATAAATCTTGAGGTGGAATGAAAAATGGCATTCCCCATGCTAAAGAACAAACACCTTGAATGTAGTGGGATAAGAAGTAATAATATATCTATTTGTACGCCTCGTTTTCCTTGTCTTACTGTGAAGAGTGAGACTCCCTGGTGGTGTTGATGGCTCTGCGTGGAAGTTACACCTAACTTTCTTTCAGTGTAAAATCACGTCCTTGAATAACAAGACGCTAAGAGTGGAATGCCTTGTTGCAGAAACTTTCAATAGTGCAAATTAAGATAATTTACAAAAGACAAATCAAAGGATCATTTCCAAAAATACTTTGAGAGTAAAGTATAAAAACCGCAAATAAACAGCATTTTGTCTTTGAGTATTTGACAATAAAGAACCCATCAATAAAAACTCCCAACCTTTACTGCAAAACAATACAGCAAAAAACAAAAAAGAGATCAGTAAAAACCTGAAACATAAGTCTTGCAAAATCTTCATCAATGAGGTGTTAGAAAATTATATATAAAAAAAATTCTTACATACACTGTTTCTGGGAATGCCATTGGGTGCTGCATTACTTCATTTGCGTAATTTCTATCAGTTAAAAACTACATAGAAAGTATTGAAAATGGACTGCCTGACATCTACCTGCAGAGATGAATACAGCTGCCCAGGGGGATGGGGGCATAGACCCAAACTGCACTGCAGTAATCTAAACACAGGTAAGCAAAAGCAGGAACATCTCAGTGTTTATTTTAGGAATCAGGTACAGGCAAGCACCTTTTCATATTAAAAAAATTATCATTACAACAGGAAATTCCTTGTGAAGCAATTGAGGGAAGTATTTCTCAACTTGTGAGATTTTACCCATGGAGTTGTTTTAACATATAAAAATTATGGTTATCAAAGTACTAACAAAGTATTTATAACCAAACAGGGAAGTAAAATTTCTCCAAAGGTACACAGGTGTTGTCTACACTGAAATGCACTCTCAACAAATGCTGTGGAGTCTCCCTGCAATTACTTCATTACTTTCCAGTATCACCTGTGAGATACTTCTTTCATTTAAATTACATACTATGTCTGTATCTTCTTGCATGCAGAGATTAAAGGAGTTCTCATAGTGTCTTTGATGGAAAACTGACAGTATCGTCAGTGTACAAAGCAAATTCCAGCCTTTAACTGAAGAGATTTTAGAGGTAAAAGGAGAAGAGCAGTGCTGTATGTGGAAAAGTGAATCCAAAACTATAATTCTTATTCAAACACATAGGGGAAAAAAAGGAACATGGAGTAATTTGGGTTAGAAAAGAACTTTAATATCATCGAATGCAACCATTAACCCAGTACTGCCAAGTCCACCACCAAACTACGTCCCCTAAGAGCCACATCTACACAACTAGCCCCTTCACCAGCTCTGCTGCCCTTCTCTGGACATGTTCTAGCACTTCAATGTCCTTCCTGTAGTGGAGAGCACTCGAGGTGCAGCCTCACCAGTGCCAAGTACAGGGGGACGATCACTGCCCTGGTCCTGCTGGCCACACTATTGCTGATATAGGTCAGGATGCCACTGGCCTTCTTGGCCACCTGGACACCTGCTGGCTCATGTTCAGCTGGCTGTCGGCCAGCACCAGGTAGACAAGTCCTTTCCTGCTGGACAGGATTCCAGCTTTTCCAGTAACTCTCTCCCCCAAGCCTGCAGCATGGTAGAATATTCTGTTTTCTCTGACTATCGTTATGGAAGTGGAAGGGAATCTTGCAGAACACTGTAGAAATCAAACCAAGATACCCTCTGAGGATGATGTGAGCACTTCCAATCCCCCTTCTGGATCCTTCAAATATTATGAAGATTTCTGTCTGTCTGTCTAAAAGCAACATTATGGACTGTTTCTCCATCACCCCACACTAAGTGCAAGTATTCCCTGGGAGAAAACCATGCTAGAAACAGGCATGTGTGTATCCTTGACCATCAGGAATCTAGTAGTGCAATGGGTGACGCTGAAGTTACTACAACACAGCAACTATGTGTATTACAAAGAAGATAAGCAAGAGGTTAATGGAGTTTATGACCACTGCCTGACATGTGAAGAAGGGCACTGTGTTGAAAGGGTGCTGGACATGCTCTAATTAACTCACAGAAGATGTAGAAACACCTTTAGTTTGATTACAAAATGAATGCGAATGATGGGCTTCAGCGAGTTGGGAAAACAGATGCTTCCAGTGTGCAGTCACTTAGTTTTTAGAACTCGGTGTGATAGTGTCTGGACTGCTACTTTTCTTCTGAAGGAAGTCAATGGAACTGCTCTCCAAGATAAAGAGGACACTGTCCAATTCAGCAATATTTATTAAGGATACAAGGGAAGGCTTCAGACAGGACAGTTCAGCAGTTGCAGTTCTTTTATTTGACACCTTTGATATTTTTTCCTGAGAGGAAAATCTCAAGTGTTGTGATTTTGCTGGCAAAAATTAATTTCCTAGCTTGAGGAATGGATTTATTGGTGCCAAAACCCTGCAGTGACCTGATACACCTTTGCAGCTGATGGCAGGCTGCCATTTTCTGTGAGAGCAAAATGGTATTGGCATGTGAAACTGCACTATTCAATCCTTTTATATGGTGACCTCATACAAAGGAGGAAGATGTCATTACAGGAAGAAAAAAATGCTGTGGAAGAATGAATCCTGTGTTTAATAGAATGTGCTCTTTTAAAGAAATGTTCTCTGCTGAGTATTTTAAAATGCTTCTCTTTTCCTATATCCCCTGTCTGTTCCTTCTTGGCATCCAGGAGCAGCTACTCTGGCTCTGCTCACAATCTCGCCATTGTTGGTGTAAGAGCCTCTCCTGAGGAGAAAATGCCATCTGAAAGGGTCTTCTTGTGCTCTTCTGCCTGATAGGCTTTTCATTTGCCTTCAAATATCGGATCAAAACTTCTTCCCTCCTTCCCTTTTGCCTTTTAGTTACATTCTTCACTGTCGCCAGTGAAAGAATAATTTATATAAGGAATTACTGAAGTATTCTGAGATTCTGAATTTTGGAATTATTACGTGTAACTGTAATGGCTGCCTGGTAATTTTTACATCTTTAGGCTTCCGCCTCTGTATGTCCCCTTCTATGTATGTGAGACCTTCAGCAACGATTGGTCACTATTCAAAAGGAGATGAAAAATCTAACTATAAAACATTAGCAAAAAATAATCCAATTTCTTCCACTCCATTCTAATGTCTGCTGCACCACACAAGCACCCAGCACAGGGAACAAAGGTAGAGAATGAGAAGCACTACTGAGAGCATGTATAGCACATGCTTTGCAGTCAGCAAGACTCGAAGAGACTCAGGAGCAGCATTTGTGAAAAACTTTCAGATTAGAGCAGCTGTTACAACTGCACTTTGAAATAAAGACTAGCACTGAATGGATTTGAGCAGCAATAGAAGTGGCAGCACCTGCAAGAAATAACACCATCATCTTGATCAATGGCCAGTGTTTACTGCATTTACCTATTGCTGTCCTGCTGTGATCAGGGCTGGAAGGGGAATAACACAAATTCTTCCAGAAATATAAAACCTAATTCACTCCAAAGCTGATAGTATTTTTTCGTAAAAAAGTAAATTACTTCTGACACCTTAGCATCAAGCCTGGGACATCTTCACATAAACAGTTACCAACTTTGTTTGAAGTACTTTAAAATAGAGAAGGGGATTTGCAGACCTCATTGCTACATAAGACTGAGCAGGACATTTATGTTGATGCAGCAATAAAGGCACATTTCCAGTGACATCACCAAATTCATAGGCACACCTGTGATCAATGTGCTCTAGAAGCAACACCTACCATAAAGAACATGGTCATGAAGGGAAAAACAGCTCTAGTTTCCCTAGCCATGCATCCAATATTTCTGACTATCTTTTTCTCAGTTGTTTTCTGGAGAGCATTTCCACTTCCTTTTCTTGTGGGGGTGATTCAGAGGAAGCAAGGAGTAGTGTTCCACACTTCAGCCACAGAAATTGAAATATCTTAGAAGATAAAAACATAACGGTAAACCATAAAACCATAAAAGATACTAGGAATCTCAGAAATGCATATAGTCACAGCTGCTATTTTCTATTTCTGTCTAAATTTTAGGTGACACTCTTCCACAAAAGGAATAAAAGGTAAGCCTTTGTCCTATCAATGCATGAGGAGAAATTTTATACATATCCCACTAAGTTATGAGAGTAGGACAAGTCTGCCACTATACAAAAACAAAACTGGAAGACTGAAAGAATGGTCAGGTTCAGAGGACACATCATTAATCATTGTTTTGGGTAGGTGATACAGCATAAATCATGATTGAAAGAATAATAAAAAAATTATTTCAGAACAGCTATTTCCAGAAACTCTGGATGAAATAGCCATTAATTGCAGTGTGACAATTTGATGCTCAATAGTGATAAAGGTAAGAGAACTTTTTTCCCTGACAGATAACTACAGAGTTGAAACTTTAACTGCATTACATTTCAAATTCAATACAACCAGGTAAATTGTTGTATAATACTATTCTTTTGTGTTTGTATGTTCAATTATACATTAAAGATTAACACTTAAGAAATTATTTAGTGAATTCCATTTGCTTTTTCCTCAGTGCCTGTCTGGCACACAAAATAGCAGCAGCATTCTTTACTTACACTTATCTGTTTGTCCTTCTCTACGATTTGAAAGACCACCAAGACAGTTTCGTATCTTTAGCTCAAATCCTTTGCTGTATTAAAGCTAGATATTTGGTCAGAGCCATTTTCTCTGCTTCAAAAGAAGTTTTTGGAGTTTGTTTGCTCTGTAATCTCAATAAGAGACTGCAAGGAAAATATGATGTATCCTGTTGTCTTTTCCCTTGTGTCAGACCTGGCAGGATTCCCTGCAGCAGGACTGGAATGCTGCTCTCCATGAAGAAGGAATTAGATAATAAATGTGGTCATTCTCAGACAGAGGAGGACAGGCCACAACACCCAACTACAACACAAATACTCCACAGAAAACAGAATTTTGGTATCAGTTTCCATTATTTAGGTGTTAGTTCAACTCATAATTCAGTTATCAGTTATTAACAGTTATCATAGTAGCTGTCCCAGGCAGGTTTAACAGGACCACTTAAGTTCCTCTGGCTGGGTATATACCTAGGGAGAATCGGGGATATCTGTTGTGTTATCTCCTTACCAACAGGATTTTGAACTCTCACACAAAAGGTTACTTGAGAAGCTGTGATTCAGTGGAAGGTCAAGCAGGCCCTGGGCACACTACTGAGCCATTTGGGTAGACCCTGAACCCAACAAGCAAACACAGAAACTGTTTCAAGCGCTCTGCTGAGTCATGACCTTAACACAACAGGACTTGCCATTAAATAATAGAGGTTGGTACATGGATAGATACAGACAGAGATAAAATAGTTTGATAATGTTGGGTGCTTTGGTCTGAAAAGCTCCATAAAGCATTACAAAAGTATACGATACATACCATTATTTTGTCCTCTTACAAAAATCCAAAGTATCAGAAGTTTGAAAGCATATTCTCAGATGAACTGTTTTAAGAAAGGTATTTTGGTTTGTTTCCATAGCAGTTTATGTATTACATAGTGAGTAGTATACAAAAGCCCTGAATAACAACAAATGAAGTGGAGGAATCCTTGTTTTATCTGCTATCCTTTCCCACAGAAGCAGCTCAGAATGCTTCCTAGTGCTCTGCTGTTTTATTTACTGACCTTCACCCTTCCAGCTCATGAGCCTGAAGCTTACAAAGGCTGATGTCCTGCTGGGATGGGTGAGATCAACAATTATCAGATACCTTTTTTCCTAAATGGTTACCAACAGAAATTAAACCATCTGCTTCCCTCAAATGGGACAGCTAGTTGAGGGCTCTCAATCTATGGCTAACAGGAGGCAGCAGAGATTGTGCAATGAGTAAATTGCTCTAATAATTTAACCGCCTTTCTCAAAGTTTAATCAATTCTTTTACTGAAAAACTAATTTCTGAATGAGACTCAAGTCTCATATACAGAGAAAGTGTACAATTAAAATTTTTAGTGACACCTGTACCAGAGTTCTCTTCTCCAATGCAAAAACATCCCTCACCTCAACATTCATGTAAGTGCTTTTTATTACTATTTCTAAGGTGTTTGAGGTGATGTATGCAACCAGTGCAGTTCTGCCAATGCCAGCAGACTTTGTGCTTACTCACTAATGAATTTCCTGAGCATGAAAAAGCCTGAAAGTCCTATAGTGGGATAGATCTATGGAGTGGTTTGTACTGAGGGTGAGGAAGATGAAGCACTGGTAAGCCAGCATCACTGCACAGTTCTGACAAATAAGCAGTAGCAGATCTTGATCTCAGTTTACCTTTACATGCCAAGCTAAAAGGTGCCTGTACTGGCACAGATTTATGTGCACACCACATGTCCCTGATTAGCAGTGTCTCTGAGAGGGCCAGGGTAAGCAGCTGGGGCTGGTAACAGCTTCACTCATTCAATTTTAATTGACTGCTGTGTGTTTGTCTGATCCCTCAGAGCTGCCTTCCTTCTCTTTAACTTGTGCCAAAAGCTGAGCTGGTCCCATTAACCACAGGGAACAAACAAGCAAGAAGTATCTGTCAGCTACAGGTACAGAACAAGCTCTATATTGATGTCTGAATTACATTTTAGATGCAATCTGCACTGAATTCCAAAATCATAGACCAATGAGCACCATTCAAGCTGCAAACACAGTGAAATTAAACCTATTCACACAATCATGCATTAAAGGACGCTTTGATTTAGAACCCTTTTGCTTAATTTTCATGTTCTGTGTTTGTGTTTAGTGTCTAGATGCCTCTTGGAGAACCCTAAGGAAATGTCCGTATGTTTCAGCGAGATCAAGACTACACCACTAGCTGATCACTGAACAACTATGATACAGTGTTTAAGTGGTGTGCAATCAATCAAAATATTCCAAAGAACACAAAACAATTAGTTACAACAATATTTTATGCATTTTTTATATTTTCTAACAGTCACAAATGATTTAAGTGAAAGCTTTAGTAAAATGGGTCCAGGCATATATCCATGATGTCTCCTGTAAGCCTTTTTAAAGCACACCTAAATAATTGTTGATGATAAATAGCAGACAAAAAGGGTTGATAAATCTTACCTCTGCTTTTATTTTATTGTCTCCAAAACAGAGGTGCTGTAAGTAGGCTGCAGCATTCGACTGTACTGAGGGAAATTGATGCTGTAACATCTGTATAACTTCTGGAAGCTCTGGATCCCGCCATCCAAACTCTCTGTACAAAAGCAAATACAAAAGATTCATCAAAAATTCTGCTACTGGTGGATAAATGTGGCAACACTTAGGTGAACAAAAAAGGCAGAAATGTCTAAATAAAATCTTTCCCCCCCCCATTATTATCAAAGCAAACATTAAAATCAAATATGAAGCCATTTTTCATTTTAAACTGTACTTCTCTGGTAGAAGAATTATACAAAGTATAACTAGAAGAAGTAACTTTGTGGAATTAGTTCTCTCACTGATAAACTTTCCTAAATAAAAAGGCTATATGAAATCTTAATATAAGAAAAGAAAGAAAATACATGCTCGCATTACCACAAATGGTTTGCTGTGAAATGGTAATTTGTAAAAAAGTCCTTTTTACTTATTGCTCTCTCTGTGTAATCCTAATCGCTATCTTATATAGAATGCAATGACCAATTTTGTCTTTTGTTTGTTTTTTTTTTCAGATACAGTCAATGTAAAACTCTCACACATTTCTGGCCCTACTCCAGCACGCAGTCTTTGCACTTCAATCCTACGGAACATGAAACGTCATTAGCATCACAGAAAATAACGGAATCCAAGAATGCTGAACAAGTCCCAGTAGGCATTGTGCAGCTTCCAGACCTGAACTTAAAATCAGTCTGTCACTTTAGGTGAATTTTTCCACTCTGTGTTTAGGGGTAAAATCACTCAGGAAATGGCTTTGAACTTTGTGTCCCATAACCCAGAGATACATGCAGTCTCTCTGCATGATATACTTAGTTATCACATGCCTTTTCCCCAAGAGCTTATTTTTTGTGCCAAATAAATATTTTTACCATCTTCCATCTAGTGGTACATGTTTAAGCTAACAGAGGGAAATTAGGAAAAAGAGGTAACTAGGAAAAGAGTTCTCTGTTGCAGTTCCCATGATCACCTGCGACCTCATTGCCAGAAAAACCCCTGGTAGACTTGTTGAAGAATCCAGCTATAGTATTTGGAAAAAATCCTGATCATCAGTCTCCTTCCTAAATTATAGGGATTTTTCTGCACTGAGGCCAAATACACGTTACTAGGGGAATTCACAGTACCTCTGCAATCTGTCCCAAGCACACTTTAAATACAACAGTTCTCCACAACATTTCAGGGAAGGAAGACTCATTTTACAGTAATAATGAATTGCTACAGAACAGAGGGATTGTCTGTTCTCTGCTCATATGTGACGTTTGCCAGATTGAGAGTTGTCATTACAGTTGTATCTTTATGGAGATTCAGAATGAATATTTAAATGAATATGAGATGTAAAAAAACCACTCAGAACTTCAATGGTTCTCTTCTGACAAAACGTAAGTTAACTCATGAATATTAGAATTCACGTTAAACTTTTAATACAAAGAAACCATAAAGATGTAGTAATAGATCACATATGGACTATTCCAGTGAATTTTTAGATGATTTAGACTATTGGAAGCCTCTACAGGAGACATCTGCATAGGTTCAAAATGATTTTAACATTCAATTGATATTTTGGAAAGTCAGAGAACATTGTAAAAGGTATCATGGAAGGCTACAAACTTCAGTAGCCAAAGATTGCAAACATCACATTTCCAGCTTACCATGACTCTGTTAACAAGTGAAAAGGAAGGGATTCACTGGTTAAGTGAACTTTTTTATATTTAAATTGCCAGAGATCATAGAAACAATCTGTTATCTGACATAGTAGCTTCCTCTTATATTTGGTTTCTTTCAATTAACAGTGTTGACACTTCCTAACAGGTTCTTCAAACCTATTAGATTTGCATTCTATGGAAATGGCTCTAAACTAACCAAAAACATCTTCCAGTTTTTTTATTTAAATAAAAATAAGGAATGAAAGCAAAATCCAATAACCTTACTGAGGACAAATTAATTATCCTATCTCCAGTTCTAATTTATTCTCATTTTCAATCCTAGATGCCAAGTGCAG
Organism: Drymodes brunneopygia; assembly: GCA_013400955.1. Taxonomy (NCBI): domain Eukaryota; kingdom Metazoa; phylum Chordata; class Aves; order Passeriformes; family Petroicidae; genus Drymodes; species Drymodes brunneopygia. Next base: position 120,392 of record VZTZ01005664.1, on the reverse strand, counting down.
GTGGGGGTTATTTTGGAGGAATATATATACAAAATACCAGAAGAAAACAGCTTGAATGACAAGAGAACAAGGGGGAACATCTGAAATTAGTTGTTTTACAGCACGTAACTACATGTTGAAGTGTGGCAACTTCTTCCAACAAATTCTCTCCACAAGGAAAATTCCTCCTTCTCAACACGTATATTACTTAATCCAACCAAAAAACAAACCAGCCAAAACCGAACTAAACAATAGGCCCACTGTGTGCAGTAGTACTTTATGGGCCCTCACTATCAGATCAGGTTCTTCTTCCTCATGCCTTGGAATCCAGAACAGAACAAGGCAATGAGGGGGCAAAAGGAAAAAGGTCCCTTCATCAAAGGAACAGTTGCTTGTTCTGAGGAACCTGCAGTCTTTTCATGGCACTTACATACAAAAAGAAGGCTCTCCCTACCTTTACCCTCTGATCTCCCAAAAAAGCCAGCATACAAGTGAGGTATGAATACTTGTTGCACATTGGATGTAGGTAGAAAATCAATACAGAAAAGGAACCCTTAGCACTGAATACTGAGCTTGTTATGTAACCAGTTTTTGGAGAGATAATGAATAAAGTAGGAAAAAAAGTTTAAAAATTTAGCCCTAGTATGCACTGTCATTTTAAGCAGATGGTCTCCAGGATGACCGTATTTTTAGTAGTTTCTAAATGAAATACAGTAGCTATATAAAACAAACAAAAACTTCTGTCAGCAGTTAGGGCTGCTTGAATAATTGTGATAATTTTAGCAGCCTTCAGGGCAAGAAAGAGTAGTTTCTAGGGGTTTAAATTTTTTATTTGTTTTATATAAGCCTTTTATAGGTATAAAAAAAGTGAGAATGAGGAAAAGGATTTTTTAAAGAACAACATTAAGAACAGCAGCTGTATTAACATTTATTTAAAAAATTTAAACATGAGCTTTTTAAAATTTGGCTTAATTATGAAAAGTTAGAAAGGCTACTTAATGAACTCATCTGGCAGAGGGAGGGAGGACTGATATTCCTTAAAGACAATGGCACAAAATGTATGTGGAACATTTTGCATAGATGTGGGGGAACATCCAGGCCATACCTCCAAGCATACATCCCTAAATGACAAAAAATATGTATTAAAATAGAGAGCCAAACAAAAAGTAAGAACTAGTAGGAGAGAGCTGGAATTAACTGATCTTTTACTGCCTACCAACAAAAAGTAGTAGGGTCAGTATTTGACAGAGGTAAGTGTCAGATTAAAGGAAAGTAGAAGGATAATGAAAATCCAATCTACCTTGATTTCTGTGAAACATCTGATATTGTGCCACATGCAAACTGGCAAAACTCTCAACATATGAGGATCCTTAGTAAAATTATAAAGTAGAATTAAGTAAAATTCAAAATCATAGCAAACATCTTAAACAAACACTAGCTAAGCCTGTGTTCCTTCTTAAAACATCTCCATGCTCACAAAATCTGAGTGAAGCAATCCACATAGATGGTGAAACAAGCCAGAAGGCTGGAGTAAATCTGAGGAGGTGCGTGGCATTCTGAGAACACTAACAAAGTAACTGTGTGGTTGATTCAAAAATGAAGAGTAAGGCAGTAGCTGTACATGCAAGATCTTTTGCTAATCTGCTACTTGCCTATGGTTTCCTTGGAATAAGAACACTAATCCATTTAGGTCAGCCAAAGGCTTCTGGTGGTAGTTTTTGCACGAGAGAATCCCAGCTGTGCAAGAACTTCACAGTTTGTCTGGAAAGGAGCATTTGCCATGAACTCTAAATATTTTGGCAGGTTGTAGAAGTGCATTTTTATCTAGGAAGCATCCTCATCTGAGGAGACTGACTGGAACACACCAAGGCGTTCCAACCTTCTTTCTTTGATGGAAACTGTGCTCTAGGATTGTAGGATTGATCTCATTTTGAATCCTGCAGAAAGTTTTAGCCTGAAGTGGTGACAGCAGACTACTGCTCCAGGAGTGGAAGAGGACCCAAAGGGGAACACTAAGCAATATGTAAACCGGCAATATATATGCCTACTGTTATCACAAAAAGCTACACTTTATTATGAACAACTGAATAGAAATCAACAAGGAGTTCTACACGAGACACAACAACTCAGGCATAGAAGCAGTAGCACTTAGAAATACAGGCTGACGTGGGTAGTCCAGATAGTGCACTAAAAACAGGTCCTGCTCCTGCAATTGCATCACATCCATGTGCCAGAAAGTAAAAGAGATGCAGACTTAAAAGAGATTGTTTGTAACACAGCTGAGTGCGTTGGCTCTGTGGGTTCACTTAGAGGTGCTGCTGAGCACAGAGGATGTACTGCATCTGAGTATTTGCTTTAATTATGCCAGAATTTTCTTCTTCAGCTATTGAATATGCTGATGGCACACAGAAAAGCAAAACGAAAAATCCTTTTACATATATATCTGCATTGATTTCAGAAAGACTACTAAATGAGTTTTTAAAACACAGGTCTCCAGCTGGTAACTAAGGATACTGATTGCTTCTACAAAGCATTGGAGAAGAAGGTGTGATGGCTCTGTCTACTCTCCAGCCATTGGTCACAGTGAATCTCACGAGAGTTCAGGTTCTTATTTCTGATTTACATTATTAGAGCAGAACATTCACATCTGATCAGGCAGTTGGCACAGGAAAGCACTGACACCCAGAGCTATTCCTGTCTCCGCAGCATTCCCCAGAGGCAGTGCTGTGAAGACGCCCGCTGTAAAGAACCATATGCTTGACAAAGACTGAACTACCACCAAGTGTTTATCAAAGAAAGAGAATGTACATTTTTTTATTACAAGACTGTTTAAACCACGTCTGTGTGTTCCTGGCTGTCTTAATACACATGTGAAAAAGTCTTAAACTGGTAAAGGAAAGGTTTTCATATATGAAGTGGTGCTCAAACACAAAGGCAATTCAATCTGAGCTAAGGATATTTCCTCAGTTTTTACCTCAGATACATTGTGGCATTGCTAATGCCAGTCTAAAAGACCTTCTGCTGAATTTATGCCTACAGACATACACCCTTCTGTTTGCTTCCTCTCTCAATTCAATAAAAAAAGTCTGAAAATCTCTTTTTCCTCATTTCAGAAAGGAGAGCTGTGAAAATGGTTTTCTGGTAGTACTAAAAGAAAACAAACTACATGTAGCTCAGGATCAAACACAAGGAGAACTAATCAAAAGCCAAGAGAAGATCAAAGAACTAGCTCCTGTGTTTAAAGGGAGAAATTAACTTCTACTAAAATATTTGGAAGGCAATATACCAATACTACCAAAATCTCTCTCTAAGGACTTTTCTTGGTACATTTAAAAAGAGCAAAGAAAAGATGTTAAACCTAACTAGAAAAAGAAATCAAGAATATTTAATCCATGGAAAAGAAATGTGATATAGAGAGGAAGAAGCCATCTAACCAGCTCCTTTCCTTATTTTCTCTCTGTGACTCTCTGACAGTTGGTCAAACACAAGAGAACACAGACTTATTACACTTGATTTATTGTGAGTTAAATTTGAAGTGCTTCCTGTAAGTACTTTCTCTTTTTCAAACACATTTCTCCATATATACGCACACACACATATGCAGAGATTGCCAGTCCACTCTGAATGATCTGCTACAGTTTAAAAGGAGGCAGAACTACTGTATTTGCTTTGAAAATGGAACATATGAATACTGGGTAACTTCAGCACACAATTTTAAGAAATAAAATAGATATGTCAATCTCTGTTCCTCTCACCTTGGAAAACCTTCAAAACCCTTCAGCATACTTCCTTCTACAGCCAAATTTGGTCAAAGGAGTGCACAGTAACAAGCAATTGATCATCATCCTGATACCCATGGTGATAAAAACAACACATAACCAACCACAAGATGTAGTAACAGCCTCTTTGGGCCTAATGCAAATCCCATAGGACAGAAATGAACCCTTATCAGAAGACAGCTCCCTGCGCTTCTCTTCCTGTCCTTTCAAATTAGATAAGCCAAACCCAGACTACTGGAAAAGTAAGGAACAAAATAATCTGACATAATTTAGTCTAAATTTGGAAGCATCAGAAGGACAACAGAGAAAAGACACTGAAGATCTATCTTCTATGAATAAAAATATTAAGTTCTTGGGAAACAAAGAAATATGTTACTGTTTATTCCAACCTGAAAACTGTAGCCTGTGTGGGGTGCTCCCTAAGGCTGATGTACAAGTAATCCACCATCACACTGAGTAAATGTAAATATCTCACCAAACCTGTGATTCTGGAATCTTGCAAATCTTTATCATTTTTTCTTCCTCTGAAGGAGCTCTTTACTCTTTCAGAAACGCTGTTCTTGTTAGAGCTTTTTAAATTTAATGTAACTGTAGGTAAAACAGCTATAAAGGTATTTGGCACTCCTGTCAAAAACTTGGATGTTGCTCTTGGGTTATGACATTTTCCTGGGTTTATGCTTCTATGTGGCCTAAACTAAAACCGCCAAGCAGTAGTGCTTACACAGATTCAAAAGCACAATGTGGTTTTTACAGTATATTTGTGCCTGCTAATGAGGTGCAGAGAAGGATGTGATGCACCAGATGTAGAGGATTCTTGTCCAGCTCTGCCAAGCAGCGATGGAGATGCTCAGCATGTCCCAGGTCTTAAACACAACCATAAATCTGGAGTCTCAGTGTTAATCCAGTGCTTCAAAAAATTACATCCTGAAAGCAGCAAAGGGCCAAACTTGACTTGTACAGTGGCAAACATACCCTCCCGCAGTTCTGCCTTTGTACCCTTTACATTTTCCCCGATAAGGCACCGCTCTTCTGTTATTTAGATTTTAGAATAAAAAAGCCCTAAGCATGCGAAGAGGCCAAGATGAGAACTAATTCAATGTAACAAAAATGGCCTGGAGCCATCTTTAGATTTAGTGAACATTTCATTTAAGAGGAAAATACTTTAAAGATGATACAGTTGAGTAAAGATTATCTACTGACACTGGACCATGTGTTACTATTTACAGCTCCAGGTTACTGCCTTCAATACAACATGATTATATTCAGATGTATAAGTATTATATGCCCAAGGTTACCTTCATTTCATTTACAAATGCCTTTTTATTGAAAACGTTTTCATGAACCTTTATGAAATATTTTTTCACTCTGTCTTGGTACGGATCTATATATTAATTCTCTCACACCCTGTGAGGGGGTTTGCATTTCTTATTCTTATGAAAAATATTGCCTGTATTGTGTGGTAGCCATACCCTCAGTACCTAGGACAATGTTATCTCTCCTCTCGACTGTGTTTGGAGTAGGGACTTCAGTGCTTTAGACTATCTCTTACTTTGCCATTTGTATTACTTGGCTTGTTTAGTTTGTTTGTTTCAGTTAGAAAGTGATACTTGTCTTTAGGGGATGTTGAGTTGAAAGTCCTGAAAAACTCGTTTTATCTGTTCCTCTTCAGGTATTTGCATATATAGGGACTGCCTCTGCAAAGGCAAGTAAGGAGCAAATTAGCTAAGCTACCAAGATGTCTTTAAGCTGTCTAATTTATCTTCTTTTTCCCTGTGATGCATAACATTTTTCTGACCTCCTACTACAGAAGGGCCTTACAGTAGCTTAAAATGTTGCAGCTGTGAAAATATGCCAAGTTAACCCTTCCCTGAGAGACCAGCTCACACTTGGCCTCCCTCCATCTACAAGAGTTCACACATCACAGGGCAGATTTCAGCAGATTGTGAAATGTTATTCACTGGCAGCAGTGCTGTTACAGATGCAGATATGCTTTCCTCATAGATCAGAAAGGTGGAAACATAGGCAGGAGATTAGAGCAGTACATAGACCTAGGGGATTCCAGCCTTGACTCTGTCATTGACTTACGTTGTCAGACAGAATTATTTACTTTAATGCCTTTCTCTGAGGTTTGAGAGGTTTTCCATCTCCAGAGACCCATAAATCAAAGTTGTCTCCTTTTCTAGAACTACTGTTCCCACTCAGAGGCTCCTAAACCTTTCTGTATTTCAACAACAGGAGAAAAAAAGGCTTTTGAGACTGCTCCTCTACAGCCACAGAGAAATGTATCCTTTCTAAAGAACAAATGTTACTCCACAAACCCCTGATTTCCGTAGGAAAATGGAAGCTCTTTAGAGAGGAAGATACATATTTTATTTCCCCACATGCATGATAACATCTAAACATAGCAGCTATAAAAAAAGAAAAAAGCAGCAGGAGCACCTAAACATTAGCCTAACGGCACCAGTGTTAATGATTTAAACCACACTTATCTGTGGGAGGGGAAGCTGGCACACACAATATTTCCTGAAAGGCACAAGGCATCTACACTGTTTTTTGAAATAACCAGAACCACAAAAAGTTCTCCAAAAGGCTTTGAGGCATTCTACCTCTCTCCAGTCAAAGCTCTTCAATGTTGTGCTATTAGGCAGAATGAGTTTCACAATAAGGGATGTGACAACACATGGTTTGTCTCTCCCTGCTGCTCTCTTTCCCTGATCAAGCTTCTGGCTCCAGATCTCAAGTTCAATGGCAGTGACAGGAGAACTGCTTCTACCCTTTTCCGGCAGTGACGGAAAAGTCAAGCTTTTTAAGGTTTAGGCAAATCAAGAAACAATTAAACTGGATGTTTCTCTCCTATTCTCAAATGTAAAGCTTGGACCTAACACTGCCTGGGTAACCTGGAGACTGCCACAGGAAAGCTGTGACCACCAACATTAGAAACTGGGTGTTTTCTATATGTGTAGATAGCAGAAAATAGGAAATTCCAACAGAGCATACAGTTCAGCACAAGCTGCAGAAATACATTTTACAGTTGGTGTGGGGTGCCAGAAAAAGGTGGTAATCTAAACTAACAGAAAGTCTTAATCCTAAATATCTTGTGTTATCTCAGTCCTTAATGATTACTCCACTATTGCCTTATTTTCTCACTGCACAGCAGAAATCCATACCATTCTCATCACCACACATCCATAGCAGGTCTCATTCTTATCTGTGCAACACTTTCCAGCACCCCTTGTCTTCCTGAGCACAGCAAACTCTTCATAATAGGCATACATTTGATGATTAATAATGAATATTAAACAATAAAACTTAACAGTGATTCAAGATATTGATAAANACTTTGAGCGTCCCACTAATTTGCTTTCAAACCACAACAAGCATACAAATTGGTAAGTCCAGAATTTGTTCTGAAACACCAACTCTGGAAAGCCAAGAAAAAAGCTTACCAAAATTTCTAAGACTGAATTTTTAAAAAGCCAAACAATAAACAGTATTAATTTTCTTTTCTTATAACTAGACTCCTATTCAGTCTTTTGGAAAAATTGAGGAACTAATTCTGTCCACTAAAGTTGCAAGGTGTACAATTCTATAAATGCACTTGAATTCTGTCTTCTTGTCAAAGGGAAATACAGACTAATGGTTTTCCTGTGCTGCCTTTATTTCAGTTTTCATTAAGCATGGAAAAACTGATCTCCTGCATGCTAGCTTGATGTACCTTAAACTACAACCACCAAAACAATGCAATAATGCAAGACACACTTGACATTCATGAGACAGAAAGTTCATGGAGTCAATAACAGGAGAGTTAAATTGTTAAAAAATTGCTCAAATAAAAGCTGTTCGATGGAAGAAAAAATATCCAACAGCAACGAGTAGTGATACTCAAATACTATTGCTACTTCCCATCACATGCTTTTCTTCTTCTTCAAAGTACTGGAGAAATTCTAGGGAACTCTCTTAATGCACTACCTAGATAACATCATCTTCATGCCAGGCATGGGTAAAGAGAGACAGTGCTTACATGACTCTCTGATAGAGGGGGGAAAAAAATTGGTGAAAGTCAAAGGGGCCTCTATTAAATCCTCAGTCCTGGTTTTCAACACTCGGAACCCAGAGAGACTCATTCACAGTTAGGTGACTGTAAAAGGTTTTCAAGTATATAAAAAATGCAGAGAATCTGGACAGCACCTCAGGGGAGTGCAGGGCAAGAAGAGACTTCCTGGGCTACCAAAGCCAATCCCTGACTGTGACCCTCCTGCTATTTGGCATGGATGTTGCCACATCCACTGCTTAAGCTAAAGATGGCTTCTTGTAGCCATCACTTGCCTTGAATTTAAACCAGTCTTGGATTCTGTTGATAAAAACTAACAACAGTTTCAGTTTATAAATAATAAAAACAACAACAACAACAAAACAGATTTGTCACACATTCTTCCAGAAGAAGTGCTTTTTTGTTACTGGGATTGCTGTTTCTAACCGTGTGTTTTGATTTTGTCCTATTTTACTCAAGACATCAACAAACACAACACGTATCCCACTTTTCAGAATACTAAGAAAACAAGGCTGTACTTCAGCACTTGCAGGGGGAAGTAAATGGAGAAAGGATGATTTCTAGCTGGCTATCTAGCATGGTAATGTCTCTGACCTCTATTTGGGCCACAATATAACCCAGAGAGTCTTCACAATGACTCAAAAGCCAGCAGAAGAATGGTGAGTTTGTCAGTGGTTGAAGTACTACCAAGTGCTTGTGAACACCAAAGAAATCCACAACCCTCAAATGATGTATCAGCAACAAAAGCAGACCAAGAACAGTGAATCCCAGCTGAAACCAGGAAGTGTCTTACTAAAATTAATACAAAAGCTGAATCACCAAAATAAAAAATATTTTACATGGACAATATTCAGAGTTTAGTGCAGAAGTAGGTTGTATCTTTTAAATAAACCTGAAAGAAACATCTCACATGTATATTTGATAGTTTTACCTGAGTAAAATCCAACTCACAGAAAAACATCCTTTGAATGGGGAAAACTAGCTCCCTCCCTTAACTGTCATCCTGTCAGGATACAATGGGGACATTACTTTTCTATTCTTGAGTAGAAGAATGAGGCTGCAGACGGTGCTACACAGCATTTCTACAGAAACGTTTCCAGCTGAACTGTGAAACACTGCATGTATTTAATAAAACCACCGGAGACAATAATCATAGTACTGACTCAGGGCAATTGCCCTTATTAACAAAGGACAGAAATACTGCCAAGGATCTGTCATTTGGAAATCAGAATCAATATCTTAAAGAGGTCTTTGAAACTTGAATATATTAAAGGAAAATATGTGCCTCAATCTATCAAAAATCTCTCCTCAGACAGTGGAAGTACAGCTATTGACAGAAAAATAATCAGTTACTCATATTTTACTTAGTTGTCACTTGTATGGTATTTATTTCCATGCATCATGTTCTGGGTGGATTTTTCATCTGATACACTAAATTCCAGTGCCCATTACTTTTGCTGATCCAAGAATTCAGTTGCTGAGTGACACCCCGCAATACATTTTGTCAGCAGCAATAAGTACAGACTGTGAATTGTATTTTTCCCTTTTCACCTCAGAGCTAATTTTTTTTCAGACTTGGATAGTTTTTCCCCCCCATATTTTCTTACTGAAACTGAAAGGACAACACTACTCCTTCAAACTTTGAAACTGTTATCTCTGTGCTCAACTGATAGTTTCAACTCCAGCTACAAAATCCTCCAAAGGAGAAAAAAAATTACATTTTTTACACATCCTTAATTTTACATTTTGGTCATGTTAGGAAAAATATGTATTATTTTGAAATTCATATTCCAAATTCTTGTTGTGAATGCCAAAGTCAAATTCAAACATGACAAAGTTCACAGATTTTCAGCTGTGTTGTTTGCACAAGGGAGGCTGGAAGTGAGAGAAGTCTGAGATTTTTTAGGTTTGTGTCAATACTTGCTGTTCATAAGTTTTCTTCTAATGGCAAATACAAATTCACATAGGAACTTGATATAACTTGATAAAAATGAAACTGATATCCAATTTCATTAAAACTCACTGTGGAAAAGCCATGGAACTGTTCTACAACAGAGGATATTATATCTGGTGTTATTTATTTATTAGGGGAGAAATCACTATATAGGCTACTGAGATTATTTTTCTCTGTTTCATAAAAATATGTCCCTCTTCTATGTTTTTTCATTTCAGCATCAAGGAAGATGATCATACGGTAAAGCCCTGTAGGTAACACTGCACATGAAGTACAGAGCACACCAGACTTCAGTATGAGACCACACTTTTTAATCACCACTTTAATTTATACTGGAGTCTCTTCCACTCTGAAGTTAATGGAAGGCATATTAAGCTCAGAAGTGGCTTACAAGAAATTCTATAGATGAAGTTATATGCACAAAAATATTATTGTTTTAGATTTCCACGGAAGCTGATACTAATGAACATTAAGGAGAATGTTCTGCAGCCTTCCTTGCACACTTGTGAATGCCGGACACAAAGAGGTATTATGGGTATTTTTGGAAGATAAAAAATTACACGTTTGTTGGCAAACACCTCAAGGCTTTCAGTCTTTTAGATGGGGGTCAAGTAATCCTGTTTTCTTTGGTTTTCAGGACTGTAGTATGACCACACACTGCATACTCTAAGAGGTATTTAGTGGATGTATCTGAGCATGAAAGGAAATTCTTTCCTTCCTTAAGCCATGCTAAAGGCAAATTTCAGCTGACTGACAAACATAAAAAATAAAGTTAGATATACACAGAAAATAAAGTCTCTATCTTAATTTGCTACACAATGAGATCCAAAGTAATTTAACTTTTGTGGAGAGTACAAGACACTCTGATGCTGTAATTGCTTTAGTATGAATTACAGATACGTAACTGTCAAACTGGCAACCACATGTTTTACTTGCGTAATATATATTTTAAGTAGAAATAAAGTTAAGTATGCTAATTAGCTACTTGTGTCCATCGAAAGTTCAGAATTGGAAACTAAGAAAAAATTCCCACAAAACAATAATTAGAGATTCGGTGTATGCTCCCAGTTGGCTTTGCAATATATTCATTTCTCAACCTTTTGTATAACAGATTATATCTTTCTTTTTTTAAATTTTACAAGTAAATAGCAAAACTAATTAGCTGCACACTATTAAGTTAATGCACATTTATCTACAACAATTCGATTCTGACTGTGAAATAATCTTTCTAGTCCATAATTACACTCCAGCTTAATTAGCATAATTTCTGCAGCACATTCTTAAATAAAGAAGTTGACATAAGGGTTGTTCTTAAACACCAAGGATATTCTAGACAAGTAGAAAAAGGGAGACAGGCAGAGCTGCATTAAACACCTATTATGTTACCAATATAGTACATATAAAACAAGACCATGAATTCAATACTATCTGTACCATCACAAGCATGTCAAGATGCTTTCGCTAAAGATACGCAAAATACTTAAAGGATTTGAGATGCCTCTTCTCAACTTCACTAGAAGTGGTTCCACATCCTCCACAGCTCCTTTCTCCCGTCACTGCATCTCATCCCCCTCACCAGGGGCAGTCTGCAGATTATTCATTCTCCCACTCCGTGTATTAGTTTCCTTCAGAAAGAAAACGCATATGGTCTTGCCTTTCTTACACAAATTTAAGCACAGTTAATTCCCACTGAAGAGAGTCACTGTAGGTGAAAACACAGATCAGCCTCCAGAAATTAACAGTGAGTGTGGAGGAAAAGGCTCCGCCTCCCTCAGCAACCCTCTGATTCAGCTTGTTCCTCTCCTACCAAAGTCCATGAGGTGCTGGGTGTCAGAGCGTATCAGATTTGTACATCTGGGCTACAAAATGTAAATTCAACCACAACACAAACAGTCACAAGTCCTTCCTGAGAGTAAAGAACTAAAATTAAGAAAATCACTTTCTTGTGTCTTCATCTAACCATTTCTAAATAATAGTAATTTAAAATGAACTGTTATCTGAAGTGCTGTTCTTCGGTTCTGTGAAAGATTTTGACCAAATATATGGTGTTGGTGAGGATGTCCTTGTACTCCTCCACAGCCACGAGTGGTGAATCTCACTTGTGAAGGATTGCCATTTATTGTGCGAGACCATGAAAGACAGCAAGATTATCAAAATCAGCAAGGTGATGTAAAGCTCAAGTTCTATTTTCATGTAACCTCTTAAAGGATTTTAATTTAATCCGGTTTCCAAAATGCCTAAGACTCTCTCAAAAACGTAGACTTCAGCTTTTAAATCACACAGACACTTTTAATAACTTTACTTGCTCTAATTAACTTTTTATTTTGAGGTTAGTACTATTAGGCAAGACCAGGACCAAAATGATCTCTGCATACTAATCAGTGATGGACTCCTGCTGCTGCGATGTAACATAGGAGGAGACGTTCTATTCAACAAAAATTCAGAGCAACTGATAAAACAGGTCCTGGAGAAAAAAAAATCAGCAATACCTATCTCAAGTTACTGCTTTCTTAGGAATACATACAACTAGGCAAGTTCTGCCTGATCAGAATTTAAGATAAGGAAATACATCCTAAATTAGGTTCTAAAAGAATTTTTATTCAGACACATAAATGATACATCAACTACTGTCTTGAGACTATATAAACACAGCCTATTCAACAGGTTTCAAAAGCACAAGGAAAACTGAAGATGCCCTGGAAAGTTGCTCCTCTGCTGCATCTCAGAAGTGATGCAATCCAATGCTGAGGGAGCCCCTGCTTTGGCAGAAGCAGGGAGGGAGGGAGTGAGACCACAGCTAACTAGTTCTGTAGCTGCAAAATCTGCCTGACCTTCAGGCCCAGGGCTGCTTAGGAGGATGCACCTGGGACACGAAGCTTGTTACCTGGTCTAGGCCAACATCAGCCAGGTTTGTGTACAGACAACCTGTGCAGCTCCCATCAGTCTGCAATGCAAAGCCAACAATAGCTGAGACTTCTATTTAAAGCCACCCCTTTCAACTGAAGTTACACACAGCAGAGATTAAAAGCAAGCTTGTCAGAAGACAAGTATTAACCTTTTTTTGCAGGTAAACTTTTCTTCTTATAATTAAGACTAGAATACACAAACAACAGAAATAGTAATATTTTTCAACAGTCTGAATTACCTTTGCTAGTAAAATTTTACTTTAGCCAGCTGTTTAAAATCAGGTTATCTATAAAATTAGCATGGTAGCCAAGTTTATTAAAAGATGCTAATGATTTTGGCTGCCAAACTACAAGGGCCTGGCTGTGAGTCTTTGTTTGTCAACTGTGCACCCAAAATGAGTGCACCTAAAATTACTAGCCAATTTTGAAAACCTTGATCTGCTAGGTTTGTCTTGTTCTTTCTCTTTGACAGCTATTTACCTCTGCCAAATTTTCCATGCAGAACATGAGAAAAGAAGAAAGCAAATCAGCTTTGCCTTCAGTCCTGTGGCTTTGAGTTAGGAGATAAAGAGTTATGGCTTGAAGACATGAGATAAAAGCAAAGCAATATACTCAGAGCCACAAACTCCATGAATTAAACTCAGAAAAAAACCCCTGTAGGTCAGGCAGAGATCATGCAGAGTAAGCACAGCAAGAGACAAGGAAATGGGAGGCATAAATATATTGTTATTTTTTCCATGTCATTTCATCTTTCTATACGTCTGGTTTGCAACCTATTAAAAAAAGCCCTTCTGAAAGATTTTTGAGACCCCGTTGTAAAAATCACTGACTCCAGGGCAAAATGTTATTATCAATGCTGCCACAGAAGTGCAGAGTAGTCACCAATGGTTTTAAAGAGGGTGAAGATCTAAGACAAAAAAACCCCATCAGGAAGCAGATTATTGACTACCATTTGTTAAGCGAGCACTGTGCAAAAAGAAAACGAGAGAAGCTTAGTAAAAGGCAATTTGTTTCACATGCCTAAAGAGATTCTGTTTTTCATTTACATTGTCAGGTATTTTGCCCTAAAAGTCAAATTTCCTTAGAATATATTCTTCTCATCCCAGTTCTGAGAACTGATGCTGACTGGAGAATATAGGCACAACACGTACCTAAAGAGAGGCTTAAGAAAAAATTCCTCACCTTATTAAAAACAATCCCAGGGTAGGCAGCTGGAAAAATGGTCAAATACTCACCAAGGACAGCCCTTAATAAAATGAGACCTAAGGTCACCATTTTACCAGATCTGTTACCACATTGTTGATAAAATGCATGAATGACTTGTGCAGCTGAACACTTGAAACTGGGTGGGTTCATGACTGTTTCAGCAAGTTAGACTTGCTCTTGACTTTTCCTGTCATAATGGAATGACTCAGCAATACCGAGATGCCAAAAGGAAGACTCAAATGGCTGAAAATTTGAGTTTTGCTTTATATCCACTCAAGAGCAATTTAATGACAAATCTTGAACAGGCCTGGGATGTGCACACAGTATAGCTGAGTATTTATGTGATAGCAATCACCAGACTTACCAATACCTATCAGCCCTTACTGCCATCTGTTCAGCAGTCTCAGTCACTTACCAACTGGTAAACATCTAAATACTACTCCCACCATCTTCCTTATAAATACTTTCATCAGCCACTACAACCAGATAAGAAGCTTGTATTTCTAGAGAATGCTGCTGGCCTTGGAACTGATTTCCTTCCAGGTCAACAACAGATAACATTTTGAAGAGTCAAAATTTTACTTAACAACATGATTGCTCAGCACTAGATTTTCTTTTCAGAAAAATTTTAATTTTTATATTGTAGCCACATACTTAGATGGCATCTTTTATTCCATTCTAAGTGATAGCAAAATTAAAGTATCAAATGGTTTCTTGTTAATTGAAATTCACTGCTGTGTATTTTATTAATTGCAATTTATGTGTTAATAGTTTGACACTGCATTTTATCCAATTCTCTTCTTCTCATAAACGGTATCTACAACTGTACAAAGCACAGCATCAGACTCTCAGGGGGCTTCTTCATGAGGAAAGTCAAATGTGAATGAGAAGAGAACCAGGAACATGACAAGCAATTTTCCATCATCCTGGAGAAGACTTCTGAGAATTGGAGATCAAATAAGCTGAGTGACTATTTCATGAGTCATTAAGTGATCCTGGCAGGAGGACAAAAGTTTGGTAAAAGTTCCATGAGGTATCAATTAGGAGGTAACACTCACCCAGGAAATAGGTAACTGAAGTAATCTAGCCATTCCCAGCCTTTTATCGCAGTTGTGTTGAGTAATCGTTAAGAACACATTTATTACCACATTAAACCTTCTATGTCTTCCCAAGACTATCTTTGGTGCACAGTAAAACTCATGAGCCAAATGTTTCTTTAAGAGTTTATTGACATACTGCAGACCTACTCTCTTCCTGACTTCTACACATTTCAGAGTAAGGACTTTTAAGGAAAAACTGCTCCAAAAGGCCTGTTGTGAAACCATGAGCTTTGCCCATGTCAAACATACCCACTGGGCTGTTTCTTTGGTAGGCAGACAACTGCCCATGACCCCCAGGTATGACTGGACTAACTGACAGGCAGTTTCTTACACATCCAACTGTTAAATCAAAGAACTACACCATACCTCATTGTGATGACTCAGCATAATCTAAACACTCCAAAGCCCTGTCTGAAGTCATGAGGAGGCAACACTAAGATAAATTAACCTCCATGATAACCACACACCATAGGAGCCCCAGAGAAGAGGACCACTCAGCCAGGAGCCTGCCCAAGCTGCTCAGCATTCCTTTGGAAGGAAACCTGTATCTGTCCACCTGGATTGTGACTGGATCCAGGTGTCCAGCCCTTGGAGATACACTGACTGAAGTAGCTGCTGAAATGACCAGAGCCGTTTCAGCAAATCCCACTTTGTAGAGGTAACAGCTTATGGATTTTTAAAAAGAAATGCATTTTTAATGTTTGTAATGAAATCCCTGAAGTTAAAAGTCCATGATAATTCAAAGACTTCCTAGAACTGTAATGGAGGTAGAGTAAAAAACAGTAATTATCAATATTTTCATGTGATCTATTTTGAACAGGAATGCATAATAATGTTCTAAGGCTCACTACTGCTGAAATTCAGAAGGGGCCTCAGAAGCAAGATCATCCAGCACACAGCTCAGTGACAAGGACAGTGATATAGCTTAAAAAAACCTTATGGTTCTCTGTGAGATTCATCTGACACTGCTGGAAGCTAAGGACTAGCTAAAGGAATATACAGAAAAACTAAATAATGACTTGCTTTCTGTAAAGGTTTGGTTTAAGGTATATTCAGAGCAAACTGGCCTTCAAGTATTTGCTGGTATCTAAATTTCCATTTCAAAGGTGTGCATAGACATGGTAAGTAGACAAAAGAACCCCCAGCTATTCTCTCTTCCCTAAGAGAAAGCAAAATCTTTATATAACTATCTGCTCTAAGAATGTTGTCCTACCACTGGTAGATGAAAGGACATGGAAAAGATAACAATCCATCATGCAGAGCAGGGAGTTACCAGATTTAAACTCAGCAAGATCCAGTGAGAGAAGCAGCAATTAGATGTGGAACACTGCAGTCAGGGGACAGCTTTCTGAGCCACACAGGCAGAGGATGCCAAGGCTGTACCAGCAGCTCCTAAGACACAAGAAAGTGGTGCCATAAAATACCCACAAGGAGCACTGAAATGTGCAGTCAGCCTTGAAAACGTGTGCTGCTCAAAGGTTTGTTCAGCTAATCACTAGGATTTCTGCATTTCCCTGTGACCTTCTACTCTAGTGTTTAGTCTTTAAACGGAATATTCACTTTCCATATAGAAGATCTGCTACTATTTCAGTAAAAGATATGAAAGTAGCAGGGATGAGTTTTCTCCTCCTATAAACAGTGAATGATCCTAGGTACAGATACAGAAATCCTTATAGGTTACAGACACTTTTTCCTTTCTAAGATTTCTCAATGCACATTGAAACTGACAATTAATAGTGCAAAATCTTGTTGAATGCACTGGAAGATAATGAGGTCCAGCTCATAGACACAGAAATAGGGGAAATAATACAGGATCACCAGCTTTATCATCCATTAGCTTCAAAAAAGCACAAATATGCACACTTGGGGTTAAGCAAAAGAAGTAGAAAACCAGAAGACGTCTTTCTGCACCATCGTAAGTTTTTCTAACATACATTTGACATGCCTTTTCTGTCTTAGAGAAAAAAAATTTAAAACATTTCATTTAGTTTATATATGGTACTAATGTTCAAATACTTTGCATATTTTTAAGCTAATTCAAGAACAGAGAATTCTCTGAAGTGGCTGAAAAACTAGCAGCAAATACATATAACAATCTTTACAAACACGGCAGTTTAAAAAAATATCTTTGCAACGGAAGGAGGTCAAGCTGACACTACCACTGCACTGAAGAGCTGTGTCCACACAAAGCCTTCTAACATGGGCTGTTGACACTTGGGAACAAGTGAGCTGTGTCCTGCTTCACAAAACAAGTGAGCTAAGAACAGCCAATTTTTGGAAGGATAGCACTGTCTTGTATTTGCACTATCTATTAGAGAGTATTCTGAATTTGGAATATATCAACTGCCTGTTGTTGATACAACACGTGCTTATGTGAGTTTTCTTTTATCACGAGTAAAACAAGATGGACAGTGTATGCAATTAACATCTCTATATGCAAACCTTTCTTTTCGATTGTACATACATTGCTGTGACCATGAATTCAAATCAGGTTTAAGAAACTTGCACAAGGAGCTATTTAGCTCTAAAACGTTTCTTAGCCCTGGCTACATATGAAGCAAAAACCTGCAAAATTTTGCAGTTCTTGGTAATAAAATGAGAACTCTGCCCATGAAAATTTGCTTTTCTTCTTACTGTAACAGAAAGAATACAGAAAACTGTAAAAAACTGAAAACAATTAATACTTTAGCAAAAAAAAAACCTTGTAAGGTTTTTTAAAACATTGCCATTAAGCATAGTACAGAATATACCAACATATTTATTTGAATCTGTGAGAGAGCATCAATTAGTCACAGTGAGGCAACCATTGAACTTGGCAGATTTTAAGCTTCTGACAGGTTATGAGGTATTTTTCTTCATTTTCTTCAGTTCAATTGTTTGTCCATACGCCTCTCTGACCACCCAGTGCCACAGAAAATTTGGGATGAGTGTATTATATTACACTGAAGCCCCCAGTGGGGTAGCTGCTGGCATTCTGGCTTAATAGGGAAACATGGGTATTTTAACTGCCAGAGCGACTCAACTCTGAGCACATGCCATTCGTGCACAATGACATTCTGTCAGCAAACTGCACCACTGAGCAATCCCAACGTTATTAGATTCTTAAATCCTAATTTGTTTCAGGTTGACATGACATAGTATGTTTCAGCTCCTGCTGTTAGTGATATTGTTGCAATGAAGAAAAAAAACCCATCTGTATCTTCCCACACAGTCAATGATTGTGAGAATCTGTGTGCTAATGTATTTTTTTGCTGCTCTGGAGTGTGAAGACATTAAAATATATCTCTACCACAAACAGCATGAATGAGTATTTAGATTTTCTAGTAGGTTTGTTGGTTCGGTTTTTTTTGTTTTGCTGTTTGGGGGGGGAGCATGGGGTAGTGTACAAATGTAGTTTTTTCTAAGAAATTATGTTTTTCCAAAATCTTTCGTTTCTCCACAGTTTTAATTTTTGAACAGTGCTTTGGATCATGCAGCTGAGTCACGGTATTTGTTAATAAATTGTGTGTTTTAAATTAGACTGGCAGTGTTGGGACGGCATGGTAAATGGCAGTTGGTTGCGGAGAATCACAGACGTGAACTGGAAGCCTATTTGGGACACACTTCTCAACATCATTTACGACTCACAAAGCAAAAGATGACAGATGTAGGGCTAGCACTTCCATAGAAAAAAGGACAGTATGTGGTAAATTTGGATAATTACACCTAAAAAAAAGGTCTAATTTTATGAGTTGGAGGAAAGATACTTCAGTAGAAAAAATCATCTCATTGGTGGGGTAGATTTTAAGAAGACTGTGAAGAATTGCATGTGGACTAAAACCTTTTATTCCACCAGAAATTAAGGTTTATAGTAGTTCTGACATCAACTGTAGCAGAAGAATGGGCATTCTCTGACTCTCACTGCATGATGTGAAACCACCATTTTTCATTTGTATCTTAAATAGTATAGAATACATAAATTAATTCTCTGCTTATGCTACCTAAAAATGTTAATATCAACCCACATTGTATTTTGAATGATTAAATGGTTGTCATATGGGTTTTTGACCAGAAGAACTTTGTTATTTCATCAAAACCAAGATCTCTGACTGCTTATTCTTTCGAAGTTTTCAGCAGGAAGGTCTGATGAAGATCTGAAACAGGTAGGTGCAACTGGAAAATCTGGGAAGCAATTCAGGACTGACTATCTCAAATGGTAATGAACTTGTAAAGCTAAACCAAAGTTGTCAAACATGCCACTCTATGTCACAAAGTAGGAAAAGGGATTTTAGTTGGGCTACCAGGTCATCTCAGGCACTTATTCTCAGCATCTTGTTACTGACCACTAAATAACCATTTTATTGAATGATCCTGTTATCACCACAAGACCCTCTTCATGCCTCATACTGGCTTAAAATGCACCCCATCTATGTGAAGTTATGACTTTTCCATATACATCCCATCATACTTACCCAAAATCCATTTTAACTGATTTTGGTGTGGCATTACAATTTCTTTCTTAAAAACTCCATGTTTTTCCTCTCACACCACATTGTATTAATATGTGAGTATAGAAATAAAAAAATAGGAGACCATCTCTACATGTGAGCTGATCAGTTCTATTCTTGATTGCCATTTCTATTAGTCTCATGCAAGTGTGATACAGATCTGAGCTGCCTAGACCTACTTGGAAGCCCATCTGGAACACAGGCATCCTATGAGACATTTTGTGGGGGCTAAAAAGAAATGCTGTAGCATTCAGTTTGGCTCTTTTGTTTCTGAGTGCTCTTGCTACTCTTGGATGAACCTTATCTCGTCCTAGCAATCTCATATTCTTAATTTAGTATTTTGCCACTGATACAACGTTTTGAGATACTTCCTATGATAAGTTTTTTTTCTCTTTTCTCAGAAATGCTTCTTAGGAGGAGAGAAAGCAAAAGCTTTTCACTTGCTCTTCAGTGAGCAAGTGCTGGCAGGGAAATTCAGGAAGAAATAAATGTTCCTCTAGTGTAACAAACACTGTGATTCACAGGCTGAACTAACTATTGGCAAAGTCTGCACAAGCAATCTGACACCGAGGACATTTTCACTGAACCGTTTCATTACGTTCTTCTTGATCCCATGCAAGCTCTTGTCATTTCTAAGCTTTGCCTACCTCGCCTTCGGGATGTCTGACTCCAGAACCCTGTATCATTTTACATCACAAGGGGTAGCTTTCCAGGTTAAAAGCTGGCTATAAATTGGGAATGGATGTATACATCTCTCTGTCTTTAAGAATTGCGGGAATTGAATCCAAGGCAGTGCGGGCTAAGGGAGCAAGTAGGTCAACAGGTAGCACTTAAAGATGTGCCTCAAAGCCACATGACCAAAAGTCTCATCACCTCTTAAGCAGCAGAGGAAATCTGGAAAATTTCTATGCAAATCGCAGTGTATGAGAGAATGGGATACCTGGAAGCCTTACAGACCAAGATTACCCTGTCAGTCTTCACCACAAGAAAAGGAGTAAAACAAGAGATTGGCAGATGCTGTGAGTAGGCCTGGAAACTTTTATACTGCATTAGGGATGGTAGGATGCAAAACCCCATACTAGAATCACTGAATCCATCAGTTTTAGTACATTATGTTTTGGACAATCCATGATTTAAGAACAGTAATTTCATTCATGGCACAGCGCATATCAAAGAAAAAAGATCAAATTTAATGCAGTGTCTCAAAAATTAAATTTATCAACATTTTGAATTAAAAACTTAAAACAAAATTTAAGGTTAATGGTTAGTGAAACTTTAAATGCTAAACACTATGAATCAGAACTTCTTACTAAGCCAGAACTCCATACTAACCTTCCTATTTCTTGTGCTTCTTCACATAAAATTTGTAATGATTTTATGAAGGAGGAAAAAATGTGCAAGTTGGATTGAGGCACTGTCAGCTTTCCACGTTCTTCTGTCCCCTCAAGGAATTATGTAGACACAGATCAAATTCATCATGTAAGTCTTGGCAAACTTTGCAGTATTAATAAGGACCAGATTCTATCCTGACAGCAGGTATAATTTGGATTAACCACAAGATAAAAAAAAGTACAAGAACACAAGTACAAGACTAAACATTTTGGTAGTTTCTGGAACAATGTATTAAAAGAAAAATAAAAAGTATCTGATTTTCAGAGGGGCTAGAGTCCCAGTATTGAGCTGTGCAAGCATGTGGCACTTCTGGAAAGCAATTCCCTTCAAATGTATTGATCATCTCTGTTCAGTAGTAGTTGACTTTAATACATTGAACTTTGGCTTTGTTTTTCCTGTTTTTGTCTTTTCATTGAAAAGATGTCATAAACTGGATTGTAACAAGGCAAATTAGAAAAGTAATTCCAATTACATATTTTAATAATAATTTTAAGTTAATGAGAAACTTCATAAATTTCTTTTTCACAGCAATAAACGTTATGTGATCTGCTTCTTCATTATTTTCAGATTTTGCAATTTGCTTATTCAATGAAGAGTAAAAATTTGATTTAGATAAACACAATTATTTACATTCTTGCAGCAAATGATTCTCAGATGAACTAGAAAACAATTACACTCTGCATACCCAAAGGAATACCAAAATTCTTGCAAACAGCAACCCATACAGAAAATTTTAATTAGCTTTTGCTTTCCTGTGTTAAATTTAACACAGGTGCCTGCCCATCCTCTGACTAATTCTGAAGAACACCTTCTTGCATGTTATCTTGGTTAAGCTTTCAAATAATAAAATTTTTTGCACTTGACCATAGAAGAGTCTTGTAACTCTTCTGTGTCTCAAAAAAACTACTGTATCTCAAACATCATACCTCTAAAATATCTGATTTGCTATCTACTGTTGTTCTTAATATTTTTTTTCACAATCTTTTTCAAACACATTATCAGTTTGAATGTAAGTACAAGGATTTTAGTTACTGACTTTTCTAGGTCTTTCATGTTTCCCCATTCTTCTAAGGTACTGCAAGGCAGGCTTCCAAAGAAAAACTTAGAGCTTTTATTGTTATACTTTCTCACTCCCTCTTTGGCTTTTTAAATATAGACATCTTATTTAGAATGAACACACACATATATTATTTCACAAAATATACACTTTTCCACAACCTAAGCCACAAGCTTTAATAATCATGACTAATCTAAAGCCTTTAACAAGCTCTTGGAATAGATGACAACATTCGAACTGAAAATATGTGAATTAATTTGAGACATATTTCATATGATACAGTATAAAATGCAAACCTAAATCCTAATAGCTTTCATATAAATATATAAACTCCCCAAAATACTAATTAGAATTTCAATAAGAAACGACAAAATTACATATGTCTATTCAGTTTTCTGTAGTACAAACAAACAACAGGTCAATCAGAATGAAAAAATGGTCATAGAAGATTTATGATTGCTGGAAATTTGTAACTGAAATCTGAAACAGTCCTTTAGGAAAACATCCAGGCTACAAAAGAATAAATAGAGCAAGAGAAAATAGGGATAAGTAAATGAATCAATGCTGTAAGTCTTGTATACTGGAAAAGCTCATGTCATTTACACATCTATATGTCAAAGTCTGTTCCCTTGGAACACTGCTGAATCATTCAGTGCTCAGCAGCTACATATCCTCACTTACGCAAAACTCATTCTGACACAAAGTATCTCTCAAAACACAAGTCATCTATCCTGCACAGAAGAAAACAGAATAATGTATTTTCATACTGCAACCAAACACAGATACGCAGCCACAGTAATGGGAAATGAAATATGACAGTACAAGATCAGGAACAGTTTCTATGAAATACCTGAAGGACCTCAACAGCTTAGGATGCTTCAGGTCAGTTGCAGAATGGACTCACAGAACTGCCTTTAGTTGAACTGGGAATTTCTTGGAATAACGGAGAGTGCACTCACTTTGCTCATTTCTGTTGAGGATGATTAACTTCTGCTTCAGTGGTCCTAAATGGTTAAAGCTATTCAGCCCAGTGAGACTCAGCTCACCATTCCTGGGATCAATTCACTGTCCACACACAGAGCTAATACAGGGACATTTTGTTTGGTTTATCGTTGGCATTGGTCCAGTCAACAACTCGATCCTCTTGCTAACAACTTATTTAAGAATCCTGGTGTCAGTTCAGAAAAAATAATGGGAAATGGCCAGCAGTCAAATCTGGACACACCCAAGCCTTGCCAACTCCAAGAAAGCCCTCAAAAAATGGGTGACCATGTAGCAATATACACGTTATGGATAAGGGTGGCAAGATAACCTCAAGCTGTGACTTGAGCGTGTGTGATTGACTCCTGATCAGAGGATATAGCTAGTTTTGGTCTAATTTCCCTAAAGTATGAAAGTCATGATCTATTTTCCCATAGAAAATAGATGATCTATGGAAAATTTTCCATATTTTACTATTTTATGTGTTTTACAATTGATGGTCAAAGACAAGGCCCTAATACAAATCCCCTGAGTAAACTGCTTGTTTAAATTGAAATAAATTGAAATAAATTGTCAGAAATTCTGTTTTGATCTTCCTATTTTTCAAAGACAGAATCTAGGTTTTTCTCCAGTAATTTAAAATATGTTAAATGAATATATTGTTTTGTGCAAAAGTATTTACATGTTTTTGTTTTGGCCCTCTTGCATTAATAAGAAATCAGTCAAATCTCTGATTTTTGTAAGATCAAGAACACATATTTACTTAGTAATGCACTGGCTGTGGTAGGAAGAAGGAAGGGAAGGAAGATACAGCTGAAAATCTGAAATTAGAAATGGGGCCCTTGCTGGAAGTAACACGAGTCCTAGTATAGAGTGAGCAGAGCTCCTGGATACATCAGTGGAAGTGAGCTGAGAAGACAGATGGACATTTGGATCCAGGGGCAATTTGGCAACAACTGGAAATCTGCCAGTCAGGTTAATCACTGTCATACAAAAACTGTATTAAAGAGCTGCTGTCCATCTAGAACGATAAATAAAGACAGAGCTCCAGCAAGTAGATGTTTGTTGAACATCTCATGTACAAACACCTGAATGGTAGGAAAGCAGCCCTGATGCCCCATGATGAAAATAGTACCTCTGGAAGCCTTTCTGAGGGGGCTGGACCAAAGTAACTCAAGAGAAACACAATCCATGGGTTAGAGGCAGTATTTACAGAGACACTGGTGAGCAATCGGCTCTCCAAACAGAGAAACCAAATCCTCTGAGAAAGAGGATGATCAGCCTGGAGAGAAGATTTTCAGGAAGTTCAGGAAACAAGATCCAAGTGCAGGCTAAAGCCCATGCCATCACATGGCAGGAGGACATGGCAATAAACCATTGAAGGCCACACTAAGGCCTTTCTATCCAAACACCAAATATCCTTCTGTCCTGGAACCTGGGACCTATGATGAAGGGAAAAGGGATTGGCACTAAGGAACGAGGGGTTTTCAAGACCAAATACCACCACACAGTCACTTACTTGCTGGAGGTAAAGGTCATATGAAGGGCACAAAGGTTTTGGATCACCAGGGAAGAAGCACTGGGTCTGAGAAGCCTGCATATCTGCTCTCCATGGCTGCCAGTAGCACAGGGAAAAGGCAAGAGAAAGATTTTAGAGAAAAAATCTAGGATCCTACATGGGAAGCTGGAATCAAGGTCTTCCATGTAATTATGCACTTGAATACCATACAGGACACTAAATGGACACATGTGCAAGGATGCTTGGCTAAAAAGTGAGGTTTCATGTTCATTAGGGAGTGGAGACTCCCTTGTATGAGACTAGACACAAGAAACTCATTTGAATCTCAAGGTAATCAATCTGTTAGCATTTCAAATCCTGAATGTCATGAATGAACTTCTTACTGATTAGTTTGGTCTGGTGGCAGGAAGGGTAAATGATATAAGGTACGGAATAGCACACGGTACAGGGTGGGTCTTCTACTGATGAAGACAAACAGTAAAACTGGCTTAAGGAGTTCATAACATAAAGTGCAACTCTTGCCTCTGATGGTGTGCAAGTTCTTGTTTCAGCTCTTGCAAATGAAGACTCATTCCACAAGTGACTAGAATGTTCTTTGGCTCAACAACCCAATGTGAAACATGAAGACCACAATATCCCTCAGTCTCACTGAGCTTCAGATAAGGGAGCTATAGAAGAAAGAAAAGATTCTCTTCATTAAAAGGGTAGTGAAGATACCTTATGCAGTATCAATGCTCCCTTACAACACCCTAAGGAAAGGACTATAGTAGCATGAATCACCTATCAAAACGGGCCTGAGGAAAGGGAAAAATGAGCAAAAAAGATGAGGGAAGTTCATTTTTAAGATGTGCTTCTGAGATCTTTGAAAACACAAGCCAGTGAAGTTGAAGAATGAAGATGAATCAAGAGCAGGCTTAGATCTTCAGCTCACTACAGGCATTATGAAATGATGTTGTTCTATCTACATTGATTTCATCACACCCACGAAGATGTCAGTAACGGACGAATCATTTGCAGAGAGGTCAAGGATAACAGCAATGTAGTTTTGCAATGTGTAAAGTCAAAAAGAACCTATGAATGGAGAACCTGAACAATTTTAGTGCTGTTCTCATTTCACCCCAACAGCCAAAAATAAAAATCAATTTACTGAGATAGATAAAATGTCTGGTTTAACAAAGAAGTCACATCTGAACTGAGACTTAAGAGTTACCTAATACCATTTCCAAATGCTCAGGAAGAGCACATCATTATTTCAGTGTAAGGCTAGAACAGGAGCTAACTAATTATCTCACAGAAGGAACAAAGAAAACTAGACTCTGCCAATGAGGAAAGAGCCAGGCCTTTGGATGTTCCCTCTCTTTGATGGCACTCCCCTACCATCATTCTGGGCTCCAAAGCTGACTCGAAAGGCAAAGCTACCCTCACCTGTTGCCTTCCCAGCATCATTCTAAGGCTGTATCTGAATGTGCTTCTGGCACATACCTGCAAAAGTGATAAAAGCTGAAGAGATGGAAGCACAGGCTGGGGCGAGGAGGAAGCAGTGCTACAAGTTAAAGTGAGAGACATTAAGAAGTCTTTGCTGAACTAATATTAATTTTCTAATCTTTGCTGCATAAGGATATATAGAGAACAACACTCTGGAAAGTGATTAATGAATACTTGCTATTTGCTACCAAAGCAGCAATTGTCAAATCTTTACAAACAAATAATTTACAAAAGCTGAATATTATGAAACCACTGAAAAAAAGTACCACTGTGAAAAAAAAACAAGGGGAAAGGGAAAAATATGGGAAGTTAAAAACATAACAAGAAATTCTAAAGTAATAAGTCAGTTAGGGAATTTAGCCTCTGGATCCCTTCTCTTTAGTGATTTTGTGTTACTTGTATGATTATTAGACTATTGAACTAAACACGTCAAGAGTCAAAATGTCTCTTGTTACTCAAGAGTCACATGGCCAAGAACCAGTACCTAAGTTCATCTAAATCTGTTTAAAAATAGCTTGAAACACTTAAAAACTTTGATTGAGTTTATTATAACTAGTGAGTGCCTTTAGTAAAATGATATCAGTGGCATATGTGATTTAGTGAATATAAATCAGAAAAAGGCTGAAATGAATGTCTACTGACCGACATCAATGATGAGTAGCAGTAGTATTTTAGCTACTTTTTCAACCCTCTAGTAACTAATTTTTACTGAAACCATATACTTTGTGAAACTCAAACAGAAGCTTCCAGGCAAATTACTGAGCCACTTTTGTGTATTTCCAGCACTGATGACATCTCTATCAAGTTGATGTTCTCCAACATCAACTCACACCAAAAGAAAAGATATCAAGATCATTACGTGTGATCTTGAAACACGAATGCCATCTCTTGTACTGCAGATGAGTTAATTTAGGTGATACCTGGAACCCTCAATACAGAACTGACATACATTTGTGATACAGAAGCCTCACTGATTCAAAAGACTGACCTTTTTGATATGGTCGCACTTGATCTTCTGTATTTTAGTCTACTTTAGTGAAGTATGTGGAAATTAACTACACATACATAAACAACTAAATCCAAGCTAAATTTTCATTACTTTCTATTCCACAGAAGCACCACGGCTGCATGATGCTTGGTTGCCAGCTTGGGTGAAACCACAAGTTAGTACATTTTTATTTTAACCCCAAGTAAATCACAACACATAGAAATCAGAGAAGTAATTCTAACCTGAGTAAATTGCTTGGACTGTCATTATTCCTTTCCTGCTGATTCAAGCTGGTGTGATCTGATGTCACCACACAAAGTGTGGAGAGGAGACTCTTGCTGACACCAGAGAAAATACTGAGATACAAAAATTCACCCATAACAATACCAGAGAGAACACTGGGTCCCTGCTATTCTTTGAATTGTCTGGATATTCTCATCCTGAAGTATAAAAATCTTACTGATACTTTAACATTTTCATAGTGACAGAGCAGTAGTGGCTTGAGGCATTTTGAGAGACAACTAAAGAGATTATAGAAAAAGTCAAAATAAGAGACTGAAAACAAGCATTGTACCAAGCAAGTTTCTTAACCTGCCTGGAGAAAAGGAATTTTTCAAGCTAACCTCAAAAACTGTAAAACTAACAAAGAGTAATCTCAAGATTATCTGGATAATGTCTTAAAATAATGACTATTATCTTCATTAAGCAATGCATACGAAGCTTGCCTTTCCAATAATTATTTGCCTATTGTTATTCCAGCTGATCAATTTCTTTCACTTATTTACTACAGTGCTAGTTTTTTTAGGTACCATTTTCCAACTTGTTCAGGTATTACCCTCACTTTGATACAAACACTGCAAGATGTTTTAAGATGCCAAGCAACAGCTCCTCAAAGAGCAGCTCCATGACTTCAAACAATGCAAGGCTGTATGTAGTGAAAATGAAATCATATCAGAATTTTTTTATTAAATCTGTAATTTGAATGTGTTTTCCTAGACATACACTCCTGAACATGTAACTGCATATACTGTGAATTAATTTCTTAAGTGAATGGTTATTATTCCAGAGCAATGCCCATATGAAGTGACTCACGTATGACATGTTACATATACTATGTAAACATCTGTCCAGCTTACTATGCAGTCACTGTTTCTTGAAAAAAACAATCTTCAGAAGAACTGTAACAGGAACACTGTATGTAATGACTGTGGAATTTTCCTGCAGGGTTCACTAAAAATAATAAAAACAATTCAGTATCAACAATGGTATTATATCTTCATTTTCTGAATTTGCATTTATTATCATTAATTCAACATTTAGTGAATTCATATTTATAAAATATAAAGCTAACATTACTTGCTGAATGCTAAGAAGTACTTTTTCAATATATATTACAGAAGTAAAGTTTTAAGATGCTGTAGAGACTAAAATCAGCAAGATATACCAGCAAATATCAAGCAAATGTCAAGCATAATCCCATATAAAGCAGAGGACATTATTTAAATATTCTCTACTTTTTTGAGACTGTTTGAACAAAAATTTAAAAGAAATACATGAAAACATAGGTGAAGAAAGTAAACCTCAGGGCTTCAGCTCTGAAATTATTCTACCTTTTTTTTTCATTGTTTTTTTAAGGATAAAACCCAAACCACAGTTCCACACAGAATGAAAGCAATAAGGAAGAAAGTCATACTGTTAGGCACAAAGATACCTGTTGCTGAAATATAGCCCTTCCCAGACAGCAGACATAAAAGAAATGCTGGTTTCTTGTCTATCCCCCAGATTCATTCACTACAGTGTTGGCAGGCAAGTACTTGATGCCTGAAAGAGTATCAGTGCAAGAAACACACTTGGCATTCTGAGCTGCTGTGAAACAATCCCAGTTATGCTGCTCCTGTGCTCGTGCTGATGAATTGCTGCATGACAGATCTTTCTGTCCTCCTGATAACTGTTCAGGTTTTTAAATGTATTCAGATGGCATTTTCACACAGCAAAATAGCCAAATTCAATGGCTGCCTGTAGCCTCTGTTCTGCCTAAGAATCCATAATACTTTAACCATGGTCCCAGCTTTCCAAAACATCCTTACACTACTAACAGATTAAGCCATATGCCAGTTTTCTTTTTTTCCCTGTAAAGTTCTAACTCAGCCCTCAACCTGTGATTTAAGCACAGAACAGATTACTCAGTTTACTGATTACAAATCACTGAAAGCAAAAAGTCTACACTCGCTCAATACCATCACAGATTCTAGTAGTTGTCCTTAAATCCCAATTTGACCTTTTTTCCCCATCTCTGCCAGACAGTAACACATCTTTGCAGGAAAGGGTAGCTCCTTCACCCCGCATCCGTGAGTGGAGGCCTTGGGAACACAGCTCTCTGCACTCTTATCCTACTGCCAGGGAGAAGGGATGCCAAGGGTCTCTTACAGTACCATTATTTCCTAAATGAGTGTCTCTGTCTTTAAATAAATAATTTGGCCTCATTTCCTCTTAAATACATTAATTTGTAATTTTCAAGTCAAGTACTATTCTGCCTTTTTTTTTCCCAATAAAAAAATAATTGTGCCAAATCACATTGTCCTCTGTCCTGACTGGCAAAGTACAAGATTCTTCAATTCATAAGGTTCCATTTATGCAAAGAAAAATATAAAATAAAAGTTAACATATGTTTGCATTCTTTCCAAATTAATAATGAGGAGAGAGAGTGGGACTGTTCCCAGCATCAAGCTCCTGGCACCATATGCTGTGCTGTCTATCCATACATCGCTGTCTTATCTTGTTAACAGTGTTTAGCTGATTTCTCCTTATGAGATCCAGCTTTTACTTCAGCTACTCTGAATTCATGACAGACAGTATCAACTGTTACACAGACACACAAAGGCTACATCTTCTCTATCTAATTTCTTCCAGATAGGCCATATTTTTCTAATTTTTCTCAGGATTAAAGAGTACATTGAAAATCTTCAATTTTACAGTAAATGAATATTACTTGCATGAACCTTACAAAAAGTATGGATGAGTTTCAGTTATCACTGGAAGCCTAGCTGAAGCTTCTCAGAAAATTCCAGACATATGTTCCAAAAACTGATTTATTTGTAAAACTAATTCAAATGAAGAAAATTAAGGCTAATTAACTGATTTATTTTTAGCATTTTATCCTAGCTTTTGTCACAGGAGAAAGGTTGCATCAATCAGAAAAAAATTGTCAAGTTTTAATACTGAGCAGACCACAAACCAAGGATTATTTATATTAGTGCACCAAGTAAAATGTTTGAAGAACTCACCACTGAGCTCCAGTGTAGCAAGGACAGGTACATGGGATGGAAGTGAGGACAGGATGTGGAAGTAGGAAAGCAGAAATACTGCTTGGACACACACGGGTGCTGACAGGAAAGCTAAAAATGAGCTTAAGTTGAGATATGCAAACAGTGTCAAAGGCAATGAAAACAACTTCTATTGCTACATTAACAACAGAAGATGAATAACAAAACCACAAGTTTGTTGCTAAATTGGTAATATGGGCATGGACAAGATCAAAGTACCTGATACCTTCTGTGTTAGTCTTCCCCAATAGGGCTTCCCAGGGTTTTATGTCTGGAGGGTTCAAGGAGGAGAGACACTGGCAGCAAATGATTTGCAAATAGTGAAAGACTTGACAAATCTGATGCATGTGATGGTGCCGAGAGCCTGCTGGTGACACTGAAAAGTCTGTTTGGCATGGCATGGAGATTGGCTAAGGTCCTCAATAACAGAGAAAAAAAATACTACACTGGCATTTAAAAAATGGCAAGGTGATAGGATATTAGGTCTTTCTTTGGCACCTTGAAAAATCATGGAGGAAGTTGTCTTGAAAGTCACTTTTAGGCACATGGATCAGAAACATAAATCTTTGCACTTAATCCAAAATTCCTCTCTTCCAACTAGTGTCTGCTGCCTCTTATCCTATCTGGTGGCAACTCTGAGAGCAGCATGGACAAACTTGAGGTCAGACTGGAGGAACAGACCAGCAGGAACCTCGTGACGTACAAAATGGACAAATGCAACATTCTGATTCTAGGAGTAAACAGCTGCAATGGTACAGGGTGGGAAATACCTGTCTGGGGAGCAGGACCTAACAGCAACCTTCTTTTATGTAACAGGAGGTTATACTGAAGGTTGACCTAAGCTCTTTACTGAGATCTGTGAGAGAAGCATAAAAGGCCATGGTTAAAAATTAAAATAAGGGAGGCTCTCACTTGGCATAAAGAAAGGAATGTTCATAATCAGGAGAATTAAGCTCTGAAAAACATTTCCTAGAAAGGCAGTATAATCTCTGTTCTTGGAGGTTCTCAAGGCACACCTAGACAAAGCCTTCAGCAACCTGGTCCAAATTCGGTGTTGACTCTGTACTGAGAAGATCACTGAATCAGAACTTTCCAAGAGGTTCCAGGGTGAGAGTTTCCACAATGCTAACTAGCTCTTTTCAGGAAAGCGCTAATCTGGCAATTAAAAACAAATAACAAACACCCTGCTCCCCGGCCCCCCAAACCAAACCAAACCAAACCAAACCAAACCAAACCAAACCAAACCAAACCAAACCAAACCAAACCAAACCAATCCAAACTACAACAATAAAAAAATCACTGATGGTGACCAGTGGCATAGCCATCTTCTTTTTGGCTTATAAAATGTTTTCCTAGTTAGACAGAATTTACAATGGATTTACAAAGAGTCTTAGCGCTCATATACTGCAGATTTAACAAAACAGTACTAAGTACTTTAATGATTCAAGAATTTAATAATGTTTACTTCATGAGACAGAAAACATTTACTTCTTTTTATGATGGTGCATAATTTCTACAGCAACACGGAAGTAGCAAATTCAGCTCTTCACCTTTAGATGCAAACACGGTGGGAATACTGCCATTTTTTCTGCTCAATAAGACAGATACAAAACAATGTTTTGATGTTTTTTGTGTGAGATAACAGAAGATGGGCTGTGTAACCATATCACAATGTAACCATATGTATGCTTCTAGTTTCTTGGCCAGCACTGGTACAGAAATAAAATCCATCAAATGTGTTTCATTTACCCTTAATTTCAGAGAAATATGTGCACCAATTCCAAAATAATTTTTAACGAGTCTTAGCAGAAGCAAATCTTTTGAACTCATAATGGCTAGTTGTGTAAGACAGGACTATTCACATGAGAAAGGAACAGCAAATACTTCCCATCTCAAACACTATACCTTAAGAAGTATGTTTATTGTGTCTTTATATGATGACCGAACAGGAAAAGACTAAATTTGAATTTCTCTCTTATAGTTAACTACAGGCTAAGCAACACTAACTGTTTGTTCATACTAAAACTTATTCTAACAATCCAACCAACTTAAACAACTACTCAGAAGTTCTGTGTAATTGCAACTCCTCATACCACTTAAGTGACCTCTTCAAAGGGATTAGAGGGGCAAGTGAAAACATTAAGTAGTTTAAAAATCTTTGTGCCATAACAAGTACTCCTGTCTTAAGGATTCTCTGACCTCTTGAAAAAAATTTTCAGCAGTGATTAATACTTGCCTATTCTCACATAAATAGGAAGATGTATAAGATACTTAAGTCTTCCACTAGGAATATTTAAGTTCTGAAGTATTCATAAAACAACCTGTGTTTATGATGTTTGAGGAAAAAAAACCGACATAAAAATTTTGTTTCAAATTAGGGCAAAATTCCTACTATAATTTTTCTTTGATTAGTGCCAGCATGAACATACAGGACACGATAAAATTATAAACCAATTATCTTTCCATAATGAATTACTGCAAGCAGTTTATTTTAGAAAGTCATAATGCACATGAAATATTAACTCAAACAAACAATGGAAACTGATTACTATTTATCTTTTTTTTTCATGTAACCAGAAAGTTATTCAGAGGTTTCACACAACAGAGCTACAGGTTTTCAGCTCCTGAGGCTAAAACATCAGATTTAGAGATAGATATACACAATGTTCCCATTTAAAATTTATATTTAGTAGTGTTCATCCTTAAAATTGCTTTTTAAATGGCAAACCATCAATTCTTTTAATGATATTTACCATTTAACTACTAAATCCCTTATAAAATACTGAGCAGCTTTATGTTAGACATTTATACAATAACAGAAGTTACTAAAGTGGCTTGAACATGTAAAATATGATGAAATATTACAGTATTATTCTTCAACATAATTTTGACTTCTTTTCTCTCTAGCCTCTGTCCCACATTGTTGCAATACGAAAGAATACAATACAGTTTTCTAAACAGTGTACAAATTTTTATGTCAAAACTCTGGAACCAACTTCATCATTTATGGATGCCGAAGGAATAGGATGTGAATTATGAAATGCCACCATCTGACAAACAGGTCTGGGGCTGTCAGCTAGCCACAGAAACAACTGTTTTTTACTAGGTGCCTTACATGTTTTCCCTAGTTTGCTCCCTAGAGATAAAAAGATTATCAAGGATTTGCAGTCCTGTAAATTTACAGAGTCACAGTTGGAAAAAATCTAAGTTGGAAAAGGCCTACAAGGATCATTGAGGACAACTCCTGGTGCTACACAGGACACCCCAAGAGTCACAACATGTGCGTGAGAGCATTATCCTTATCCCTGGCAACATTAAAGATAAACTTTTAGAAATATAACACCAAAAACTATTTCACTGAAAAGCATGCCATAGCCTGTATGCAAACAACCAGATGGAGAAAGAAGGCAACTCTCATTTGCATAACAACTTTAATTGGAAATGCTTTGCAAACACAGCATTAACAGCATGTAATATATCATTGTTACTACAGTGGCATCCCCAAATAGCACCGATGGGATCCAGGCCTCGTTAGAAGATGTACTCTATAAATGTATATGTAGAGACATAAACCATACTTCTAAAAAACCTTTCATCTATTACAGAATATCATCAACCCCAACTGACTACAACGCAAGGAAAGACAACAGATGGTTCAGATGGCAACTGTAAACGAATTTTACAGATAACTAAACTGCTCCTAAATATATCAGTTTTGAGACCTCCTGTTGCACCTCCACAATTTATAGTGTGTAGCCCCCTTGACCTCTCTATAAAAGTGACTATTGACTCCCTGCTTCTAGTTCAACACTTTCTCTGTCAACTGGAGTTTTTCCTTGCTCCCAGAAGGTATAGAAAACAGTTTCCCTTAGCTACTGCATGAACTAGGAAAAGACTGGACAAAATAGCAGCTCAAGTAAAACTTCCAGTAGAGGTAAGGAAACACTTCTCTGTGATCTTGCCTTAATATTGCCTCCTTGTACAATAGCACCTGGTAAAGTCTTGACCAGCCTCTCAAAGGGCCAAGGAAGTGGAGCCTCAGGTCACTGAGACAAGTCTGTTGCCATGGATAAGGGTGGCAGAAGGGCACCTGTCTCCCTGTCTCCTCATTTGGATATCACTGCCCCCCAGACTCCTGATGCCCCATTTTAATGGACTATTTCTGCTTAGTTATGATAAACTATTTAAGCTCTCATTACAAAGGAATGTCTAAAGCTAATTGCTATCTTGCAGAGGAAAAAATGGATCTTTTGTTACCTACAGGGGGCATTTCTAGGAGGTCACCATGAGAAAAGTGCTGAAAAGCACCATTATATTTCAAGAGTTTGAGTCTTTTCACAGTTTTTAGAAAACTGAATGTCTAACAACTTGTCTTATATATTGCTGCTATAATGCCAGGATTTATGCTCTTTTCCCCCAGATAAAAGGAACATGCAAGTTAAAACGAAACACACATGCATGGAGGTTGTAAATATGTTCCCTTCTGTCCTCAAAGTGAGTCAGAACCTACACCTCTTCTTTGCACCATGGACACAGAACATCATTTACATGCAAAAAGAGAAAAAGCACATACAGCCTAGGTCCAAATGGTGTCCTGAAACAAGATTATGCTGTGCTCATTCACTGTCATACCTATAAGAGGACTGCAGCTCAGTTTGGTTAACAATCTTCAGTCTAGTTTAACAATGGAAGATTTTATTTTATCTGCCATTGTGAAAGGGTACACTATTTAAATCATACTTTTCATTCTGGAATGTTTCATGAAGTAGGAGTTTGCACTGAGTCCAAGTTATAGTTGTAATATCTGTAATTTAATTTTCAGTGCTGTGTTCTAGCAATATTTTCAAACTGAGAAGTTATATTGATGGGTGTATTCAACACTGATTACTGGGGAGAAACACAGGCAGCCCAGCCTAAATGAAACAGACACATTAGGGAAAAGTGCTCAACAACCTTAAGGCAAGCAGAACAAAAAAGTGCTGTTCATACACACTAGCACTTGTGTTAGGCTTACTTGATTTCTTACCAGGCGTATTAGGAATTCTATACACCTGAATTGAGTTTTAAACCTAGTAAATCATAACAAATTCCATCAAAACCTTAGTAGCTTTGGGCAACATTTTCTTCCAGGGGAAGCATTATAAAGTATCAGATCTGACTCTACTCAGGGACTGTTTGTCTTCCTGTGCCAGCCTTCCTAACAACGAGTTGGGTTCAGATTGCAGCAAGGTGCATTCAAAGTCACCTGAAATTTAAACTGGTTTAAGCTCCAGCTATTTAAAAAAACCAATAGATATAAATAGGCAATTCAGAAAGTATTTTAAGAGTATTGAAAAATCATGATCCAGTGAGGAACAGAATGCTTTCACAAACAATAATGACAAAAGCAGTAACTGTGTAGGGACTAAACAACAGCTACTGATGTTCAAAGCGAGACCTTGGTACATTTGCCCACTGCTTGATACTATGTTACTCCCTAGCTTTCCATCTAGTTCTTTTTAAGAAAATCTACCTTGCCTTTGAGTACTCCATGTAAGAATACAGAATACAGCAAAGACACCTTTGGTGGTGGAACAGTAAGTTAGTAACCACTCTTTAGCAACAGATTGCAATACCCACAACAATTGGGGTCTATTTCACATCATCCACACCACTTTCACTCCTAAACTCAAAAAACATTAATTCATCTCAAATTCTTCATGTATGTATGTATGTGTGTGTATGCATACACATATACACGCACCCACTTACACTTCTAATTTTTTTCTGAAGGTCCAGTCAAAAAGCTGGCAAGAATGAATGGAGTCATCCTTGGATGAGTTCATAAGCAAACTCAAAGTTTAGGTTGGAAGTGACATCAGAAGACCACGTCCTCCCACCTTCCTGTTCAGAGCGGGGTAAGCTTCAGACTAGATTGCCCAGGGTTTAAACTTGCCATGTTTCATGTCTTGAAAATCTCAAGGATGGAAACCACAGCACCTCTGAGAGCAACCTCTTTCCAGCTTGAGTTTCCATGTGGTAATAAGGTTTTTTTCTGTGAAGTCTACACCTCTCTTGTTTCAGTCTCTGCCTTCCTCCCATCATTCTACCATGCAACACTGTGAAAACTCTTCTCAGTAACACCCTCCTAGGCACCAGAAAAGACATCACCAAAGTCCGCTCCATAAGCTCCATTCTCTCAAGCTCTGCTCATGGGAGTTACATTTAGCTCTCTGGTCATCTTTGGGGGCCCCTTCACTGAAGCTGCTTTGGTTTGTTGATGACTCTCCTGTATCAGGTAGGGGGGATGAGCACAGTAATTTACATGTGACTAAACAAGGACTGGGCAGAGCCAGATCATTACTTCCCCTGCTGTCCTGGCTGTGCCTCTATTGACACAGCCCATGGTACAGCTGGCTGTCCCTGAAGTCAGGACACAGTGCTGGCTCCTGCCCAGCTTGTGCCTGCCAAGGTCCCAAGTCCCTTGCTGCAGAGCTGCTCCCCACCAGTCAGGCACCAGCCTGAGTCACTGCATGGCCTTATTGCTTGTCAGATGCAGGACTTGGCATCCGTCCACCTTATATTTCCTAAGGTTCCTCTGCTGACCCTTTCCACAGCCTCTCTAGGTCTCTCTAGATGGTGGCCTTGCCCTCAAGGGTATCAACTGGTCACCCTACTCTGGTGTCACCTACAAATCTGAGTACAGTGTTCTCTATTATTTCTAGTAAATTTTTGATAAAGACATTAAGCAGGACAGGTCCCAGGATATTCCACCTGCTACTGGCCTCCAGGTATAGGATGTCCTTCAATCAGCCTCTGAGTGTGATCATAAACCCACCTTCCCACACACTGAGCTCTGGTCCCATCAAAACCATGATGTTCTAATGTGGTCAAAAGAATACTGTGGGAGTAAAGCCTTGCTAAAGTCAGTTACATGAGCTGCTACTCTCCCATCCTCAAATCTAGGTAGTTTATCAGAGAAGCCAACTGGGCTGGTCAGACATAATTCACTCTTAGTAAATCTATGGTGATTGTTTCCAATCATCTTTTCTTTCACATGCCCACTAACTTACACCAGACTGACTCACTTCACTGGATGTTCACTTCACAGTTCCATTTAATTAGCTCCATGGGTACATTAATTTAAAAAATTCTAATCTTAAAAATAAGAAGAAATCAGTATTTCTGATGTCAATGGATATTCTGTGTGGTGAACACTCACCCCAAATAAATCCACTGTTACTAATTAGTTTTTAGACATTGGCACAGTCACTGCATGGAAGGGCTCTAATCTTTGCTAATCCATGCAAGGAGTGTAATGCCCATGTTGGTCCTCACTTGTGGTAAAGGTCTAGTTCTCAACATTGCAGTCAATAAACCCCCTCCAAGAAATCATGAGGTATACGCAGATAAAATATCTTTGTTGGAGCAAAACCCCAAAGAAAGCACTACAGTTGTCTGATTTCAAGGAGAGAAATCACATTAGAATGAAGCAGCTTGTTAAAAGGAATTTAGGAAGGGCAGCTAAATGGTCTCTCTACCATCTGTCAAGACCTAGCACTATTTAGTACACTATACTTAAGTTTGAGAAAAATTAATAAACCCTAAAAAGAAGTTACCATGCTAAAGAGCAGCAAAAAGGCATAACTGGAGACTAAGACAAAAGTTTTTAGAAAACTTGGTATTGTACTTAAATGAGGACACTGAAGTATCATGATATGGGAAAATGACCAGGGGTAAACTAGAAAAAACCTGTGAAGTTATATTCACATTCTAACGAAGGTCATAACAATACAGACATTATAGAGTGAAATGCAGTTTCTACTCCCTGGATGGGATGCAGTCAGTATGCCTAACTTCCCACACACAGTAAGTGCCACAGGGAATGAAGTGAAGGGTGGAGTGGAATGGAGACACTTCTTACGCTGTTGATGTGTGACCGTGAACAAGACATTGGAACCACCCTCCGATCCAGTGGGACTGTCCAGTGAAGGGTTCCCATAACGGGATACTGACAGACTGGTTGGGCACAAGGGTCATGGCCTTCCTGGGGGGCTGACAGACTGATCAAACACAAAGGGCATGAGAAGATCTCCCCTTCGCACATGACACATGAACTAACAGGTGAAATGTTGAAAATTAGGTAGGTCAAAGAAATGGCCAAATCAGTAGGCGAAGAAATACATTCACATGTGTAAAAGTCAATGATAAATGCTTTTTTCAAGCACATATCAAGACTTGAAAACACCCCTGAGAAGTATGTGAAGGAATTGGCTGATGTAGTTGCCAGGCCAGTCTCCGTGACGTTTGAAGAGTCATGGCAGTCAGGTGAAGTCCCGGGTGGGACAAAAAGGGAAACATTACACTCATTCAAAAAAAAAAAGGGTAGAAAGGAGGCCCTTGGGAGCTACTGAACTGCCAGTTGCACTTCTGTGTCTGGGAAAATCATGGAACAGATCCTCCTAGAAGCTATGCTGTCGCCCTGGTTTTACAGGGCCCCATAAGTTGTAACACTGTAGCTGTAGTTTCCCATGCTTGTTCTGTAAACATGGTCCTTGTTTTCCTTAACCAACCAGGATTGTTTTGCACTTGTGGAATTGTTTTTCATTCCTTTCCCTGGGTGGAGAAAGATAATTGACCATGTCTTTGTCCTGTAAACCTTCAGGGGTGTTGACCCCTTTCACCAATCTTTAACTGTCCTTAGAACCCTATAAAAATAGGTAAATAAAGAAGGGCAGGGCTTTTGGTCGGTCTGCCTGGTGAAACCACTGCTGCTCCGTGACCCGCGTGTTTCTTCTGTTGCCAACTAACCAACACTATGCTAAGGCAAATTGAGGACAGAGAGGTAATTTGAGAAAACCACCATGGCTTCATCGAAGGCAAGACTTACCTGACCAATCTAATGGCCTTTTATGATGGACTACGTTAATGGACAAGGGAAGGGTTCCAGACGTCATTTATCTGGACTGCTCTAAGGCCTTTGACATGGTCCACCACAACATCCTTTTCTCTAAGATGGAAAGATACAGATTTCATCAATGGACTATTTAGTGGATGAACAATTGGCTGGAGGGTTGCCTCCAGATGGTAGTGGTCTACAGCCTGATGTCCAAATGGAGATCTGTGATGAGTAGTGTCCTTCAGGGGTCCATCTTGAGACCAGTCCTGATTAATATCTTAATGAATGACACAGACAGTGGAATCAACTGCATCTTTAGCAAGTTTGCAGATGACACCAAGTTGAATGGTGCAGGTGACACATCTGAGGGATGGGATGCTATCCAGAGG
Source organism: Drymodes brunneopygia (assembly GCA_013400955.1). NCBI lineage: Eukaryota > Metazoa > Chordata > Aves > Passeriformes > Petroicidae > Drymodes > Drymodes brunneopygia. The sequence continues at coordinate 80,918 of VZTZ01005664.1, read as the reverse complement.
GACCTAGACAAGTTTTAATAGTGTTCCCATGGGAACCTCATGAGGTTTAACAATGCCAAGTGCAAGAGATGCCGACCCTGGATTGGGGCAACCCCCAGTACTGATATGCACTAGAGGATGAAGGGATTGTGAGCAGCCCTGCAAAGATGGACTAGGGGAACCTGCTGGATAAAAGGCTGGACATGAGCCAGCAACGTGTACTCACAGTCCAGAAGGCCAATTGTATCCCGGGCTGCATCTAAAGCAGTGTGGGCAGCAGGGTGAGGGAGGGGATTCTGCCCCTCTGCTCTGCTCTGGTGACACCCCACCTGCAGTGCTGCATCAGCTCTGGGGTCCCAGCACAGAAAGGACATCGACCCATTGGAGTTGAGTCCAGACAAGGGCCACAGAAATGATTAAAGGACCAGAGATCACTTCTCCTAGGAGGAAAGGCTGACAGAGTTGGAGTTGAGGACCTCTTATTGTGGTCTTTCAGTACTTAAAGGGGGTCTTAGAAAGTTGGGGACAAAGTTTTTAGCAGCGCCTGTGACAACAGAACATGCGGAATTGTTTTAAACTGAAGGAGGGTAGTTTGAGGCAAGATGAAAGGAAGACATTTTTTATGATGAGGATGGTGAAACACCAAACAGGCTGCCTAGGAAGATGCCCCATCCCTGGAAACACTCAAGGTCAGGTTGGACAGGGCTCTGAGCAATTTGGTCTAGTTGAAGATCCCTACTCATTGCAGGGTAGGAGGACTAGGTGGCCTTTAAAGGTCCCTTCCAACTCAAACTATTCCATGATTCTAAGATGGCATGCATTATGAAAAAAATGCAAGAATGAAATAAGAGGACCTCTAGCTAGACTGCGCAACCTCCTGCTTAAAATTATGTGTATATTAAGTAACTGGGGGGCAGATAGAGGAATGCTAATTAAAAAAGAACAATGTTGCAGGGAATATTTGGGGAACCACAGGCCTGTAAAAACCTGGCCAAATTTCTAGAAACTATCTTTAAAAACTGCATTAATGAGCACATGCAACCACATGAGCCATTGGAAGCTTGTGGAGTAGCCAAGGAGTGCATTATTTTTCAAAACATGAAGAAAACTTGGATTACAAGAGTTCTAGGAAAGCTTCATACTGTGAAACATCTGTGAATCAATATGTGATTAGGAAAACAATGTAAGACAAAGGCACCATTGTCATTATCTTTACATACTTATCTATGGTACACACCTGTACCTTGAATGCCTGGTTCTCACCTCCCTCTTGCAAAAATAATTAAGTAAACCTTAATGAAAATCGAGAAGTCTGTAAGGGAACACTAATAGTTAAGGAACTGCTTCCATAATACATACTTCTAAATATACAGAGAATGCTTCAACTGAGAGAAGAAGTGAGTTACAGGATGTGTGGTAGGGTAGAGATCTACACAATCATGATTTCCATGGAGAAAAAGAATATGGATCTATTTTTTAAAGCTGTGTTCAGTACAAGAACTGATAGACATCTAATTAAAATATCAAGTGGAAGTTTCCCAAAAGATCTTCAAAGAAGGTGCATATAAACTGAAAAACTCCTTGAACACAATATGGATGCAAAAGCTCACATTCATTCAGAGAGAGATTAGACATATTCAGGAATGACAAGTCTATAAAGGGGTATTAATGTAAAGGTGTCATGTTCCTGACTTACAATGCAAAAACATCTTGCATAATAACAGCAGGCTTGTTCTGTCCTCTTTCCTGGGTGCTGGCCTCTGTCAGAGGGGTACAGGACTCAACAGCCCTTTGGGCTAACTTAGAATCACAATTCTGAAGTTTCATTACTTTTTCTTTCAGAATGCTACAAGTGTACAGACCTCATTTAAAATCTCAAATTGAAGTCAACAGGAATTTGAGAGGAGGGGGAAAATACGTATATCTCCCTTGCATGCTTAATAGTGGTATTAATAAATAAAAAAGCATGGTGACTTCAGAGCAGAAAATCAGATGACAAACCTCCATTGAGGAGTCTCCTTTGAAGAATAGCTACCCCTTACGTTAAGTGGGCATTTAGCCACCTTAAGGGAGCTGATGATGAGACCTTGTTCCAGATAGACTATCAGCCTGCATTGCTACATCATTTTCTCCTTAATCAGTAATATCCTTCCTTCACTCAGCTACAAAAGTACAGGAGCATCGGCCTTTGTATAAAAACCATGTATCTAGTTCAACTCTCTCTGTTTCCCTGAACTGAAAGAAACAACAGATACTATGACTCTGGAAAAACAGACACAAAGCAAATGCTTTGCAACACTAATTTATTTAATTTTTCTTCATTTTTAATAGAACAGATTAAAACACCCTCAAGAATGTTTGGCCTAAAGAATATGTTTTTCATTGCTATTGAATGATGAAATCAAGACAGGCAATCTAGAAATAAAAGATATATTAGAAAAACTGAAGTAACTTTAAAAAGGATTTTCTAGCAGCATCTTGTAATAAAAAGAGAGGAGATCACATAGCTAACAAGCTTCCTAAGCAATAGCAGTCTAAAAACCACTTTCCAGGTTGCACAGTGTAATAAAAATAACCGATGTTTTTGAAGTTTATAAACTACTTTAACCTATATAAGGTAAGAAATGCTCAGAATCGACACAAGCTGTCTCCCCTTAGGATTTTATGTAAGTGAAGTATGTAAGCAGAGCACAAAAAAATACTGTGGTAGGAGGGTGTAAAAAACCAGATGATGGGGAAGCCCCCCCAAGGGAAGTTGATTTTAATACAGATCTTGCACTGCACTCCAGAATATCACAGTGTTAAGAAAAATGAGTATATTGTTTTATCATCTAAAAGCCCAGATGGCCACCAATGAGCTGTTATTCAAGATAAGCTTTAGCATCCCACAGGGTTTCCAGTTTAATAATATGAAGTCAATTATGTATCTGAAAAGGTATGGCAACACTTTTTTTCATCTCAAATCTAGTTCATCTTTTTTAATGTATGGAGAGATATGGGAAGCAGTAAAAATCAGCACACTACAACTCTCATGGATAATTTCCAATGTGCTATATAACAAATCTGTAAGTGTCGTGATGTCTACTTTTCAAATGAGATGATATTCCCCTGCTGAATAGAAAATGTTCTCAAGCATGTAACAGGAAAACAACTAAAACTGCTAGTTTAGGCTGTGGTTTATTTTTATTTCTTTTTAAATTCAAATCACAGTGTTCAGCTTTTTTATGCTTAGATTTTTTTTAATAGTAGTTCATTACCTGCATGTCCACATTTAACCTGTGGCCAAATGACAGGTATATAGCAGTACAAACCCAAGAGGGTTTTTGTGGAAGCTGGGCAACAAGATTTCATATGCATTACATTTGCTTTTTGACCAGATGGTCCTATAATCACACATGGCTGAACAACACAACTACAATTTGGAAGGCTACTCACAAGTCATTTGTAAAAAAGACGGTATCACTATTCCCAAACATTTATGGAGACATAATGCAGGTATTTAGTCACCATAAAGCCAAGTAGACACAACTGATAATCAAACTCTGTCAAGTAATCTAGAAAACTCCAAAAACTCAACCAAACACAAAAAACCCCTAAGAAAAAAACCTTTAAGAAGGCACATTCAGCCAATGAAAATAAACAGCCGCTGTGACAGCCATCCCGTGACATGACACAGGCTGAGTTCTGTACCAGACAGTGAAATGAAAGATAAGGCGTGTCACATACCTTTTTCATTCCCACTTTTCCTTCTCTGTAACTACCATCCATCACACCCTTTATTGGACTTCAAGAGATTAAGCCAGTTTCTGTGATACACATGCACCTACACATATATCACCTCCCTTAGGACAATCTGCCTTCTGCTGAAGATGACAGTGGACAGTAAGGTGGATAAAATTTGCAGAACCAGAACCAACACAAGCTAGAAATAAGGTACTCTGTAAATGCTATCATGCATTCAAATACTGTCCTCTGGGAGTCCCAGAGACAGGTATCTTTCTTTCACATCAGCAAACAAATTTTCTTGACACCCTGTGACAATTTCTGTTGGAGAATTCAGTAATTTCAGTGTATGCACAAGCTAGACAGAGTTTATGCTGACATTTCAAACTAGCTTTCAGTTATAGCTGCCTCACCTACCCACTGAGATAGCAACTGATAGCCTCATTTTTCAGATTGCTTTGCAGAACAATATTGGTTCTGCACATTGTTATCAATACCAAGGCTGCCAGACTCAGGTTCATAATATATTATTTATGCTGCCTGTGTAAAACTAACAGTACTGTACATCTGTTAGTACTACACCTTTAGAGACAAGTGGCATCACCTTCCACACTAAGAACTTAGAGAGGGGTTGCAAACAGTATATTTTAAAACGTTTACTGTGAATCAAATACCACACCTTCTGTTAGAGATTACTTAAGACCAAGTCTTCAAGCAAAAAAGGTAAATTTTATAAATAAAATGAAGAAAGTAGTTTCACGTGAGTGTACTGAAAAATTTCCTCCTCTCAGTCTTTTATACTCCAGATACTCCTCTGATACTCCCTACAATCAAATTCTATTACACAAAAACCTAATTCATGTATTTGGAAGCATAACTTTGTATCTTAAAATGCAAAGACTGAAATACAATTTTATGTCTCCTTTATTGATAAAAAGCTCAAGAAGGGCACTTTCCTTACTGAAGGCATCTATGTGCTTCTTCAACCACATAAAAATAAAAAGGCAAAATACAGAAAAAATTGAAACTTGTCTGAAACAACTAAGAATATTTAAATGGTTTTGTAAATTCACAATGAAGACACGAAGAAAATTCACATAACAACACATTAAAATAACAAAAACATTCAGTAATGCCATATTTTAGTACTTCACAGGTTCATATTCTCTTCAACTTTGCTAATCTGTTGGAAGAGACCCCTCAGACTCCTAAGCTTTTTCTGTGGGGAAAGGCAGACTTCATCCCTTGTTCTTGTTTTCTTGCTTCAGAGTTACTGAGACCATTGATATAACCTGCTAGCAATTGCAATATCAAGTCACATCTTTCAGGTCAGCCTTAATTCTGAAAATATTAATTAACTATCCATGACAGAAGATTCTTGATCCTTGCTTCTCCCCTCATATGGCATTCCATATGGCGCGCCATAAATTGCTCCAGTCTAACTACAACTTGTGGAGGAGACGGGGCATGGAGGAAGGCAAAAAAGGCACCCTCCTTTAAGTGCCCCCAACTAGCTCAAAACCCAAGTGGATAAATTTTTTGATTATACAACACCTATCCAGTAACTTCGAAAAGTGAAATCCAGACCTGGTTTCCAGTGTTGTATCTGGAAGTCTGATACACACAAACAGCTCCTACCATTAACTAATTCATACATAATTTCTCAGGAGCAGCTTTCTGTCAACACTCAGAGCTTCTTCTACCAACTCCAACATGGTTGTGCTTATTAGACCTGTTCTTGAAAACTTCAAACACTGCCAGCTAGAAAACTGCCAATAATGAAAATTCAAATACTAAACAATAATCAGTCATAGACCAAAATGGATATTGCCTAGCCATATTGTGTATAGTATAGCAAGGAAAAACCCCTGAGTAAGTATGTGTATCTCTTCCACCACTAAATTTAAGTTGCAATTTGCCCTATGAGCTATTCTGAATGATGAGCCATTAAAGCCTTACATTTCACAGCTGAAGTATCACCACACTGCCTCTTTTACCCTTCATTGCACGAAAACAAATAAGAGCTCAGCCTCACTCTCACAGTTACTCACAACACTTTCTGCAACCATAATAAAATTCTGCTCTGAATTCTTCCCCTTTCAGAAGAGAAGTTAGTAGTTATCCCAATAAAAAACTGGTAAGCATCCTGCTCTGTGAGGGGAAAAAAAGGGTGTGTGCATGTAACAATGAGACAGAATTCCCACTTGTATCAGGGACCACTTCAGAGTCAAACCCCGCATGAGATGAGATGGCTGCACACCCTGGCACACAGCATATCATTAGAGGATCTAAAAATTACTTTTAAAAAAGGAGAAATAAAGGAAGAGACCAACTGCCATTCTAAGGAAGTGTTATTTGACAGGACACATGCATGCTACACTTCCCAAAAACATTAAGAGAGGAAATCCTGAATGATGTCTACATGTCATACTTCAAATTTGAAGGTTCAGAAGCCTCTGTGCCAGAAATGCCACCCAGAATGAAAATAAGCAGGAAGCAAATTTGCAACCAGGAATATTGCTCTTGGAGTTCACAAGCAAGTCAACTTCACTGTAGGTCTAAAAAGTTTTTCTGCTTCACCCTTTGACAAATTTAGAAGAAACATTTCCATGTCAATCTTCTGACCATTTTAATTCATACTAGTTTTATATCTGTCACTCTCCTACATATTTTTAGTTACTTGTTGAAAATCACTCAGCTATGTCTAGTTAAAGTGTCAAGTAAGAGAACAGAAAAGGAAGAAAGTGTCTATTCTAAGGACTTCAGAGACTGAAGTCTGGTTTGGAAGTGAGGCAACACATGAGGGGGATTTTTCACTTGACTCTTACTAGGTTTGTTTTCTTGCAGTGTTTCTGAGACTCCCCAGTGATACAAAAAAAAAACAACCCAGAAAATTTATTACTTTCCCTAATTTCTTGAGATTCCATGGAGAGTAGTCTTATGTAATAGGCTATAAAATACACATCTCCATTAAGGACATAGAGAATTTGCTTCCTACCCAAAAGAAGGAAGTATCATCTTCTTTAATGTAATATACAGTAATTTTTAATTATTGTACAGGTCCTCAACACGTGGGACTTTGAGTCTAAAATTAAAATTAAAACACTATTCAGGGATAAATGTCCTTATAAAAAAATTAATAAAAAACCCAACCAACCAACCAAAAAATCAGTATCAACAATTAAATCTCACTTGAAAACTAATAACTTCGCTGTCCTATATGGCAAACTTACCTTTTTACCACAAAGAACTTAGTCACATATATGCTTAATATGCAATAAATACATACATTTATTTAATATGAAGATTATTATTACTCTATAATAACTAATACCCTTAAAAAGTATAAATACTCTTTAAAATTTAGGCAAATCCAGGTCTCAGTCATAGGTCTTTCAGGAAGAGCAATATCTCCTAGCAAGCAAATTAGCTAGGACTTTACCAAATCCTACTTATTCCTTTACCTCTTTTGAACTGGAAAGCTTCTTTCCATCATAAACTTAGTCATGAAACAAAGAAAGAGAACTTCAGTTTCACAGATTGGCTCTACTGGGGGAGAGCTTTCAAATTTCACACCCCTAGTAAGACACCATTGCAGTGATTGAGAAGGGGACAGTTAAGTCCATGTTGCCTCCCCGGGCAACCTGTTCCAATGCCTCACACTGAATAATTTCTTCCTAATATCTAAGCTAAATGTAGTCTCTTTCAGTCTGATTTACACAAGGAATTTCAGCAGCAGCAGAGGAGATTCCACTCATGCTGTACCTATCCTACTGTTTCTTATAAACCAAAGTAATCTCACATGTCTTTGAATAAAAATCACACCCTGCTCCTCAGTTCCCTATTGCCACCTACACACACATGCTGTCAGGGTACAGATTCACACCAGGTAAATACGGATTATGGCTTCTGCATATGCATACATATATAAATTGTATTTATTTTATATACAGAAAGATTGAAGTTTTCACAGGAGGCCTTCCACTGTCCTGTTGTTGCTAAAACTCTTGTGCTCTGCACTTTCTCTTTTCAAGACATTCCATGGCCAGCATGTGCTCAAGCTAAAACCCCTACTTAATACCACACACATAGATATATACACAAACATATATGTATATATAATAAGCTAAGCTTAGCAAATGCCACGTGTGGAGTAGCAAAGGAAACAGATGGTTTTTTCTGCGTTAGTTAACCAGACTTAATAACTGTGCAGTTAAAATGCTGGCCTATTTCAAAGATGTGGGTTTTTTATTCCAGTAACTAAGTTTTCAAAGCAATTTTGATTTTTACAAGATGATATCATGAGACTCTTGAGTACAGTTGGCTACATTTTCCACATAGTTTTCATAGATGTCCAAGGTCCTTCAGAGTTCTGCCTTTTGCTACACTCTTAGAAAAGCTCCTTTAACAACAACCTTGAGCACATATTTGCCCACATCATCCAAAAAGATTTTTGCAATTTTCACATGGCATCCTTCCTACAGGCTTTCACAGCAGACCTGTCCAGAAAGAAACTACCTATTCTTAATCAGACCTGTCCAGAAAGAAACTACCCATTCTTAATCCTTGGCATAACTAAATTATTTATCTTTTTTTTTTAACCCTTCCTTTCTTTCTCTTGTTCTTCATCAGTCCAGCTTTTCACATCTCATTTCAAATTGAACATGAGCTTTTTGGAACTGAACACGTACAGCAAAATGAAACCACTGGGCCATTTAAATGCTAGCAAGATGTGCAGAAACAGGAGCATCAATCCATATTTTTACTTTTGGTTTCCATATTAAAAGGGGATGCTGGCCAGTAATTCTCCAGGCACTTTTCACAGCCTCCATTCCAACTTGCATCTTCTCAAGGGAGCTGCATCCCTATCATGGGCACATATCTTCATACCAGTCTCCTTTTCAGTGGGATCCTAAGAGAATTCAGTATTAGAAAGCCTAAATTTTACATGGGTTTGGGGAGAATGAGGAAACAAATGTTCTCTGCCAAAATGTTCTTTCCCTAGGGTAAAAGAAACAAAGTCAGAGATCATATTTTTTACAACATGACAATGCTTATGTGAAAGCAGCCATATCTCTTCCCTCTGAACTTTCTAAGCACTCAGTCTTTAAATAAAAGCTACATTTACTTGGTTTAGCTTTTGTTCTTTTTTTCTTACCTTTTATTTCAAATGATCATTATTTTTTTCTTAATTTACTAAACAAAACCAAACGCCAGCATATGAAAAGCCTACTTGCTCTATTAAAGGTTTATTTGCTTTACTTTTCTACCATGAGTTCTAATTTTAGGTCTTACAAGAAAAATCTAAAACATATCTCTCAAGAAGTTTAATTAAAGTTTTAAAGCAGGATGCATGACATCCCAAGTGAAACAAAACACTCTTACCCTACAGAGATGTTGACAGTAAAAAATACTTCTCTCGTTACACTGACATCTTACCATTTGAGTGATAACTTATTAGACAATTATCCAAGAAATGTTATTTTCTTGTTTGAATCAAGCAGCTTTATTTGTCTGAAAGTACGAAAAAAATCCCCATCCCTGAACTGCTTCTAGCTGTTGTGAACTTGCTGAGAGACTCAGCTGTTGCATATAAGAGAAGTACAGGGAAACAACAAGACCATTTTAGAGGAAACAGGCTGAAAATGTCTTCTCTGCATATTTCTCATTTCACATATTTTTTGAACTTGACACCAGTGCCTTTTAGACATTTTCTCCCCCACAAGTCTCACAAAGTGGAGAAAAATATACTGATAAAACTCCAGACTTTGCTTTTACTGTGAACAAATGCTGAACTTCAAACTATCATCACCAAATTCTTGAAACTCACTAGTTTTCACCGCATCCAATAAAACGCCACATGACAGTTTTATGTTCTTAAATTTTTTTATCCAAAATGAAAAATTTTCCTTTTAACTACTGATGATCAAAACTCATGGTCAAAATTCCAATAAAACAGAAGTTTCTTTGAATTGTTGCACTTACTCCATTCAAAGTCATGTTACAAAATAAATAGAATTTCCTCTTTGAAAAGACCGCAGGATTTAGCTTATATTGCTTATTTTCAGCACAACTGGGAACACTGTAAGTTTAGCTTTCCCAAGAAGCCTGCAACAGCAAGGAACTAAATCAACACCACATGCAGAGAACTGCATTTTCCAAAGAAGTTTAAAATGTTAGAGACGTGAGCTCATAAATAGTTTTTTTAAAAAATGTTTCTGAAAACTACTTCATGCATTTAATTATCCTGCAGACTATGCTGAAACTCTCAACACAAGTGTAACAGGCTACCTTCACTATTCTGCATGTCTCAGCTGTCACCTACCAGTTTCTATAGTTTCTTTGCTATCCATTCTATTCTTAATTGTAGAGAGGCAAAAGAAATAAATAGTGCTCTGAAATAAATTTTAGTGAGATTGATACATAGAAAGTTTTCCTGATTTTTTTCCCAAGAAACTCTCTTTTGAGGGAAAACAGTTCCATCAGTTCTTCCCTTCACCCTTTCAAAACACCTTCTTTTTTTTTTTCCTTTTAGCAATGAGGTGCAGACTTTTTCTCATCACATATTCATGGAAAATAGCTGAGAAGCTAAGGACTCCTACCCCATTTTTAGTGCTAATTACCAAAAAAAATTAACAAAAAAAATCCAGAATACAAACACTGAAACAGAATGAAACTTAGTTACATTTAATATTAATAAATAATAAAATCTAACCCAAAATCTGGTTTTATTTTAAAACAACAAAAGCAAAGATGTAAGTTCAGTATCAGACAGCTTTATGTTGATGAATATGAAATGAAACAGCAATAAGGCTTCTGCATTCACACTGCAAGTTATTCTGAGAAGCTGTCTGCATTATTATTATGAGGCAAATCTGGCTTAGTGATAAACCTACTGTGGATTACGAACTATTAGGCTCAGTTTCACTGCACCCATGTGTACAACTGATATGATTACAGACATATAGGGGGTGATAAATAGGCTTCTCAATGAAAGTATTTCCACCTAGCTGACTTGAAAATTGATCAGCTCAAACTCATGACTGGAAAGGAAAAGGTAGAGAGGTGTTCAGTGTGCATTTCTCCTGAATTTCTCCATGAAAGTCATGCACACGCACTTTCGAATGAGCAAATTTCATGCAGGCCATTTCCCCCTGAGAAAAGGCAGCCCCTTCCTCCTATGAAGCAAACCCTAATTGCTCTAAAGCCTCTTTTATCAGACCCAACAACTGGTCCTCCATGCTAACTGAAATAATTTATATAATCTTATATACTTCTAAGGAAGATTTTGTGCAGCACTTCTCTACTGATTTGTGTTCTGTTTTTGTTTTTTTTTATCAGGGGAGACTCTGGTGTGTAAATCATTCAGAAGCAGAAAGGTAACAGATGGTTGCTGGAGCCACGCCACAGAAAAAGCAGTGGCTGACAGGAGCTGTTATCCCTTCACAGCTGCAGATAAAACCTTGACAGTTTAGGATAAAATTTCATTAAAAAAATGTAGCTGCTGACAAATGAAAAAAACATCCACCGGAGAAGACTATGCAAAGAAGATTTCATCCTGCAGAAATGATTTCATGCATTTAAAAGAATTTCTAAACACATGAGAGATGAAATGCCTTGCTGAAACAGAGGTTCTGAAATTTGGCAAACCATGGCAAACTCAGGTAAAGCTACAGGAGAAATCAAACCCCTTTCTCTCATTTTTTCCTGAAAAAGTTAACAGCTAAACATCTAAAAGATCCCCCTGTGCGCCCATTTGTGTGCAGCCAGAGCTTTACAAGACATTTGACAGCTATTCTCATGCAGAAAAATGTCAAGCCTTCCCTATTAAAAGGTATTGGATGGAATCACAGAACTAAACAGAAACCTAAAAAGGCGAAAAAGGGTAAGCCCTTAAAGGCCAATTTCTTGTAGGAGGAAAACAAATTCATTTCATTTTAAGGCCATAAATCTAGCTATGGTGATCTTAACATGTATGTAATTACAGGATCATTTCACCAAACAACAGAGGCTGCTTCTCTCTGTGAACTGTTGGCCATGAATTACAGCTGACTAAAACAGTTCAGGTATTTTGTGTCTTTTGTGCTGCAGTAAACTTCACTGGCAGCAAACCCCATGTTGTGAGCAGGCCTGGGTATCCTGGCTCTCTGCAAGCAGGGAACTCATCCCACACTCCCGCTTCAGATCTGCAGCTCCGGTCCTGAACCGGAATGGGCACAGCAGCAATGTCACTCCGCTAACAGGGAAGTACCAACACCTCTGAAAAACAAACACCTGCAGGTTGCTCCAGGCTCATCCTTTGCCTAGAATCCTAGCAGCCATCTCCTGAGCAAGAAAAGGGACCAATTTCACGCTAGCAGCAAGAGTTGGAATAAATGAGGCTGATGGATCAGCACAGATTCTGAGAGAGAGTCACAATGAAATGCTAGCCCTGACTAACAGAAAGGTAAGGGAGTTACTTTGACTAAGAAACCTTGTTACACCTGTGTTGTCTGTACTCATTCCTCTCACCAACTCACACACAACCACTTTTCTTAAGCTGCAGCTATCAGGCCCAAACTTTCAAACCAAGTTTTTACACTCAACATGCTCTAAATCAGGTAGGAAAAAAAAAAGCATCGAACAGAGTAAAAAAAAAAATTAGCCCTCTCTTCAAAAAGAAATCTATCAAATAAATACATCATGTTCTCACATGGAACAAAAAGATTATCAAGCTAACTTCAAATTATTTCTAAAGAGTAAAAAACTATATTAAAATACGTCCCTTAAACCTGTGTAGCTTTTGCTCATTTCCTCATATATCTTGGGACAGAGTTTACACAGTTCTTCCTCCCTCCACATGTGCCTTCCTCCTCCATATTTTTACCTTTGGTATGTTCAGGAAACCTAGACATCTCACTCTTAGCCCTCCTTTGGGCTAAGAAAATCTGTCCATTTCTTTCCAGGTCTTCAGCTATCCAGATCCTTCCACTTCATTGCACAGTAAAGACAAACAAGACCCCCAAATTATTAATGGTAAATAGCAAGCTAAGCAGCAAGTGATTCCACTGGTGTTGCGGTGGCTTAAAGAAACCAACCAACCAAAACCAAACAAGTAAAATCCCCAAATATTTCACAGTAAGCCTAGAGACAAGGAGTTTCCCTGGCAACAATGTCTGCAGTTTTCTATGGGATCAGTCATATCTTCTGCTTCCTAGGAAACCGCTTGTTTAATGCTAAGAACTGAGGTGCATCTCTGAACCTCACTTGTCCATTGAGCTCCTGGAGTGGGGCAGTGGAGTAGGCTGAGAAAGAACGGTCTAAGTGAAGGTGGCAGAGATCGCCAAAGAAATGGTGATTCACCAGAGAAATGAAGGCTAGAGGCTGGACTTCACATCAGGCTCTGATCCCAAAAGAGGGCTAGGAATAAAGGTCTGGAGGGGAAGACATATGAGGAGCGGCTGAGGTCACTTGGTCTGTTCAGCCTGGAGGAGATTGAAGGGAGACCTCATTGTTACAGCTTCCTCGTGAGCAGATGAGGAGGGGCAGACACTGATCTCTTCTCTGTGGTCACCAGTGACAGGACCTGAAGGAATGGCCTGAAGTTGTGTCAGGGGAGGTTTAGGCTGGATATCAGGAAAAAGTTCCTCACCTAAAAGTTGGGCATTGAACAGGCTCCCCAGGGCGGTGGTCACAGCATCAAGCCTGACAGAGTTCAAGAAGCATTTGGACAATGCTCTCAGGCACATAGTGTGACCCCTTATGTGTCCTGTGCAGGGACAATTCTACTTCAATGATCCTTATGGGCCCCTTCCAACTCAGAATATTCTGTGATTCTGGAATCTTGAGTGAGTTGGCAGAGATATGTAGATTCCCATCTAACATATTTAACCTACATAGAGGGAAGTTCTTGAAGTCAAGCTCTTAATTTAAAAAAGCTATAAAGTTCTGCTAGAAACTAATAAAAGTTGTTGATCATTCTTTCCTTTCAAAAATCTTAGCTCTGCTCTACACTAGAAATATTTTTTCAACAAACGTTCAATGTTGTTATCCTGCAGAAATGTTCTGCGCTCTCAATGTTAGCTCTTGTTTCCTGTTTATAAAATAACTATGGTATATCACACTGAGGTCCAGCTTCTGAAAATAACAACCTCCACATGGCAATTTGTCTCATGATCGAGGATGACTTTTAGTTGCTTCTTTTAATGAAAAAAATTGAGTCCTGATTTTATCTCACTTCTTTAAATTTTCCCTCACTCATCATCTCCATCTATTTCCCTCTTCTCCCTCCCATCATATTTCCCATGAAAGTAAAAGCAAGATTATCCTTTGGACTTCAAAGCACCTTAGAAATTTAACTTATTCTCAACATCCATGTAAACAGTAAGATCATTATTATCCATTTGGCTGATGAGACGTCCAAGAGACTACTGAGAAGTTTCTTATGTGGTTTATCTTGCCAGAAGATCGTAACAGCTTACATGAGCCCAGCAAAGCCGAAAAGTATGATTATTCTCCTTGCTTTTAATGTCTGATCAGAAAATATACTTAGAACACTTCCTGGCTCTTACAGTCTGTCATCACAGAAAGGCACCACAGATTTTGCATCTGTCAAGGTTTGCAAATGAGCCACAGGATGCTGAGCAAAATGTGTGGCAAACAAAGGCAAAAACTGCAGTGAGACATATATTTGCCATTAGAAGCTCAGTAATGCCACACAAGAACCAGAAATCAGCTATGGACAGTATGAAGTACACTGTCCACTTGCTTCTTCTTGGATGAATGAGGCCATTAAAACAAACTACAGATGAAGAAAGAAAGAGAGGGAAGGGCTTTGTTGCTGCTCTTCAAGTGGCAGACCAGCACTGGGGAGGCAGGAAGGCTAGAAATAACAGAACTTCAAAAAGGAAACATCAGTCTCATCTCCCCTGAGCTATCGGAAGTGCACTTACCAACACTACATGGCTGTGCTGCCAGCATCCTCCTGAATACCCTGCCTCAAGTCACAAGTACCTAAGGAGACCTTTGCTTCCCTCCCTTCAGCATAAAGGAAACAAATTACTTTCTGGTGAAGGAAAGGATTGGAAGAGCTAAACTTGCAGATCAGAACAAGAGACAAGGTATCACCTCTCTCAAAATTATACCCTGCATACTGCTAAATGACCTGACAAACAAAATGGCTACACATAACCTCTTCTACTCTGCTCATAGGTTAGGAACTCTAAGCTCTCCTGGACATACTCATTATTCAAACTACATGGACCAGCACTATCCATGTTACTGCAATATCATGAAAGTGTGATGTTCTGTGATTGCACTAGAGCAGATTTGCTAATGATAGGATCAGATTTCTTGAAAGACAGGATGGCAACATCACTGAGTGGCCTCCTGCACTGTCAGTAAAATGGTACCTGTCAAAAAGGAGAGAAAGTGGGTAGTAAGTACTTCATGAGCTACAAGTGGAGTCACTTCATTCCTGTAGACTACAGTTCTGAATGGATTTTTCAAGAATTTTTTGTTTCTTTGGTTTAGTTTGGTTGGAGTGTTTTTTTACTGCCAAGATTTTCTCCTAAAGAAAGAAGGTTGCTAAACAATATGGGGCAAATTCCAGTGAGAAAAAATAGCAAATACAGGTGGATAATTCTGTTCATACTGAATTGCATTTGCTGTGCTGTGAAATAACTCCACCTGTGCCCAACGCCTCCCCAGCCATTTATAAACCACCTCAATGTAAACAGTGGAAAGATAGGAATGTTGGCACATACAGCAATGTGCTTAAATTAAAAAAAAAAAAAAAAGTTTTACAAGTTCTGGATATCAATTCTTTACCTCACTGGAAGTTGACATGGGCAAGGACCAGTGAGATGCATGTTTATTTTGCCATGCTCAAGCTGGAACTAAATACTCTCTGGGAGTCTTTTCCAGACAAGGTTTCCAGCTAGGTCCCAAAATCCCAAATTAACAGACTGTAGGATAGTCTATGGATTCCATCCTCACCTATTTTAAGGAAGCAAGTTTGATCCTTACTTATCTTCATCAGAAAAGGGAAATGGATTGCTATTTATTCTATCATAGCTACTATGCTTTTAAAAAACTAACTTGTGCACTAAGTAAAAATTCCCACCTTCCATGTAGAAGAGATCTGTACGAAGAATTGCAATGTGCTCCAGACCTGCTGTTCTTGGATTGGGTGTATTTTTGTGCTGTTTAGACTCTTCAAATTTACTCTTTTGGGGTCAGTTTTTCATACACAGAGGAGTATATATTAAATCCTGAGAGGCTGTATGACTTCTACGTAGGGCAAGTAAACTTGGTATTTCCTTCCTGTATGAAAGAAATACTTAAACACAGACCTATGAAACGAGCACTCTCGAGCACCATCTGGTTGGTTCTACCAATACAAGGGGCCTAACCTGTGTAAATCTAATGGAAAAAAAAATCTTAGGGTGCACACAGGACCTAGAAAGTTGAACCTTTGCTTCTGGAGATAAGCCTACACTGCTAAAATTTACATTCTATGATTCATGAGAAGTGTGTTTCCTATGGCTGCCATACTACCACCACCT
This sequence comes from Drymodes brunneopygia, assembly GCA_013400955.1. Lineage (NCBI taxonomy): Eukaryota > Metazoa > Chordata > Aves > Passeriformes > Petroicidae > Drymodes > Drymodes brunneopygia. Next base: position 64,671 of record VZTZ01005664.1, on the reverse strand, counting down.
GTGGAGAACCCTTCTCCTTTACCCTTCATTTCAGGTAAGAGTAGGAGGGACCTTTGAAAACAATTCACTGAAAAGCAGAGCTGCTTATCATGCCTTGTGTCACATAAAAGCAGGAAGGAATATCTGCAAGCCCTGTTATGTCTCATCCAGACTGAGAATGTGAACTTCAATCTTCTACACTTTGCATCACAGGGTTAGACCAGAAACCCACCAGTGCCACCATCAATCCCTTGGGATTCTGAAATCCCCAGCCCATGTTTCAGGCCTCAAAACAGCAGTACTGCAGAGTGCTGCCACCAGCTGTACCACAGTCACAGCAAAGCCTTCCAGCTCACCAGAAGCTTCTTTCTGAAAGTGACATCCTTCCCAAAGAACCTACCAGACACACTGCCACCAAGACTGACAATGTCTCACGTTGCAGGATTATACTGTTATTTTCTTACCTCTTAAGACTGCTCAGAGTGCCTGGCTGCTATTCAGACTTACAGGACACCAACACGGTTAATACTGAGACAGTCTGTGTAACAAAGTGAGATTAAATATATGGAGAAGACTCCTGCAGAAACATTTAATAGGCCATGCTCCAAACTCTGTGTGCTAATCTCATAAGCAGTTTTACTGGAGCACAGAAATTTAAACTAGAGTTTATTTTACTTCTATCAGTTTTCCTACAGAAAAAGAATTTTTTTATTATTAAAAAAATAACTTGTTTTTGCAAATGAAATGTATTTTTGAAAAAAAAGAAAAAAGAAAAAAAGATGAGTTTTGAACTTACAGTTCACACAAAATGTTCTGATCTAATTTATATCTTTTTATAAGTGAAAAGAAAGCCAGTTTAAAAGTTTAGAAGACAGACAGTACTGTCATCTTCTGCTTAGGAGGAAACTAAGGTCAGCAGAGGTAATGAAATGAGAAGTTGACTCTGAAAACGCAAAACTGAGCGGAAATGTTTCAGGGTACTACAGTTAAATCATGCAATACCTGGAAAACTTTCGTCTCTGTGCTGACTTACACCCAGACAGTTCTAAAGGTGAGAACAGCGACAAGATAGTTGGGTTTAATTTATTTTTTTCTTGTAAAGTTGCAACATGATTCTCTACTGATAATGTTTTTTCTTTTTAAACAAAATCCCAGTCATTATTGCAGTCTGGTCTACAATGAATAATGAACATTTACAGCTTCATTCACCAAATTATCCCAGTTTTTCTGAATAAATACTTCTAAAGGTTCTGAAACACATGAAAGGCGAAGCCATAACAGAAAGTTTTAAGTGCAGATCAATATAATTCAAGGCAATATGAAAATGGACAGTGAGCTCTGAAAATCACTTTGGTAGCCACAGTTGAGTGTATTCCACATAATTCTTGCTATTACCTTAGCTTCTTGCCAGCTTCTTTGCAGGAGATGAGCTGTGTATACGTGTGTAAATGAAAACAGGTGGGAAGTCACACAACAGTGAAGGACACCTGGTGACTGGACACATCAAACCACACACGGTGAGTTCATAAACCAGCAAAAACACTGCAACCACAAAACCTCACTGATAGGTATTTAAACAGAGCCTGTGAAAATGTTCTACTTTCCATTTGTTGTGTAGCAAGTGTAACTTAGCAGCAGCGGTACATCTACACGGTTTCTTACCACGTTAAAACTTCAAAAATTAATTAATTTATACACATTTGGCAAGTTCAGATTTTGGAATAAAATCTGGAAGGCACATATACTGACACCTGGATCCCAACATTTCTATTTCCAGGACACCCCAGTTCTCCTAAATTTAGAAACAGACAAAATAAAACTGAACAATAAAATAATAATAAAATAACAACAATAATAATAAGTTAGGCATAGACAAACCACAGATAATTTGTTGGTGCCAAGAGACAGATTAATCATCCTTTATGTAAGCAGACTGGAAAATATCACATTAACATGTATTTCTGATACTTTGAAATACTCAAGACATCCCTCATTCACAGTTCAGAAGAAACCAAATAATTGTAAAATAAATACTGTGCTCTTTCCCTCCTTATACCACACCTTCATGTAAGAGATTATGGCATGAAACAGTTGATATCACAGCCCTACTGCCTATCTCTTTTCCTTTTTTTATATGAAGTAAACATAAAAGAATGCTCTGAAAAATCAGTCTCAAATGATATGAACTTTTCCATTTCCCATATGCAGAATTTAAGTTTTATTTCTGACAGTGATATGGAACTTATTTCCTTTTTAAACAACAAAGCCTCACTCTCCAACAGTATAGATGTGTAAAGTTTTTACTACCTGTTTATGAGCTCCTATGAGCTAACAGTCTACCTTCATAAATTAAAAGTCATCCCCTGCCACAAACTTGATTGTAAACATCTTAATCCTCCATTTTTTTCCAAGTTTTTGTCCTAAACTTTAAGTTAATGAACGCTGAACAGCATTTTATGACAGCTGGATGATGCAGAACAGATGCTGAGCTAAAATTTCATTTGCCAAATGTCAGCTCAGAATACGTATTTAAAACTGGGAGTATCAGTAAGACAAACTACATGGTGAAAACAATGGAAAAAATTGTCAATTACATCAGTGCCTGCCAACCATTTTTCTGGGCCTCCAGACAGAAATTCTGTCTGAATTGAAGATTCCAGAAAATGATGTTCAATTTTAGGAATGTTAATTGCTTATTAGGGTGAGTACAATCTCTTCTGGATATATACTTTTTCATCTTGAGATGAATGACACATAGGCAATGCTAATCAAAAGCATGCAAAGAGTGCACTTTTGTCTTGCACATTTTCCTCTGACACTGAGTAATTTTTTGGACCGCTGGTTGGACAGATAGGTTTGGTGTCTGAAAATGATGCCTACTATAGCTCTCCACTATTTGTGACAGTCACAAAACACTCCAACCAACCAGCCAACACAGGCAGCAACATGGCTGTAAGGACACTTGTGACTCCTCAGCTGACGAAGTGCAGCCGCTGACAAACCTGTGTATTTTTTTCTTGCTGTGTAAGATACAACTGGTAACCCTTTGGGGCATACAGCACAACTTAACACAGCCACTGAAAGCCTGTATTGCACTTGGGTCATTTTCCTTTTTTCCTGGTTGTTTCCCACATTCTAACCTAAGTAATTTCTGTCCAGAGTATTTTTTGAAGTATCTGGAAAGTCTTTCATCTTATCATTTCCTCGCTTGTAATTTATTGACACTTTTGTAATCTATTCACAGAAATCAACACGTTAAAAGCATTCTGACTGCTTTTGTTACTTTTCTCCAAACTCCTTTCAAATGTTCTATGTCTTTCCAACAGCTGAATGATCAGCAAGTGCTGTATAGGCCACACACAGTTTCACAAGTCAGTCTGCCTCAGTGGAGTATGGCTTCTGCAGACTAAGGCACAACATAATCAAGTGTGTTTCTGACATTTCTTTATCAGAATTATTCAAACCAACATGCAAGGGCAGAAATATTAATATATACCACACACAGCCTATAGATCAAATTAATGAAATCAAGAGTAATGCAAACCTATTTACAAAAGTTTTGTACAAATTTCCAATCCATCTAATAGTAATCAGTAATAATATTTAAGGATCCCCTCTGAAGAGTTTATGAAGTTCATTTTATACCTAGAAGCCTGCTTGCTCCTATTTTACCCACAGAAATCAATACTCATGAATGTACAAATGGTATCACAAGACAAGGAAGACCCAAAAGAGAAGCAGATGAAAAATACAAGCACATATCCTATACATTAACTAGCTAACAGCTGCAAAATGATAGCAAAGGAACTGAACAGAAATAACCTTTTCTTAGAAAGGTATTATGTCTAAGATACTGTGAATATGTCTTTCCTGTTTATAGGGAATAGCATCTTCAACACCATCATACTTCTCCTAAGAATATTTCATATAGGTTACAGTCATTTCTCCTCCGGTTTAGTGAACTCCTAATGTAAGTTCCTTTAACTTTGACAATTACAATATGACAATTACAAAGCAAAGCTCTTTTTTCTACATGGGCTCTTATATTCTGGAATACAAATATAATACCACTGTTTCAGAAAAAGACTTTTTCCCTCTTGTTACTAATGTTTGCTTTGGGGCAGGGGGAATAAGGGGAGCAATTAAATTAGTATTTTTTTCAAATTTCTGCAGTTAAAGCTAAGGGGGGAAAAAAGGTTGAAGGCAGAATTTGTCTCAACATGTAAAACTCTGCAAGCAGTGATGTTTCTGATGCACCATAAAATATTATCTGTTGTTTTATTCCTGGGCTGAAAGAGAGAAAGAACTGCTATAATGCTAAAGAAGTAGAGAATCAGTTTATGAATTTATTTTTTTAATTTTGGGAAAGAAGTCTTTCCAAATTGTTACTCAAAAACCCCCAGCATTTCAGTTGCAGGCAAATTTTTGCACTCTCTTATCATTAAATTACACATTACAACAAACAAACAAACAAATAAATAAATCACACCATCTGCCAAAGAAAAACCTTGGTATAAACTAACATTTTCAACAAGTTTAAACTCAAGTTACCAAAGAGAATTGCTTTCTTTTCCCTCAGAAAACTGAACAAAATCACAAAGTGCATTGAGGATTCCAGGTAGCACTTCTGTTGCTGTTATCACGGAAGTCAAGTAATTTCCCAGAAAACGCTCACTCTAATCTATGTGCCTGCTTGGGCTCTAAAGTTTCCTCTTTGCACCTTCCCTAAACACATGAGGATGGTCATTAGCAACATTAAAAGTTGTGCTAAATATCTGCATGCACAGCAATAACCATTTCTGCAAAGCTGTAATCATACATTCTTTTACAACATACTGGCACTGGAAGCCTGCACAACACATGGGATGAAACACAAGCCGGTTCCATGTTGCTTTCACATTGCTCAATCTCATTGCACAGCACCAAAATATCCTTTTCTGCAGCATTTATAAACATTACATGTAGACAAATCAAGAACTGCAAAAACTTCTGCCCAAGAAGCAAGTTGAAAATTCAATCGACAATGGCTACAGAGTCAAAACAGTCACTCTACATCTCCCATTTCCAGAGAAAATTATTTTTCTTAAGCTTTTGAGGGGTGGCACTACTGAAAGAAGGCTAAACATTTAAGACCAGACCTATCATTTCATTGCATAGAACAGCTCATGAAAGTTTTCCAAGGTGAAGCATTAGGTCAATGCTGGCATTCAAACAAAGTCTTTAGTTTACCCCCCACAGGTGTTTTTTTTACATCCAACAGCAGAAACACGCAAAGCAAACCGCAATTACGCATCTCCGCACGAGCAAGAAATAGAAGACAATGAAGAAGGTTTCACCCACCTGGGATCTTTCTGAATGCTATCAATGGAAGGTGACCTAGCCAAGGTCCCTTCGGGTGGGATGGCTGGCCCAGATTTGCTGTATGGTGATTCAACAGAAGGACAATACTGCAGCTGTCGGTAGGGGTCTGCGTAATTGGAGGCGGGGCCGGCCGCATAGCTGGCCCTCTGGAAGGTCGCGGTTGCGTTCTGTGTGCCGTGTTGACTGCCTGTGCGCTGTAAGGGTACGGAGTCGACACCAGGGGAAGATGGGGCTACGACAGGAAAGTAGGGACAAAGTAAAAAATTGAGGACCTGTTCACAGAAATGGTTAACCAGGTCTAGGCAGAGGAAAAAAAAAACACACACATATAAAACGAGGGTTCAAAAAGAATGAGAAAAAAACAAAAAGAAACAAGCAACATTGTCACTTTCAAAACCTCAGAAGGAAATAACCATCAAACAAATTTCTAAATGTCATGCCAGTTCTGGACTAGAAGACCTTAACACCAATTAAATAGATAGGAGAGGTGTTTTCACCTGGGGTTCTAACTGCACTAACATGAAATGAAGGAAATGCAGAAGCAGCATGGGAATAGTCAAACTAAGGTTCACAACCACCGCTGAGTGAGACTTTTTGCAGTCCTTAAAAGGGTGGAAGTCAGTCAGATCCACCAACAGGAGGGGGATCAAAGCAGACTCTAGAGTCCAAACTGACACAGATGGCTCTACCTGAAGAAATACGCAGCCATCCCAGATTTGTAGCCCCGGTATCCATAAAGCAGGTAAAACCAAACACCTGACCCTGAGAATCACTGCATATGCTTCGTTAACCAATCTCCTGCAAATTCACCTTAAAGTAAGACTTAGGGGAGTGTTACTGCTAACCCAGTCTGAAAAAGAGCTAAGCACAAGGTGACCATGTCAACGTCTTAATGCTCCCCAGCAGCGGCTGCGCTCATATACCACAGCTCAAGATTAATGCATTACCAGTTCTGAGCAGCTTAACCAATAGCTTTAAACTGACTTAATGCTTTTGCGACTCAAAAATCTTATTAATCTCTCTTGCAGCCCATTATCTTTCTGTTACAGCACTGGGTAGGGAGATCCAGTCCACTGGATTAAACATGCAGTATTTTTGAACCGAAGTCCAGTTAATGGCAAATGGATTATCACTGTAAGGGCAAGAGGACCAATACCCACACGATCTTTGGCCTGGAGACAGATACAAATTAAATGCTGGCTCTGCTCAGAAGAAAATTTGGACTCTTTGAAGCAGCACATGAACTCATGGTGGTTGCCATTTCCTCCTGTCCCAAGACAACAAGAATACTTTTGCCAAAAGGAGTGGCCCAAGTCCAGGGCTATTATTAGCTGGGTCAAATTCATATGCTAAACTGGAGACAAAACCACATACTGAGGAGATAGGTTTTTATAACAGATTTCCCAATCATTTTTCATTGGCATGCACATTTAAAAATAAATATTTAATGCATTATATGTCCATGAAACGGATTTTAAGCATTTTATCTCAAAGTGTCAGCAAATGAAATACAGTGAGCTTATAATACAACTAACATGGTTTTGTATGACCTTGTACTTGTCAAAATTACAATGCCTGAAAAATTTAAATTTATATTGAATTTTTGACTTTTTTTTCTTGTGGTTCTGAGGTATTTATTTTTACAATAGCAAGTATCATAACTTTGTTGCAAACATAAGAAAGTGGAATCACCCACTCATTATTATCTCTTCCCTGGAAGTGCTCAGGGTCAGGTTGGATGGAGTTTGAGCAACCTTATCTAGCCGAAAGGGTCCCTGCTCACTCCAGGGGGCTGAAACTGAATGACCCTAAAGGTCCCTTCCAACCCAAACTAGTCTATGATTCTATGATCACATTTACTCACACCTAGAGCAACATTTTACATGTATTGTTTTGGTTTAATTACTGGTGTGTGTAAACATATGTATACCTCATTAAGAAATGATAAAACTGCATCAGTTCAAACACATTAAGAGTATCAGCATATTTAGACATCCCATGCACAAATCATGCTAAATTCGGTGTTAGAAAGAAAGACAAACATCACATTTTAACAGAAAATACAGAGTTCAAAACCAAAATCAGGTGCCTTGTGAGAAAAAGAGTAATAAAACAAGTTAAATACTAGAAATATTTTCAAGTAAAAAAGAGAAAATGTAATTGTATACTGACACAGAATAATCTTATGCACTGTCACTCCATAGAATATGCTGCTACCTTTTGACAAATTATATGGGGAATTGCAAAAAAACCTCTACAACACCAATACTGCTGAAAATAAGAACTTCATTGCAATCTTGATTGCTTTGCAAAATATTCCACAGTATTACCTTCATCTTCTTTGCAAGACAGTTCAATGGAAATCGTGTCTGTTTTTAAATTATTTGAAAAGTTTTCTTTTTATTTTCTCCTTTGTTTCATTATCCAAATAAGTATTTATATGAACTGAAACTGGCTGTCATCCTAACACCTACAAGCTTCTCAAGTCACTCTGATTCATTTCTCAAATTATCTTCCTAGCAGACTGTTAATTCCTTTTGAATTTTATCACAATGAACACAGAAGTGCCATATTCAGAATATGAGAATGAGACAAATCTATGACTTAAACATTCACAATTGAGCTTATTTGGACAGTGTTACCCAGATCAATTAAAAGAAAACCAAAAAACCCTAATAACTAACACTTTGAAAAAACTTCTGCATCTAGCTTGACTACAGCCACTGTCATTGACTGTAAAAGGGTTATTCTTTTGCAGACATTTTTACACAAAAAAGTATATGCAAAACTGAAGCAAAGTCATCTTCTACCAATACACTTCCCTTGCTTAAACAAATCCCTTTGGCAGCCAAACCTCCTGACTGAAGTGTGGCTCTTTAGGCTACAGCAAACTATCGAGATTTCCCTTCTATTTAGCTATTCAAACAGCAAAGCCAGAGTGATTATGACTAATGAAACAAATTCGGAAGTTTATTTCCTCACCCAGCATAGTAAATCTTCTCTGAGCACGGGGCATCCAGAAGGCACATACCTGGACTGAACCAGAAAGCATTCACATAGCAGGTACATTTGCAGATGGTCATGCAAATTTTTAGCCTGTTTTTAAACTGAAGACACTTACCCCTTCCACTAACTTTTGCATTTGACTGTCTTCTCAAATCCAAGCCAGCTACACTTTGACCAGAACCAGTCAGTGTAGGTGAGATGGCAAGGATAGGGGTTTGTCCCAGCAAGGGAAGAGAGAAGCAAGAAGCAATTGCGCCAGTACTGTTTCTGGAGAAATGGGCTGCTTTTCCCTCTCCTACCAGCCCGAGATCTGGCCTGGTTGAAGCAGAATCAGGGTCAAGTCATATTGTTGCCCTGAGTCTACCGCTGACCCTGTTCTGCCTTGACATAAAGGTAAAACCAAAAGTTGTAACAACACTGTGAAGAAGCAGATCTAGTTCTGTGAAGCTTGAAGGTAAAGGAGTCCACAAAACCAGACCTTCTTCTGGTCTTCCAAAGTCCCAAACTGACAAGGAGATCAAGATTAAAATCAAACAAGCAGAAAGCCTCAAAACTTTATTTATCCTGTATTGTGTCTCACCTCAGTGACTACCCACAAAAACACTGCTTTCCATAGTGACTGCTTCCCTCACTTTCTAGGAACTTACATGGAACTGTGGATTCTGAATGTCAGGTAAGTTTCTGAAGCTCTGCTTGCTCCTTTTGCACTGGTCGGCCTCCCCATGGCTCCTTCCTAGGACTGCTCAGCACAGTGCTCTTGCAGAGACACAAGGAGAGGGTGACTGGCACCCATCCTTCCCTCCCAAGTGCCCCACTCCAGGCACGCAGGAGGGGCTTGCACGGTCCATGACCTGCAGCCGAGGCTGGCTCGTGCTGGAGGAGCCACAGCACTCACTCTCTCTGCTGCAGCCAGCAAAAACCCAGGACAAAAAATGACATGCTCAGTTGTAGGCCAGTAAATCTCTATATATGAACAATATATTAAGCTTCAGTGTAAGAACTGTCCTTGAAAAAAAAGAATTTTAATTTTATGTTGAGAGAAGGGTTTTACTGAGAACTTCTGAAGTGAGAATTTTCCAAGTGAGCATTTCACACTGCAGATCGAGAACTACAGTCTCAGTGATCTCAGTTTGTCACCTAAAAATTTAAAATCTTGCTTTAATTTGTCATGTCACTAATAATTAAAAGATACTGTATCATTTCAGCCCCTCACTACTCCAACCAAAATCACATACCCAGCAAACAGGACATCAGGGGTACTACACAGACATTTAGTATGATCTTACAAATGTTTGTCAAAGAGAAAGAAAAGCCCCTGTTAAATATAATGAAAACCCTCTAAGGACCTGATATATGCCCTGATTATGGTTCTCTTGATTGCAGAAATAGCATATAAAAAAGTCAGCCTTTTTAATTTTCTTTGGCTTTTGCATAGTATTAACAAAGATATCACCACTTATGTAGTAATGCTGATCATTTACGTGCATCACTAAATATGTTCATAGGCTCATAATTTGATACTCAGAAATTGACTTTCAGCTTTTGAGTGTTCTTGTAACATCTGTAGCAGATGTTAGAAACCACTAACAAAATGTAAAAAGCAAGAACGGCTTGATCTAGGCAGGGATACTATTGCACTATACTTGAGTATCTTAGGGAGATCAAGCTTGCGTATGAACTGCTAAAAAGTACAGACTTTCTAGAAGCCAGAGGACATTTTGCCCAGTTAACATAAGAATGATCAGACCTTCAGAAATTATAAACTCATTAATGAGAATTATCTTGCTACACCTGCTCGCTGAAAATTATCTCACTGATGCTGCTGTTTGATTTGCAGGTATTTATTACCTTGTAAAATCTTCCTCTTATTATTTGATAATAGACATTCAATTCCTGTGCTAACATTCTCCTAGTTTCCTTCACAGAGATTTCAAATTGATTTTCTTAGTTTTCTCCCTTCATTTTTTTCTTCACTGATTTGCAGTTAATTTATATTCTCTTGTGAAAGTTGAAAATTGGATCCTGGTGAGACATCTTTTTTTCTTCAAAGTATGTCCACCATCCCTCCATGAGTTCATAAATGATACAAATGTAGTGCCATTTCATTGGTACCAAATCTATAGGAAGATTTATAAAGCAGACACTTTTCTCACCTAATATACATAAAAAGAAAACAGTGCATTCTCTGTCAATTAAGAAAAAACTCATCAAGTTTGGGACATACAAACACTTTAACTCAAAATGCTGAAATGAGTGTTTTAAGGCATGTAGCACCCTTTTTGCAATAGAAGTTTAACAAAATAGATGTTAAACAAGCTACTAGTGAATTAGCAATCCAAAGGAACAAGCACAAACAGTCAATTTTAATAGTGTTCAAGATACATGGTATTACACATAACAATAATAATAAATAAATAATTATAATGATGATGATAATGATAATAGTAGTAACAATAATAATAACAATAATTAATTTAGCTGTTACTTTTAGAAACACTTTTCCACGTGGGAAGTATAAAATTTTAGAGAGGGTTGAGGGAAACTGAAAACATTTAAAGAAAAACCCTCCCCGTAACTGATATTAGCAACTACCTCTAATGCTGTTAAGATTTGATAAAGGCACTACCATATCCTCTGCTCAAAGTACACATGCACAAGCAATTTTGTACTTCACACATGCAAAGTGAGAACAACAACAACAAAAAAGCAAACATTACAAGATTTCAAGAAACAAGGCTTCAATTTAGATTTAAAATATTTAGGACCTTATGCAAATACCAATACCACAGAAGTTCTGTGGAGGTTAACAACTTTGTTACGTGACTTCTCATGCTCAAATCAGGAAAAACACCATCAAAACTACTTGAACTTTGTTTCTCTTCCATTTGCTCCTCTCTGACTTTTCTGCACTCTTTATTTTGTCCTATTTAGTTTTTCTTGCAATCAAAATTCCAGTCTCCCAATGCTCAGCCAGAGACAAATAAAAAGGACTTTTTAGCAAATCTTCTTTTGCATCCTCATGAGACAGGGTCTTCACCAGCCAGCCAGCCTTTGCTCTCAAACACATCAACCCTTAAGGGCTTCCAGGATTGCTCTGCCTAATTCCTTCTGCAGGCTCCAGCTTTCTCCAGATGCTCCTATTTTGTGTAAATCAGGGGAAATAAAGCCTCCTTCCCTCCAGTCAGCTTCCCCATGCTCAGCTCAGTGCTTTAAAAAGCTGGTCATGGCAAATAGGTCTCCCTGCTGTACAAGGTAAATCTTTTAAGGGAACACAGCACAACGTACAGGGGAAATGGAAGCAAACTAAAGAAATAGATACAGAACAGGATAGTGCATAGCAAAAAAAGGCCTCTTTTCCACCCACTAACATGTTAGTCATCATTTCCTCAAGTACTGGTTATACCTGGCTGTCACACCTACTTGTAATTAGTATGTCTACAAGCTGGTGCAAGTAGGTATTCAGTAATATTTTTATCATCAGATGTTTTCATGACATGGTGAGGAGGAATCCTTTTTATCAAGGCAACATCCCTGTGTCTACCAGATGCCATCACAGGAGATTTATATTTGTCTCACTTTTCCATCCCATCTTTAAAACCACAGGTAGCTGTTTAGCTGCTATGCTCCTACTGCTATGGGAAATACTCAAGGCTTCGCTGAATTATTTAATAGCCTCATTGCAATTGCTTTCAGCTGTAAAGTACTAATCCTAATGAAGGTCATGAACATATTCAAAGTGAGTGTACACTCCAACCATTTGCTACTTGATTCTTTGAAAACTCTTAAAATCATCTCCTGACCATTGCAATTTCTGCCACTGTTTTGCAGAAGAATTTCTTGTTTCAGAGAAACCAAGGAAACAGCGTTTGTGTTCTATATATTGTGTTCAGTAAGTCTTACAATACAAAAACTGACAGTCTTTGAAGACTTAAGAACTGAACTTGCTACTGCACAGAGGTATCCTTTCAGTTCCATTTTCTATGAGTGCTCTTTAGATCTAACACTAATTGTAACAATAAGGCTGAACATTCCTTTGCTTGGAAACTGATGTTTTTTCCACAATGCAGAAAGAGTCAGTCAAAGAAAATACTGCTTCCTTGGTTTCTGAGCTATTCCTCTATTTACATTACAGCTGTTACCTGGTCACTTTGAAGGCTTTTGTCTATCTTGTTCCACTTCAGTTTGCACATTCTCACACATTGAGTCTTAGTTTCCTTTTTTTTTCTATTGAGGAAAGTTGTATAACTGCCACTGCCTAACCCTCAGCATATGGAATGATTTTCTTCATCACCAATTTAGACTTGACATTTCTTTATTACTAATTATTTTACTTATGGGTTCATCAGATGATTAGCTGGTGTCAATCTGAAATCACCTGGTGCCACCAGGCTTGGTAATGGAAGCAGATGACTTAATGAATGAAGTAATCTATAAAGATTTTTGTACCTCTAAGCAAATGTTAGTGCAGAAACAGGTAGATGAAGTAATTCAGTGAGCAGCAATGGTAACAGAATTTGTATCTTAGAAACTTGTACTTCAGTTCAATAGATACAGTGGCTGAGATGAGTGAGTTCCTGCCCAAGCTTATTTTGCAACAGTGCTCAATGAGACTTCAGTGAAACCTGAAGTCCAAACCTGAATCCAGCCTCTTCCACTGCCAGATGTCACAGGCTTCACTGCTGTGTCCATCTCACATTCCCACACCTATAACCTTCTCCAGTTCTACATCCTTCCCTGCAGGCATTCTCCACCATGAGGTTCCAGAGTTACAGGGTGTCCAACACAGTAACGCTGCCTGTATCTCAAAGGCTGTATCTCAAAAGCATATATAGCTAAAGCATCATTTAAAAATCCACATAGTCATAGTGGACACCAGGGTTTTATGCAGATATTAGAATTTCAGCTATATATTTTCAATTATTTCAGATTTCCAACTCAAGGCTGGAACAACTTCCTTCCTTGTTTACAACCAAACAGAGGAAAAGTCTCATTTTTCAAGTTATCAGGATTAAGAAATATGATACTCCTTTGCACCTCCAGGAACTGACTGCATTTTAAATCTGCCAGATTTTAATCTCACTAATATATGCAACTTTCATTCTCAGGCTCAGCTTTGACCACATTTCAGTGATGCTGCTCTGCGTGTAAAAAATGGTGTGTAACGTGATAATCAGATGCCAACTTTTGCTGCTAAAGACGTTATTGCCAAGATCTTTTCTCAGATTGTGTCTTCTCTCTCTCAGCTGCATCTCTCAGTTTAGGGAGAACATGCAGTTTAATCCATTTGTTACATTAGCATTTAAACAGAGAAAACAACAACTGCCCTTTCAAAATTTGACATACTAAATTTCATCACAGGAATTTCTTTACTAGACAAAATTCAACCCTGAGCAATGGCACAATATAGGGGACATATACCTCACTTTCCTCCTCTTTGCAGTACTACATGATTTCACATTCTGTGTGTGGGACAAAATGACCTAATCATAACAAATCCACACAGACCAAACTGCTGCACATAGATGAGCCTACTGCAACTAAATTTCTGCTTTCACTCCTAAAACAACCTTCCTTTGAAATTTCTGAAGTTTCCTGTCCATCTGGTCAGCATAACAACTAAACACACTGAAAAAAGTCACAGTTAGTATCGGAAATGATATATTAATAGCATGAGACTATAACATATTAACAGACTGTACTGTATCATGCTACAGCCATCAAGCACATGGACATCTTCAGATTTTGACTTTACCATATTTAGGGCACTATAATCCTAAGTGGTAAAGTGGCTACACTAAATGGTTACTTCTTAGAACACCTTACTAAACTTCAGCTATTTTAAACAGTAGTTTCCACTCTGGAATGGACAGTTGTTTTGTTATTAAGGTAATCACGTTTGTGTTCCAGTGCCAGACCATGTGGTTTGTACATTTTAAACATGATAGTTTAAAAGTTGTTGGACACATTTAAATAAAAACTACTATCCTTGTAAACTTGTTGTACTCATAAAAGCTACATGTAAACTGCTGAAATCATGACCAAGAGATAGTTCTAAGAGTAGCCAGTCTTATATTAAAAAAAAAAAAAGAGAAAGTACAGCTTGAGTAAAAAAATAAATAATGGGCTGGTGATTTTTAAGAGTACCTTTAAATGTAATACTGCAGAAGGAATGATCCTCTAACTTTATGATTTAGTCATCTTAAAGAAATTCCTGGGTAGTTACCTCAGGCCCAGCAGTGTTTTTGGTCAGCAAAGATTTACAATAATGAGATTTATGAAAGGTGTTTGAATTCAATTTTTACTTCATGAATGACAACCCTGCATTTCTATGCAACACTGAAGTATATAAATGAGAACGGATGTCCTGCCTCACTAAAATCTAATGTGAAGAGTCTTTAAACAGAGACTACACCTGTACAATAAATAGATGACAAATACACCTACAGTTTCTGGCACAAACAGTGTATTTTCTCAGTAATGTCAGATGAGATTGACAGGGTATGTAGTCTCCTGAGCAAGATTTTATAATCACTGCTCTCCTTCAATAGGTGGCGAAAGTCAAGGGGCACCTGAGAAATGTTCAGACATCTTACAAGTAATTCTTCTATTAAAAAAGGAGAATAGAAGAATTAGAAAATACATAGAACAAAATACAAGCCTCTGGAGGTATCCTGCTCATGGGACGGAGTAAAGAGGTCATGGATACTAACCATTTTGAAAGGTTTCTATTCCGAGTGGTAAAATCTTGTCTGTCTTCATATGGTTGCAATTCCTCTATGGAACACAATCATGAGCTCAGTACTTTGAAACTCCAGCTATCTTATTTGGAGAAATGCTTCTGCACTCTAAGGGGAATATTGCTTTCATTTTACAAAGGTGATTCTGCAGGGTTTTAACTTTCGGGCCTCCTCCCTCTCCATTCCTGTCCATGGGATACTGCTGAAGTTGAAAACAGTGTATTTTGTTATTCCCCTGCCAAATTTTCAGTAGGAAGAAAATAAACTAGAAATTCTTTCTCGGAGAAAATGAGACTTTTCCAGGGGAAAAAAAAAATCACCTAAAAACATATATGCAAGACTATAGCACCGGTAAGACTATGTGAGAGAACCTGGATCTGACAAATGAAATGGGATTATGACTTTGTATTGCTTTGAGGTGATTTGTTATTCTTTATGCAGATTACTAAGGTATTTTCTGCTCAATTTACTTTGTACTGAAGATTTGTTTCCTGCTTGCTTCCTATAATTCTCTCTCCCAAAACAATGTTATCAAGTGGATGTCAGTTAGGAATACAGGTCTATTATCACAACATTACCAAACTGAAAGAGATGCATTCATAGGAAAAATTTTTCTTTTTAATTTCTCTGAAAACATTATGTCCTATAGCCAGAACTCCATGCTGTGTGATTTATCAGCATGATCCTCAATTAATCTGCAGCTGTGCCATCACAGCACAACCATGTACAGCACATCAGCTTGTGACAAAACAAAACCTGTCCCCCAACCAGAAAAAAAGCCACCACCTAAGCAGAAAGAAGCAATATTTGGTATTTATGACCTAACTGTTTCAGATCAAAAAGAATGAAAAATTAAATACAGATCTGAGAAGAGGCATAAAGGACAAAGGGTTCAATCTAAATGGGGCAACTGAAAGTTGATATTTCTGTTGCTCCTCCTTTTCCCCTGAACTGATAATTTTAGAGACAAATAAAGAAATATATTTGAAACTAATGGTCCCTTTTTTTTTTTTAAAATCAAATATTTGTAATACAGGAAAGAGTGTGTAACAGGTAACTTTTCATTAATAGCTACATGCCATTCTGAAATTAATTACTATACCAATGTACTCACTGGTGCTCCCTCTCAGAACCTGACAATATCTAACTGCACGTATACAGGATTTTTTTTTCCTCTAAGCCCCTTGAAATTCCTTTTACTCATTAATCTGAAGTCTATGGAATTACAAGTGATACATCTGAACTGAACTCCAGTTCCCTGCTGAAAAGCAATACTTAACACAACCCAGGAAAGGATAACTGTCCCTTAACTGGGACATAAAGTGCCCTTTGGGAACTGCCACTGGTGATATGCGAGGATCAGACTTCTGATTCCCAAAGCTGAAGTTACATTCGTACACCTTTCAGGTGCAGAAAACTGTGAACTAAGCCCTCTGTATGTGATTCCTCATGACATTAAAACTGCAGTCCCTCAATGTCATTTTATATATTCCCACTTTATTTCATGCTGTGTTAATTTTCTAAATTTTCTTCACCATGTTTAAATCATAAGACAGCTTCAGTGATTTGAAACAGCTAATAACAAACAAATTACTAAGGGACCATCAAAAAGATATGTCTCCAAGTAAAGTTTAAAAAAAACCCCACTCGTATTTGTTTCAGGTATCATCTGAATGTTGAGTATCAAATGCAAGGTGCAGAAAACCCCTGGTATCAATACAGGTTGGGGAACAAAGGAATTGAGAGCAGCCCTGCCCAGAAGGACCTGGGAGCACTGGTGGATGAGAGGCTAGACATGACCCAGCCATGAGCACTCATAGCCCAGAAAGCCAATCCTGTCCTGGGCTGCATCCACAGCAGCGTGGGCAGCAGGGTGAGCCAGGGGATTCTGCCCCTCTGCTCTGCTTTGGTGAGACCCCACCTGCAGTGCTGCATCCAGCTCAGCACAAGAAAGACAGACATGTCAGAGCTGGTCCAGAAGAGGGCCACAGAGATAGTCAGAGGGCTGGAGCACCTCTCCTATGATGGAAGGCTGAGGGAGTTGGGGTTGTTCACTCTGGAAAAGAGAAAGCTTCAGGGAGACTTGAAAGAGTACCTGAAGGGGGCCTGAAATAAAGCTGGAGAGGGGCCTTATAGCAGGGTTCTTGCAATAGGACAAGAGGCAATGGTTTTAAACCGAGAGAGGCTAGAAAGAAGGAAGGTTTTTTTTACAATGAAGGTGATGAGGAACAACTGGAACATATTTCGCAGAGAGGTGGTAGATGCCCCA
Organism: Drymodes brunneopygia; assembly: GCA_013400955.1. Lineage (NCBI taxonomy): Eukaryota > Metazoa > Chordata > Aves > Passeriformes > Petroicidae > Drymodes > Drymodes brunneopygia. Next base: position 47,319 of record VZTZ01005664.1, on the reverse strand, counting down.
CCCCTGGAGGCATTCAAGATCAGGTTGGACAGGGCTCTGAGCAGCCTGGTCTGGCTGAAGATGTCCCTGCCTATTGCAGAGGGGGTGGACTACAGGATCTTTGGAGGCCCCTTCCAACCCAGTCTGTTCTATGATTCTATCATTCTGCTTTAAACTATTTTGTAACCATTAAAAAACCCCAACAAATTCAAAAGATCAAAAGATTAAGGTTTAAAACCTTAAAAATGGTTCAAGAACAGTTTATCTGTAAAAACAGAGAGAAAAACACTATCAGTTTGTGATACTACACAACTACAACACAGTAGCTTAATTATTCATGAAGTATGAGTAAATCACTCTAAAGGATTCAGACATCTAAATTTTTCATACGTCAAATTTTCAAGTACTGGAAAATTGCTTCACAATATGAAAAAAATCCCCATTAAAATAATAACTTCTAAAATTATCAAAGGTATCCACTACTTAATTACCACGACAAATATTTACGGTCTTGTGAAGATGATGTACTTTGGCTCACTTCATACATCCTTTGTAGCCTCATTCTCCTTTAGTACAGGACAACAAAGGAGGTAAGAGACATCACAAAATGTTGAGAATCGAAAAAAGGCTAAGCTGGACCAGCATAAAAAACATGCAGCAAATCAAGTCCTTGGGTACTTCAAAGCAGCATTAAGAAGCCCATGCAACACCCTCCTCCATCCTTGCTGTAAAAAAACATTAAAAAAATGTTTTGGACCTACTCAGCAATTACTGTTTCCACAAACCTCTGGGTCCCTTGTTGGAGGCAGGACCGTTGGGCAGCAGAGCAGCACTCCCTCCCAGAACAAGGCAAGGGCTCTGCCCCACCATGCTGGCTGCAGAGGGAAGGCAGGGCAGAGGCAAGGAGATGGTGGCCAGAGCAGCTTTCCAGAAGCCACTCCACAGTGCCAGACTTCTGTGTACCAGGTTAGTGAGACAGGTATTTGAAGAGGTCAGGCCTTTCCTACAGGGAGGGAGTCCCCAGGGAGAGGGAGTAAATGACATGTGAGCCTGGCTCTGAGAACCTGGGCTACCCTGCTTCACTTGTGCAAAGCAAATGAGGAGGTCAGAGCCATTCAAACACCCCAAAGCACCAGAACTAGCAACCTTCCCTCCCTGCAAAAGAACAAACTCAAAAAAACTAAGAGTACAATCACTTTTGTATGGGCTGTTTCTGCCTGGGGCAGAATGAAAATGGGGATTTGGCTTCTCCCCTCTCTATTTCTCCCTTAGGTCATGAATAGACATGATCCTCACCACAGACAACTCATCTGACAGAACAAGAAGTCACATTGTGAGAAAGCCATCAGGCCAGTGACAGAAAAATGACCAGGTTTTCTTGTACACCTTCTCCTTGGAAACGGCTTAAATTCCAGGACAGCAAAAGCCCAGGCCAAGTGCAGCAGGCATGAAGCAGCAAACACTGCCACTGCCACCTGAGTCTTCTCATCCCTCCAGCAGTATCTAGTCCATAAAGAAAGACTGGACTCCAGAAGCTGCCTCTACCCTACTAAAGCAAGCCACACTTTTACAGGAGAAAGGCAACATTACCAGGAGCAGTGCTTGGGATAAGGCATCCCTCAGTGCACACACTTCCTTCAGCAAATGAAGTATGAGGCAGGAGTGGGATGGAAGGCAGAGAAGAGGACAAGAGCATCTGTCCAGATACACAACAGCAATTCTCACCTTCGGCAGTTTTCCCTGAGCCACATCACAAGCCAATGAAATAGCGCCTTTTTCCCTGCCACTGGCAAATGGCCAGGAGCAACAGATAACTCTTTCCTTTGAAAAGCAGCTGCCTTGGCTCTTCACAGCTCTCCTGTCAGCATTCTTCCTCCACACAGAAACCCAGCTCGGAAAGAGACATGTTTCTGTTTTGCACCTGCCATCACAAATTCCACAGGCCTCTTCTCTTGGATCGGCACTCTCTGCCATGGTACCCAGGAAGTGGTGCAGCCTGTGGCAGCACAGCTTTTATTAACACACAGCTTCAGAGGTGCTGGTGCACTGGTGGAAGCACTCAAGCATCAGCAGGACGAATCTCAGGGAGATGGATCTAGCCTGAAGGAATGGAGGCATTCAGAGAAGCCTGAGGGCAGCCTGGCAACTGCCTGCACACACAGGGACATCGGGCAGCTTTGAAGGCAGCACAAGAAGTGCTGCAGGAGTGCACCTACCAGAAACACATTCCCCGATAGGTAACCTGTTGCAGAGATATGCCTGATAAGCCCTTCAAATCCCACCCTTAGTGACTCTTCATAAACAATACAAACTTTCACTGCTCACCCTTTTACTATCCAACCTCCTTTCAACAAATCCTTCCTTTCAGGGTTCTCTTTAATTTCAGCAGTATCACTCACAGACACTACTCCTCATTCTCCTGATGCTCTCAGAAGGGTCTTTGCAGCACCTTGCATGCCCTGCCTTCATCAAGGAGGCAGCTCAGCTCCGTGCACCCAGCACTCCAATGAGCACCAAGTGGTCATGCAACCACACAAAGCTGCTGGATTTGGAAGTCCATTCAACTACGACTGAACTGTGTTACAACGCCTTTCCCGTTGTTGTCTTCAGGAGGCTGAGACAGAGACCATTCTTAGGTTGTACATCCCAAGACCACCCCTAAGCTTTCATCAAGGCTGCCGGGGTTCCCTTGATGCCAAGGAGATGCACATATCCTTGACAGAGCTGAGGAGGACAGGTTTACTCCTCCAGTGCAATTGCTGGTTCATCCTTATCACTTTTGTAAGGTTGGGGTCAAAAATATTCACCTGCAGCCCCTGAAACCAATGAGCGCTCTTAAAGCATGAATACTCCACAGGTTTTAAGATCTAAATGCTCACAGTTCACCAGCAGCGCCGGTGCTCTTGCACAGCAACACTTGCTTTATCTGATGAAGTCCCTGTTTGCAGAGAGTTCAGAACAAGCACAGCTCTCCCATTTCCCACCCCTCCCTCCCTCCCTGACCACTGGGGACAGTACTCTTTCAAGGCTTTTACAGACTTTATCTAGAAATTACATCCTCTTTACAGAAGCGGGCTCATCTGTTTCTCTGAGGGACCATAACAGAAGCATGAGCTTCCAGACAGTGATGGCAGCCTCTGGAGGGTGATGACAACTGTTCGCAAAGAGCCCATGGCTGCTGAAGTTGTGCTCCTGAGCTGCAGGTCAGCACCGACAGCCCAGAACCACAGCAGTGAGGATGCTTTGTCCTCAAGGCAGCTACAGAAATCCCAGGCTTGCAAAACAGTCTGATTTTGCCTGTTTTGCCTGGTTTCATGTTTGACGTGGATTAAATGTCAATAACTATAGACTAAACCTCTAGTCAAAAATTCTAATTCTGCAAATAAGCAAACAATCATTGATTCCATGTGCCACTCTGGCTGAAAGGCAACCCTTCCTCCCTCTTAATTAACAGCCCTCTTCAAATTCCATCAGTGTTCATGTAAACACCCCATCAAATAAGCTTATCTCTACTATATGAATAATTCAAAACCTTTAGGTTTATGAGGAAAATAAGTAACGAACCTGTCTGAACAAAAATTATTAGTGTTATTTAGCTGGGCTACAAATACAAGCTGTAAGTTGCTATTCAGTAAATAAATTCATTTGCTTTTTGTATTATGTCTGAGTACTCCCTCCAAGCACATTCTTTGAGGCTTCCCATTTCAAAAGTAGAATTTCACACTTATTGCTTTTAGTGCAAAAGTTTGGGCTGGTTCTTCTTATATGAGAGAAAGCATTACCCTTTGAAGACCAAAAGGGATTGTTAAGTAAAAGCTTAACAACCAAAAGAGCTTTTACAGCTACTGCTGTCAAATTTGAAACATTATTTTTAGCTTAGACAGCATGACAGTAACACACCCAGTTATAATTTACACCACAGGTACAGGCTGGCTGGAGAATGGATCAAGACTAGAAGTGGGGAGATGGACTTGGGAGTGTTTGTGGTCAAAAAGCTCAACATGATCTGGTAATCTGTGCTTGCAGAGCAGAAATCCAACCGTGTCCTGGGCTGCATCTACAGCAGCATGGCCAGGAGGGCCAGGGAGGGGATTCTGCCCCTCTGCTCTGGTGAGACCCCACCTGCAGTGCCGCATCCAGCTCTGGGGTCCCAGCACAGGAAGGACAGGGAACTCTTGGAGCAAGTTCAGAGGAGGGCCACCAACATGACCAGAGGGCTGGAGCACCTCTCCTTTGAGGACAGGCTGAGAGAGCTGGGGCTGTTCAGCCTGGAGAAGAGGAGGCTCCAGGGAGACCTTAGAGCCCCCTTCAGTACCTAAAGAGGACCTACAAGAGCTGGAGAGCAACTTTTCACAAGAGCATTAAGGGATAGGACAAGGGGGAATGGTCTTAAACTAAAGGAGGATAGGTTTAGATCAGATATTAGGAAGAAATGCTTTACTGTGAGAGTGGTGAGGCACTGGAACAGGCTGCCCGGACAAGTTATGGACTCCCCATCCCTGGAAGTGCTCAAGACCAGGCCGGATGGGGCTCTGAGTAACTGGTCTGGTGAAAGGTTTCCTGTCAGTGACAGGGTAAATGGAATGTGATGATCTTTGGGGTCCCTCTCCCTTCCTACACACATCGTTCTGTGAGTCTCCGAAGAATTCATCCTGTCCCTATCTAAAGCTATTAAGGGAGATGTTCAGACATGTTTTGTAGCTTTTGCAGTATTTAAGGCAGAACTCTCATCATGCATTTCATTCTCAAGTGAAATAAAAAAGAAAATATTAACGTTAAAAACCAAAACATCACCCAAAAAACAGTGAGTATAAAGAACAAACTTAAATTAGTTTACCCCATAGAGAAATTTTAGCTTATTGAATTTTGTTTACTGAAGGTTCATTCACCTAGAAGATGAAAAACTCTTGAGAGGGCTTTATCCTCAGTTGTGTAAACATTCCTGACTGTAGGATGTATTTAAGGGCTCATAAAAGAGAAAGAGGTCATTTCTATATAAAGTAACCATTCTTGGTTAATTTTCCAAAATAAGTGAAATTTTCAAATTCAGGAATAATATTCTTTAAAATCAAACAAACAAACCAAACTAAAACCCCATAAAAATTCCCCCAAACTCCACAAAGTACAAAAAAAACTAAAAAAAAACCAGACCCAACCTACCAAAAAACCCCCACAAACATATAAAAAAATCAGATGGTTTCCAAGTATAACTAACTGAATTTTTATTTCCAATGGGCAGTGTTAGCTGCAGAGAAAAAAATCTAGACTTTGGACAACATCTTTAGACTAAGTTTGCCTTCCCTATTCTTTCTGTCAGATGTGGACAAGCATGCATCATCTTCATGATTAAAGCCATTTTTGTGAGAGAAAAAGGGTGAGAACTATGGTGTACAAAGGAGTGCACTGAAGTCTAACAGCTCCCCACTCTGCCATGACTCATGTACACAGAATATACAGGCCATGAAGCCTTGCCACGGATCTTCATGGAGTACACAGTAACACACCTAACAGCAATCTAGTCCTAAAATAAAAATTAAAAAAAAAATTAAAGCACTTAACAAAACCCAATAAAGGGGAAAAAAAAATTTCATAACAGAATTTCCGTTCTGTTAATTTGAAAAAAATTCTATGGTCTCCATTGGAAAGGGTATGTTCCTACTGGTATTTGTGCTAGAGGCTGGAGTCTGAGAGCTGATCCAGCTCAAAATTCCCTCTGAGTGCTATCAGCTCTTCAGCCTGGCTGCGTAAAAGGCTGACAGCATGTGCCACTGACAGCTACCAACAGAGCAATAGAGTGATGGGCCTGGCACACATCCATCTGCTTTCAGTTCCCCTGACCCTGATGATAGAGGTGCAGGGGGGAAGGCAAGGGAGGATCAACCCAACACAAAGCTGGACTGACGGGGTCTTTCTTCAGAGTGAGCCTGCAGCAACGTTCAAATCCACATCCCGAGCAGCAAAACAAAATTCACCTTCACAGGGCACGTTTCTGCTACTTGTATGACTGTGGGTTTTTTTTTACTTCTTCGTCTTTCCTTCTGAAAACCTATCTTCACATGTAACCAACTAACACCCCGTGTCCCAGTTTAATTCACTGTAATTGTTATCCATGTTGACTAGGTTTCCTTCCTTACGGAGGTGTTGTGAACAGTGCAGTCACAAGACAGTCTCCTGCTTCAGCACAGATAATGAACGGATATTTTGCAAGCAAAACAAGAAACCCTCTTCAGGGCATGTCTGGGAAAAAGAGCATCATATAGGCAATATCAGGCAGCCACATGTGGAAGAGGAGGCTTAAAGTTCAATAGAAACAGTAGTTTCAATCACTACTGTTGCCTCCACTGCTCATGGAGTGGATGCAGAGGTTTTGCCCCCTTCACGCAAAGAACAGTAATTTTTCCTCATATACATGTGTGACTGTACACAAAAATGTAAAACTGTGGTAGTTTCTTTAACAGGAGGGAAATGGTGCAGTGATGCTCTTCAAAAAGCTTAAAGCTGTTACAGGTGTTTTGCTAGATAATTCTCTGGCTAAATTTCCTTTTAAGCATTTCCTCTTGTATTCTGAATACCCAAAACTTGCATATGGCAGTGGGACACACAAGAGCTGCCAACTTTTCCCTTGGAGAAATGGGTTTTTAAAAAAAGTTTAAAAAAAACAGTTTTAAAAGAAAGTAAAGTATTTTGCTCTGAAAAGTGCACTTAACTTTCCCTTGATGAAAAGAGGAATATATGATGAAATATGGACATAATCTTCCCTCTTTGATCAACACAGCAAAGATGAAACACCAGAAATACTTACAATTCCTAAGGCAAGTTTCTTCTACATCTGCTTTAGGCTATTTTGGCCGCAGCATTTATATACTCTAATTATTTTGTACATTAAATACCATAAATATCCCTGTTGATTTTTGATCTATTTGTGGGTTCCAACGTACAGCTGCATTTCATTTGGTTGAGAGGACATTCTGCAAGTAGGACTTGTACACCACTGCATTTCAGGGACAATCATTATTATTTATGGATAAACCAGTGATGCTAACAGCTTTTCCCTATGTTATAGTTCAATTTAATGTCTGTGTACCTATACCAAAGCATACCTCTGTGGGAGAGAGGAAGAACATTTGCTTATGATTTACTCTGAAAGCAAGTGAATAATCACTTAGCTTCATGTGGCAGGAACTTTGCAGTCCATTTGCAACACAAAAAATACCTTTGTAAGCAAAAAAAAATCCTAACAGTTTCTTCAGAGGCAACGGATCTTTCTCCAAGACAATACACTAGATTAATAGAAGTATTTTCTCTCTCCTTATGAGTAAGCTCCCTCCCCAAATTAGCTTAACCTACTGTACGTGTAGCACAGCTTTAAGTATTTCTCCCTTACATGCATGTATTTGGGGTTCTACTGATAGCTGCCATCTGCAAAAGGTATTTAATTTGACTGGCATGCAGAGAGTACATTGGTTAAGCGCATCAGGAAGAGGAGTTAGTAGCAGAATAAGTTACACATCTCATAGAAAGACAATCATGCAGGTTATATCCACCTACCTGTACTAGTGCGGTATGTGCCTGTGTGTGCTGGTTGCAGAGGGTCCCCCTGACTCTGGCTGAGACTCCTCATAGGGGGCTTCTGATAAACTCTGTCTTCGTAAATAGGATCTATATGGTGCTCTGGAGACTGCAGTGCCCTTAACTCGGAGCCAAGGTGGCTGTGCTGGCTGCTGTAAGATGCCCGAGACCCAGCTGCAAACAGATTTATAAGAGACATTTAAGGTAGAGAAAACAAGTGACAAACACAGGATCTGACTATTAAAATTTTACTTGAAAGTAGCACTTAAACACAAAAAAAAATCCCCAAGCAAAACTAAGTAGTAAGTGTTTTCAACATGCAAACAGAAACAGCAAACAAGGGCAGCTAAGGCTCCAGTTAATCACTTTAGCTGCATCATCCAGCTGCCTGGATCTACACCAAAATCCTGTTTCTTCCAAGGAAACTACGTATTTTGCTGAGATAGATATCATAATTATCATCACTTCTTAAACAAGAGACCACCACCTCCTCTGAAAAAAAACAAACCCAAACCCAAAACAACCCCCCTCAACCCTAAAAAATCCCGAAACCAAACTAAACCCAAACCAACACCCCACCCCCTCCCCCCCAAAAAAACCCAACTAAACAAAAAAAGGCAAAAGCTGTGTAGTCAACTAAACGGGTCCAGGACTGGGGGAAGTAAGAGGGCTGGGGAGAAAAAAGCAGAAGCAATCAGAACAAGTTTCACGTTATGCCCATATCTGAAGATCTACAAATGAAATAAACCGGAGTTGATGCAGTTGATGCAGTTTTGCATGATGGCTGCTTCACAAAAGTGCAATAGAGAGGTTGTGCCTTACCTACATTTTGTCTTCCACACTTTGAAAAAAATGAAGTAGCTAAGACTTTCTATAACTTAAATATCCTCTGAGGAAGGACAAATTAAACACACCTCCCAAAAAAACTATTTTAAGGATACAGCTTATTTCTT
>VZTZ01005664.1:0-38791 GCA_013400955.1 Drymodes brunneopygia | reverse complement strand
GGGGGGGGGTGGTAAATAACAAGATCACATTTTCTTATTCAACTATTAAAAATAGCTCATATTAGAACATTTGAAAAAGAGACTCATATATTTCCAACTGTGATTGAAGTTGTTACTTCAATCCTTTTGCCACTCAGGTACTTCAGCTCTGTGGTCTGTTATCAAGATTGGCAAGAAGAGTCATGGGGTTGCCATACAAACATTGCACATTTTGAAGGTAAGCATAAAGAAGTAGGCAGTAAGTATGCAAGTAACACTTGGCAAATGTCAGGTCTACACCACAAAGTTGCAACATGCTACTTAAATGTTTAGAAAAGCAATCGAAGATACAATTATTATAGCCCTTGCTGCTAGTTCTGTGTGGTTGAAATCCTGGATGTAGGTGATGTTCCACTGGCTGAGCTTGTACTGCGCAGACCATGGGTGTAGCCATTCCTGCTGAAAACCTCTGCCACAATCATTGTGTTGGCAGTGGCTTTGCAGCATAAACAGATGCTAAGTACTTTTGAAATGCAAAGCACAGATATAAAGTAAGGTGAGATAGCAACATAGGATAGAAATGAGAAATATACACAGACACAACCTTACTTAAACTTTAATACAAATTGTCTGGAGAAAAGAATAATTTATTCCCTTTCCTTCTCCTAATCAGCTTGTGCCATGTACGTGTTTTCTTCTGAATTTTTCAACATTCGTGCACGTTTTCAGTGGAATGCCCTATTTGCATATTTCTCCTTTCAAACATTTTTCAGTCTGACTTGCCATTAGCACACTGCTGAAAGTAATTCTGTTGCTCCCCTTACTAGAAAGCCTGCCAAGAATCCCAGAGACCTATTTTATCTCTAACTACAGCAATTATCCAGAAAGTTGATATTACTGTTATAGAATTAAATTCTCATGGTCTACATTTTCAAAATGCCCTTCAGCCCTGCACCCTTGAGACTGATTCTCAGAATAGCTGAACTGCTCCCACCACGATCTAGTGTCCTTCAGAGTGGCCTGAAAAACAGCCTGTTGTGATTATGCCCAAATTTCAATGCATAGTTGATTCAATCTGTAGTCAGAGGAAAAAATACAGAAAAAATGAGGGGAACATTTCAGACATTCAACAGTGCATCAACAAACCAGACTTGCTACAGAATGAAGAATAACAACCCATTCTAGATGCACTACAACTCTTTTGGCCACATACAAGTTAACAGTGCTTCTTAAACAATAGATTTTCTTCCTAATCCAGCTTCCTGTAAGCCAAAAGATTTTTCCCATTGAACTCAGTAGCAGTATAACACACATATCAACACGTTTCCAAACTATTATGGCTATCTTCTGGTGAGGTGGGCTTCATTGAACCTCCTTCGTACTCTACCAACAGTTCTGCATTTGCAAGTGCTGATATTAGTCTAAATGGAAGCTTAATATTAGTTTATTATGCTAATATTAAACAGAGATTTATTTGCAAACTACACATGTAATTAAGACTTTAACACTACTGTACTAACAATAAGCACATGCACAGCCAGAGAAACTTCTTGACCAAAATATTTAACAAACCTGATTTGACCAAAACCAGTTAAGTGGCAATCTAAAAACAACTTAAAGGCATCTGAGTAACAACTTTATGACTGAACATCCACCCCAAAAAGTTTAAGAGTTAAAACCCTACCAGGGAGTCACTGCCACTGTCCCTCTAATGTTTCAAGAAAATGAAGATCTCAACAGGTAACTAAAATATTTTCATTTTAGAAACAAAGCTGCTCTCAAATCTCAGAAATTGAGGCCATTTTTAAAGATGTCTCTTAAACACCTTTAGCTTCAAGCAAAAATGATACTTTTCTATATGCAACTTTACTACACTATTTCCAAATTATCAGATAACAATATCTAAACACAAAATACTACCATCCTTTAATGTTCTTAAATCTAGTTAAAAAAACAATAAACCAGAAGATTTATAAAAGGATGCAACACCATTGCAATTTTTAATGTTTCTATTAAGTTTGTATTTAAAAAACTAAAACAGCAAGTTGATTTAAGTTAAAATTTCTTTTCAGTTGCTCCTAGAAGTTTTTCTATGCATTGATTTATTCAAGTCTCAACTGAAGAGCAACAGGTTTTTATTGTATATTTTATTTAAATATTAAAATTAACCAACTAGCAGCTGTTATACCAAGAATTATATCCAGGAAAGGTCACATAGATAACTTACGGATTTCAGGAAACTGAGTCCCACCCCAACTACACACTCAGCCCTCTACCATATTCTGCTGCTTTGGAAGGAACTGGAGAGACAATAGAGATAATTGATCAAAACAAAGACTGTGAACTTAAAGAACTGATGTCACTGAGAAGGAAAGGTGTAACAGGCCTCCTGCCTGTATCCTGAGTTACCAGCCAATAGCTACATCCTTTGCTACTCGAAGTTGCAAGCAGATCTGTATCATGGCCTTCAAAAATACCTGCATTAATGCAGTCTGGAGCTTGCAGAGGCTGGAAGAGCAATCAGGTCAGAATGGAAAAGCAGCAACCAATACACTACTAGGAAGCACTAAAACATAAGATTGCCGAGGCCCACGAGCACTCTCGCATTAAGGAGGCTCAGCACCCTCAGAGGTGGTTTCCCTAAACCTAGAGGCATTATGAATGCATGGCTCACCCCAAACTGCACTTGTCCAAACCCTGCTCTTAACCAGATGCTATCCCTTCACCCCACTAATAGCACTGCACCTCTCTGGGTTGCCTGAAATCAAAGCAGTAATGTGCATCAAGGCCACACACCCTTCTCCTACATATTCTGAAAATGGACTCAGTCCCACTCCCTGGCCAGCCCACTCTGACAGTAATGCTATTTTTCCTTCAGAAAAGTATCAGGCCTGATAAAGATGGGTCTGTGCTCAAGTTCAAAGAAAACTCATTACTAAACTTTCGGTCCTGCAAGTCGTTATTTACAGATGATGTATCCAGCACCAGAGTATATCCAGAACTCTCATGATCATGGCAGTAAAGAAGTGGGGTAGTAGATTAACTAAAAAAAACCCAAACAAACCAATCCAAAACCACTGACAAGAATGAAACCATTATTTAGGGGTTGAAGAAACCACCCATTAATTAATTACTCCAATAGTGCAATCCTGTTTGACGAAAGACTGAGAAATTATTTGATTGCAATGCAGAGATGCATCATACCAGAAGGTATACAGAAGACTATACAGCTCTAAAATAGCTGTGAGAGGCACCAAATTAAGAAAAAAAAAGTTTTACATTTATTTTTTTGAACAGAAACTGATTAGCTATAAGAACAAATGCATAAGAAGTGTTTTCTCTTCTTCTGAAGCTACCAAGACCAAAACCTGAAAGCAAGCAAGTGGAATGCCCCTTCTTCTGTATCACTGTGGAGCTTTTACAAATAGCCAGTGGTCAGGTTCCACCAGGAGTATCACAAGCCCCTAGTCAGGTGAACTGGATTAGGGCAACAATGATTACCTAGAACTGCCCAGATGGAAATACATGTGGTATTTCCTCTCTTTCCACATTCAAGAGCGGCAATAGGAAGGACCCATGAAAAGTGCAGTCCTACCAAATTGGATCCAAAAGTCAATCTCCACTCTTTACACTTGAAAAATGCCTACCCTACTAGCTAAGTTTTCCCACATTAGTTAGATATGTTCTGCAGTAGTATAGGGAAACAGCTGTTTCCTAGAAAAGTGCTCTTTTTTGACAAAGTCTCACTTCCCACAGGAAGATAAATACCGTAATCAGACAAGTGTAACATGAGTGAAATACACAAAATAATCCCTAATTGGTCTTCAGAGCTGGTGCAGGCTGTCAAGAAACATTTGAATGACACTGCTGATATGACAGTTTAGGTCAATAAAGTAAACCAATACATTGGCAGCATTCGTCGTTTTAAGAAACTGAAGACATTAAAACTACTGAAATTAATGGATCACAGGCATTTGCGTATGCTCTAATAAATCTTGAACTGTTTTTATTTGTGCCCCTTGTGAAAACATTTATAACCTGTCATCCTGCCTTGCTGCAGGCTTAAGAAGAAGCCCTACAAAGTCATGATACTCTCTAAACATCTCTAATAGCAAGAGCATACAGTACTGTCCTCCTGTCCAGGATTCAAGAGCTCCTTGGGAACACAAAACATGCAAGTGATAATCTCAATATTAAAAAAACCCATTCAGATCTGACCAGATAAACCCTTCAGCCCTCATTTAGAAATCCTCCATCATTAAATACATTGATCAAAAGTCCTGTTAAACAATTTCCTTATGTCTATGATGGAGGAACATCTTTAGTGAGACATGAGCTGAAGTTCAACGACCATTCTATTACCCCTTATGAGTTAATTTAATAATTTAATTAAGTATCCCTTAATTTAATTTAATAAGTTAACTTCCTTGCAACCCCACACCTTTCAACACACAGCAGATCTCTGGCTACTTGAGGCTCGCAGTATCAAAATCAGACTGAACACACTACAACACTTTGCACTTAAAAGATTCATCTTTCTAACAAGGACAATTAAAGGTCCACTATTGGTTGCATCAATTTTTAGTTTTAAATATAATGACAACATTGCTTAGACTACAAGTTTTTAAAAAAACAACAAAACCAACCCCAGACAATGGTAAGATTATAATAAGCCCATCACTGAGTTAAAGGACTGCAGGCACAGAATCTAAAAGAGATCATAGGAATTTTGTGGCTTTGATATGTTGCATGCTTTTCAGAGGACTGAAAGAACTTTTTGATTTAAATAGCACATCATGGCTGAAAACCCTTTTTTGACATAAGTTTCTCTTAGATGCTTGTCCTGAAATGCTATTCTCCTTATTAAATAAATAAATATATTTATACAGTAGATCAGGTCATAGCTTCACTGCTATTCTGAAAAAGCAACATGTGAGAAAGAGCATATGAATAGTGGGATTTTTACTCTGAACTCATCTGTAGCGAAACCTGTTTTACAGATACTAACCTGTTCTAATTTACATAGTAAAAAATTGATGTGAACGCAAGTGCAGAATTAGAAGTGAATAGGAGAAGTAGAGTCAAACATTCACAGCTCAAATTTTGATACTGACCTTGTTTTGTGCCAGAAATTTATGCAGAAACATCTCCAAAAAGCCTGCCTAAATGTATGCATCTTCTAGTCAGAACATCAGAAAACGAAACTATGATCTACAAATAATATGACTATAAAACAAAAATGAAGCCAATGAAACTCAGATAAGGTGAATGTAACAGCACTGTGTGATGAAAATTACTACACCAAAGAGAAGAAAACACTTTTAACCTGACTGCAAACACAAATTGTTAAGACATGACAGATGGTTAAATTAACCAGTAAGATGTGACAGGCCATATGGCAGTACCAGCTAATGCACACCTTGGTGCATCAGCTTGGGCCCCTAGCACACCGAAGGCCTGCAGTCACTAGAACCAGGACACAATCTGTAGTGAAATCTTTTTAACTGGGTTTAGGGCTTTTTAAACATAGGATTCTCACCTGTTTAGATTTTACGTACACACAAACACAAATGTATCAAATTTTTCTTTCCCAAAATACTGGAATTAAAGACTAACTAATGAAAGATCAGAATTAAAACTCCTTTCTGTCTTTGCACTTTTTCTATTCTCACTACATCATTCTCGCTGTGACTTGGGACTATTTGTACAGATAAAGAAAGAAATAATGCCCTCAGTGAACTGACTTCTTTCAACTGATATCAAACTCTGGATGTCTGAAAAAACCCATGGATATGCTTCTTTGGCATCCTCAATGCACACTATAGGAGCTCACTGCCAAATAATGAGTCTGTGCCCCAATGTTCAAGTCCCCAGAACTGAAAGAACAGCCTAACTTCATCTGTCAGTATCTTACACTGCTTTTCCTCAGGTTTTCTACTTAAAAGATTGAAGTGCAATAGTATGCATGGTCTGGAATGCTTCTTGCAAACTCTCACTGCACTGTCAAACCTATTAGCAGTGTCACCGTCAGGATACTGCCACGTTCAGCTCACACTGTGGAGTTTCCCTGACATAATTAGTCCATTAACCAGATTAAGCATCTTAGGAAAGTCTCTTCAAAACAGATTGGCTTTGGCTGCTTGAGGGACACCACAAAACCGGCATCTGAACTAGGCCCAGCAGTTTTCACATCATTGCTAAAAATAGAGAAAGGAAGGAAGAAAAAAAAGGATTATACTTTTGTAAGTGTAATAAAAAGGCCCCAAATAAACTTTAAAAATCATTCAATGAAGTTTTTTATGTCTTATAAGAAGTACTCACATAATTTTTATTCCATTTAAACTAGTTTTCAACCAAATATTGGCATCCATTACATTTCTCAGTGTATTTAAAAGAAAAGCAAAGGTAAAAATATTTTAAATAGTCTATAATTTTAGTTGTGCAATATGACTTTATTGCAAAGTATTTTATTGATTATTATAATTCTAAAAATCTAAGGAAAACAGAAAAACCACACTGTAAAGTTGTACTTCATCCCAAGTATTTTCTTCTTTCTGCTACTGCCCTTGTTCTGTTGAAAAGTATTCAGCTGCTTAAAACGTTTTATCAAAAGTAAATTGCTAGTGGAAAAGAAAAGTTTGACTGGAAGCAAAGATATAAGAGGCAAATATAGCCAGGAAGAAACAGCAGATTAAATGTGACAGACAAGTTCAGGGAGATAATTCCTATTTCATTTCTGATCTAGGGTACTGTCAGTGAAGAAAAAACTAAAAACAGAAGCTGCCCCAAAGCAACCACTCCCAGATAGCAACAACTTGCCTTCAGCAGGGAAGAAAGTGATAGAGAATTTTTTTTAAACCATTTAGTAAATGATCATATTGGGTGTTACTTTGGGGTTTTTTTTTCTCACTCCCATATCTTAAGCTCTGCCTCTTCCATGCCCCTCAACCCTGCCAATTTTACAGGAAAAGGGAAAAGAAGTTCCATGCACAAATGGGAACAGATGCTGCTATCTGCTTACACAAATCACTGCTCCTAACTTTCCTGCTCACTACCCACTTTGAGTGAGGGCCGAGTGCCTCAGCAATAGGATGGTGTTACTAAGCAACGCTGCCAAGCAGCCCTGCAGAAGCTGTTTGGATAGTTCACTACAGCTACATAACAATTGAAAACAGTATTAGGCCTTTATAGTAGCACAAGTCTTTGAAGTTTTGCTTATCTTGATCTTAGAAAAGATAAAAAAATATTATTTCCAATTTTGAACTCTAATAGTTTGTGTTGCACCGTGGGCTCTGTGCTGATGCAGGGGCCGTGGCAAAGGATCCAACTCAGCAAATAAAGGAATGAAATTCTAGTGTACTTGATGAGACACCCCCCAAAAGCAAATATCCAGAAAAAAAACCCCTCTATGGGAAAGCCTGCGAAATCCCACAGTGAATGCTTCACTGACAAGGATTGCAAACCAAAGGGAAGTAACAGCGCATCCTTAATTCCCCATGGCTGCGTCTTCCTTCTTCCACAATGCTGTATCTAAGCAAACTTGGAGACCCAATTTCTGCTGGCTAAGCAGCAGTATAGGCTAAACAGCCAAAACCCCAAAGGTCTTTGTAGGGCTAGAGACCACTTCCAGCAGCATGAGTGATTTGCTAAAAAGCACTGCTGCCTCCAGAAAAACAAATCAGGCACTACTGCACTAATGCCTGCTGGTGGAAATATAACTTTCTGATTGTATTTAACACCGTGGAAAAGCACAGCAGCTAAAAAACCCAGCAATTCCCCCAAACTGAGCATCAGCTCAGTCACCCTTAAACACAGCAAGTTCTCACAGCAGCTCTGGTGCAGGGGAAGGGGAAAACCCTGCACAGAGAACAGAAAGAGTATCTAGAGCTTAAATCCAACTAGAAGTGAAATTCTCAAGATTTTCACAGAGAATTTGTTAAGGAAGGTGCTTTGTGGAACAGTGGTTCTCAAAGGAAAAAACAACCACTGTGCAATACTGTGGGAAAGGTAACACTAGAAAACAAAACTCGCTTGGGTAATTAAGTGCCAAGTCTGCCCAACCACAGTATTTCTCAACTGGCTTTTGCAGGGACACCTGAATTCTTTATCTAATTGAACTGTCATTCCTAGAAGTTCACAGCTCCAAGAGGTGGTTTTCCTGTTAATAGGGAAAAGGCAAACATAGCTCCAATGAATCTGGATCATGCATGCACCTTTTAAAAAGTATTAACTTATTATGAATATTGTTCTTGTTTTGAAAACCTGTGTTCAAGTTTCTGACAGACACAGCTGAAATCTAAAACACTGCATTTGGGGTTTGCTCACAGGACAGTGTTGGCAACTGATCTTTTGTAATTCCTTTTACAAGAAGATTGCACATTTTTAGAGGTATGAACAATACCAACTTTTGGAAATTTTATGGGTAACTCTTCGTACTCAAACTTGCACTTCACTAAGACAATAGAGAAAAGCATCCGTAGTATTTGTTCTTTCATGTAAAGTCATCTTTGATAGAATATTAAACACTTTCTCCTCCCAGAGGCTTTCTCCTCCTCAGTGAACACTTGCTTGCAGTCCTCGATTTCCAGACTTCACCAAGACATGAGGTATGAGACATTCCAGGAGAAAAAAATGGAGTTCATTTTCTTTGTCTTTTTCTCAATGCCAAATTCAAGAAAGGGAAGATATCTCTGGATATTTTGTGACACACTCTATTACTCATCAAGTTTTCATTACCCATTTGAGACTCATTGCATTTAAAATACATGAGTTAAAACATGGACGTTTTATTAAATGTATACATAATCAATTTGAATACAATCTAACTAAAGAATTTAGTTATACTGTAAGGAAGTTTAGACCAACAATCACCCACTTTTACAATTATGCTCAAAAGATTATTGTACCATTATTCAAGCTGGTTTTAGGTTGTTTCCATTAGGTACCTATTGAGACCTCTGCTAGAAAACTTCAAATAATCTCCTATTACTAAAATTATTATAATCTAAAGCAATTCTAACAGGGATGCTCTAAATAAAAGAAATGACATGAGCAGCTCAAGGACTTAAAATTTATGCTGGAATAATCATTGTATCCCATAAAATAAAGTTCTTTTTTAATTCATTATTCTTATGAGCAATCACTCAGTAGGATGCATTTAGCATCCAACTTCCAAAAACTCAGAAAAATACCTTATGCAAATCCTTCCACAATAAGCAACAAGCAATGGAGGAAATGGATGGCTACAGAGTCTTTTTAGCAGGAACTTATTTAAAGAAAAAAAAAGAGAGAGAGCAGAGAAGTAAAGAAACAAACCCAGCAAAACAGACTTTGCAATTAACCTCACAAATTCAGATTACTGCTGAAAAGCATGGCCAGAAAAAGACATTAGGCTGAAAGAGTGCTGTCACTTCAACAGAGAGTCCATGCTAAAATGAAATGGCCATGACAAATGCTGCAGGAGACAAATGGTGAAAGAAGGTCACTGGCAAAAGGAAACCAGATCTAAGATAAGGAACATAAAAAATGTGTTCACAGGAGTTTGCAATAAACTACTGGAAGTGCTCAGCTGCAAGCATGGCTTTAACAGTAATTTCAGTTAGAAGAATGAGATTCCTGTAGTCCAAAATTGACAAGCACTTGTGGCATTCTGAACTGTCACACAATTAGTTCCTGGTTATTCATAAATGCAAATTTGACATCATTTGCATGTCAAATGGCTGCCCTGCCTATGAAGCCAACAGTTCCATGGCCATATGGCTGGCTGAAGACAAGTGAATCAAGTCTTGCTTTATTTTTACAAAAGCAATCCAAAATCTACTGCAGACTGAAAAAAGCAGTGACATGCAATCATAACCTTGATAAACTTCAGAGGAAAAGAGTTTTTTAGCTAAGATAGCTAAGACAGTTAATTCTTGAATTCCTGGATTCACAAGATAGGATCTTAAGCATGGCAGAAAACAAACTAGATCACTTTGGAGGAAATACTCAGTTATGTTCAGCATCAGCTGATTCTTGCCAAAGGCATCTCAAGATGCAACACCAACAAGGATGACATGAGCTATACAGGAACTACAACTTCAAACAGAAAGAAATGCAAAATTTCTACGAATAAACCTTGAAAACTTTGAAATTTGGTCAGAGACCAGACAAAGTGCAATCATGGCTAGGTGTGTCACTGTATTCACTAGGGCTACCAGGTTCAAATCCTTTGACGGAAAATGGAGGAGCAGTAGCTCACGAAGATGCTCCAGTCAAACACATCATGGTTGGTTAGTCAAAGCCCTGAAGTCAAAGCCTGATGGTGAAAAGCCACTCAGAAGATACCTTCAGCTCTCACTCCCTCCTTGGTCAGATGAATCATAGAAATATAGAAAGGCTTGGGTTGGAAGAAAGTTTAAAAATCATCTAGTTCCTAAACCCCCTTCACAATGGGCAGGGATGTACTATCCTAAAAGCTGCCAGGGACAGCTTGTCTTGACTAATCTTGTCTTTTTTTCAAAGAAAGTAAATTCTTCATCAAATTAATTATTCTTACCAGGATGCAGCACTCTTAACGAATAACCTCCATTTACTACATGCAATATATAATTTAGCAGCCTTTCTTCTGTTAAGAATAGGAACACGCACTAAGTCAGGTCTGTGTACAACAAGCTTCTTCATTTCTTGATAATCCATGCAGGACAGTTCAGAAGAGATGAAGGCTAGAAAGTGTCTCTTGCCTACAGAGGGTCACAGCTGTGTACAGTTCTCCAGACAAAGTCCTAACCCTGTATAACACTCCCAGTTTTGCTTGTTATGTGAGGCCATGTCAGGCCATGAAATATTCTATTATGTTCCTAATATAGGTGGCTGAGATATGCTGTACTCAACCAGGTCACAGAGGTATTTTTCTACTCTTCTTTCCAGCCAAAGGTGCAGAACATGTAACTAGCTATTGTGTTATTACCTTGGCTCCAATTCTGTTCTTTCCCTCCCATCTGCAAAACTCTTTCTACACAGGATTTATCTTCTTCTCTTTAGAAAATGCCTCCTAATATTCCACTATCAAGAAGTTTCCTTGGCTTATTTCATGGTTTTGTGCCAAGACAATAAAATGAAAAAGTATTTTTCAAGTAGCCAAAAGAGGTCTCCTTGTGGAACTTTATTAGGAGTACCCTTCTTTTCCATTACTTCAATCTTCAAAATGACAAACTGACAATGTTGCTTTACCCAGGTCCCTGCCCAGCTACACTCTTGCAAGAATATCCATCTTCTCTAGCTTAACTAAACATTTCCCAAGTGGCACTACAGAAAATGCATGCTCAGAGCCCTGACAGGAAATAGAAAGACATCAAATATCATCTAAGAAAAGGTCAGTAAGCAGGTCATTCCAGCACAATCTTTTTTTGGAGAACTCATGTTGCAAAGTATCCCATTAACCATTTACTACCTTCATGTCTTATGCTATCCTTTCTATCAGTTTTTGTTGTAACGTCCAAAGAGCATCATGATTAGCAGGTCTGTAATTTTTCTTTCACTCAGTCCTCCCTATTCTCAGGGCATATTAGCCCCAAACACACAAAGGGCTGTTATCTTGTCTCCCTCCACCTTCTTTTCCCCCACAAATGTCTGAAAGAGTCCAACTCACCCTCCTTTACAGACCATGCTCCCAGGACTTGGAAGAGCTCATGGCACCTTTTGGTGAGCAAATTTAAACGTGACTGCATTCCTGCTGAACCAGGATGCTCAGGGAAGTTGTGGGTAGGGTAAAGACCCCATGGAGAGGTGTCATTTTGCTCTCCAGTGACAGGAAATCTGCCCTATTATCAGAGGGTCACAGCTCCTTCTCCACCATTGCTTTCCTACCAGGCCAACACAGGGACAGCTTTAGCCCTATGATCAAAAGCTTTTACTGTCTGAGAGCAGCACAGCTGGCTACCTGATAAAAGGGATGGCTTGCACGTAGATTGGACAGAGAGGGTAAGGGGCCATAAGGCAAGACATAGACATACACTATGGAGGAAGTAAATATAGAAAAGCGTATGCAAAAATTTCCTCAGTAAAGGGCAGATTGCATGAGATTTCAAACCACTGGTATTCAAACTAATATGGCACTTTTCTATTACAGCATCATAAACTGGCTTGGGTTGGAAGGGACCTTAAAGATCATCTAGTTTCAACCCCCTGCCATGGGCCGGGACACTATTCTTCACTTACCCTCTGTAAGCTGCAACTTGATGTACTTATTAAAAATCTATGTGTTCCACCTAGCAGTTTCATATGCCATGCCTTATAATTGTAAGATTAGTCATCACTTGGTCCTTCTCATTTCAGCATATTAAATTGTGACTTTTGCTTCTAACCACTTACGATAATGTACAGTTCTATGAATTCATTATCATTAGACATTATCTCTCTGTCCTCTCCAATACCACTTCTATAAAGCCAAAAGGTATTCTGTTCTGGGTCCACATCTATGTGATCTTCAAACTTGACCCTACGATTACAGAAGAACTGCCTCATTCATCTCCCATGATTGCTTATAGAGCAAATTTGGTCCAGTGCAGCCTCTGGCAGCTGCCACCACTGACAAGTAATGTGCTTCACCTATGAGCACTCTGCATCTGACATGGGCAACCTCCCCACCCACGCTTTGGCCTTAAATAAAGGGTGACTTCCCCAACTGCCCATTTTGCCATCTTCTTTCTGCCATAGTTAATTGCTTTTGATCAGAGGCATCTGCACTGCTTTAAAGAGAGTGTGTGTACACAACAACCAAAAAGCCATTAGATTTGCCAAAAAATGAATGCTTATGTTACTGATGAGCTGCATACTGACTTTCAAGATCTCAGCTACTCCATCTACTCCTAACAGTTTCTCTGTCACAGCAACTGGAAAGGATGATGTTTTCCACCACAGTAAAAATGAAGGGCATGTTCTCACTTCCCCTGAATACCCAAAGACCATGATGAACAGAAGATTTCTGTCACTTTTAATTAATATTTTTGCACCAAACATTTCCAGGCTACCAGGTAAGGCCTTGAAACAGAGTTTGAGACTGAGGAAGCTGAAGCTTTCACATGTGCCTTCTCTGCCCAGTGCACAAGTAAGATAAACACAGTCATGCCATTCTAAGACTGTACAGCACAAACAAGTATTTTCACTGATGCCACAAAAGTCTGAGTGTCAGTAATTTGATAAAAGGGGACCTTACCTTTGCCTAATACTCCCTATCCCATACAACATCACTCTCTTCTGCTCTCCAGAAGTGTGCTTGAGGCCAAAGACCTATGCCACAGAAGGTCACACTCCTGGCAACTGAAGAGGAGAAGAGGTACACAAGGTCACCACTGAGACCTGAAGGCAAAAATGGGCTGTAATAGGCAATGATGAGACTTAGCCTCACTAGCATGCCCGTAAGACCCAAAAGATTGGACATATAATCATTAATGAAGCCCTATTCTCTTCCTGCAATCTCATATACTAAACAGAACATAGATCAACATAAGCAAGACAAGTGTAGGAACTTGTAGTGTCAACACTGGTTGATGTATTTCCATTGCTCTAACCTAAGTTTCATAAAGTCAGGTTCCCAAAACACTGCTCGATAACTTCAGACATTCCATTGGATTTCAGTAGCCAAGAAAAATTGGCAAATTCCAGCTCCTTGGTTTAACCATCCTTCTGCTACGGACACAGACTCTTCTCTGTTAACTTTTTGTCAACTTCACCTCCTTCTTGTGCTCCTGTTCAGCAGGTATATAAGCAGAGACATTGTCAATTCTAATGCTTAGGAAATTTCTTCTAGTGACTTGCATGTTTACATTTGAATCCTGGCCTTCTTAGGTACGCTGCTAAAGTTCAGGACCAGAGGCCAGAAACCACGTGTGGTTACCAAGCAACAGCACAGGCCTCAGTACTCCCCAGAAGCATATCTGATGTTACATTCACCTAAAATCCCAGAAACAGCCACTGCCACTCAGTTTCCCAGTCATTTGGTAAAAATACTTGCAGCTTTATACAAGTTCAACCCATTTTCAGCAGTGCTGCACAGTGGTGCACTTTGCCCAAAAGCTTGTTAGTCTGCAATATTATTTGATTTAACTCCTCTGAAAGATCATTAGGAGGATCAGTCAAACAAGGTTCCTCATCAAGAATGAGAAGCAAAGGGAAAGAAGGTGATCAGTGAGAGAACAAGACCCAAGTTTAGTCGTATTTCTTGTGTTTGCTCACAATGGGAGCCAGAGATCAAGTTCATTAGCTCAAAGATGCACATGGAGCTTCTGTATTTGGCTCTTTTCAATTATTGCTCTCCTACAAGCAAATTAATTTCATGTAAGTTGAATCTGAAAGATAGAGGAGCAAAAATCACGGCAATAATAACATATTTCAAAGTTATCCATCTTATTCCTTCTGTTTTTTTACTGTACACTGCCCATTGTGGATACCTTTTCCAAGCTGGAATTGAGCATTTCTGTAAAGGTTTCAGTTGTAACAATTAAAAACTATTCCTAACAAAATAGGTAGAATACGTGACAAAGAAAAGCAAAGTGAACATCTGAGTTATGTATTTGTATCAACTGCAAACCAACACCAGTGTATCTAACCTCCAGGTTGCAAAGTGGAAACAAGTAATTTTGTATCAGAAAGACACCAAATTCTAAGTTCTGATTAAAATCTGAAATATTGCTGGATATTACTCAAAATCTTCCACTTGGTTTTCTTATCTGAAAGAAAAGAGTCTCAAAACAAACAAGTGTAGGACAAAAAAAATTCCTAAGACTGCAGTGTCTGTCCCAGAACAAAAGAGCATTAACAGTATTCTCATGTGTAAAGGCTCTGACAGCAGATAAAGGAATTTTCCAGCTAATAAAAACAAGGAAAAAAAAACTTAGAAAAAAAATCTGTGGAAAACTACTTTGGTTAAAATTAATGAAGCAATTTGGTGCTCCCTATAAAAGAGATACTCATAGGATTCTGTAAAAATACAGAATAGTTACGGGAAACAACTGAGTGTCCTCTCTGTTATGATCAATCATATAGATGGTCCAAGAGCTTATCTTAAAGACAAAAAAAAATCCAAATATTTTTCTTCCTTGCCTGTCCAAAGAAGTACAGTGGCACATCATACCTAGACTGTTTTGTTAGCTCAGCCCTGTGTCCCAGGTGGGGATTTAAAGGCACAGGGAACTTTTAATTCTGGGGTGATTTAGATTCACTTTGGTTCTAAGTTAAAAGTAATGCAGCTCTTCTAGCACAAATACACAGTACAGTGGGATTTACTACAGATCTCTAACACATAACAAGATAATTTTTTCAAAGATGGCAGTGACCTAATGATATATAGATGATCTAAAATCTTCATGTAATCGAAAGGAAATATTAATCCATATTAATGCTAGTGGTAATGCTCATCAGTTATCCCATACAAAGTTTCTTAAGCTGTTCTGTGCCCCTATGATTGCACACTGACATGCTCAAACATGTCAACACTCGCCATCAAATAGAAGTTCTGCCATAAATCCCAAGAGGAAACCAGGGTTCAACACGTCATATGCAGTGAAAAGCTTACAGAAGGAGAAAGGGTAAAGGAAGGTCTTCAGCAAAGAGAGATAAGTGAGGCAAAACATATGAAGGAGCAGAAGGAACCAATTAAGACCCTGATAAACTTAGAACTCTTTGCTCATTAAAGAGTGGAAAGCATATTTTATGTATTAACCCATGCCATATTTTTACAAACTCGTGTTATTTTAATGTTAACACTACACGTGCACACAAACAGTCCTACTCTGAAAGGAAAAATTCTTTTCCATTTTGATTTTACAAGGACTTGAAATAAGATTGTAAACACAAGGCTGAGCACTGAAGTTTTCAATACCGGTAACACCAGGGCTGTCTAGAGGGATGCTGCAGCTCTTGTTTCTGGTGAACATCTCACCACTACACGAAAGAAAACTGTAGAATATTCTTTCCACCTAACATTATACCAAGTGATTCACACCAACACTCATTTCTTAAACTTAACCTTTTAGTACAGCTTATGAAACATGGTACAGTCTTCAAGTAGTATTGCCATACTTTTAGTTTTTTGCAATAAGGCAACACATAAAACTACTTTACAATTTCTTATGTGTCCCTAGTCTTCCCTGAACCTGGATGAAGAGGCAGGAGTAGCTCTGTAACATTGGGGCCGCTCCCAGCCACATAACCTGAGGCACAAACCACCTAAAAAACACACTTTGACTGCCTCCTTTCCCTTTGCTCCTAAATAAACTCAGGACTCCTCTTGTACTGTCTGTCAGATTCTGCCCAGCAGGAGATGCTTCAGAAGAACAGGAAGAGTGGGCACCTGTGCCATGACCTGCCTCCTGAGTTTTCCCATGTTTCTGCTGCTTGCTGTCCTTACACATTCCTCCTTCCAGACAAAATAGGCTGCTTTGGTGAGTTTGGCTCCCAGCAGCACCCCGAAGCTCAGTCCAGGTGTGGAAGCTGCAAGAAGGTATTTACAAACTCTGCTTTCTGGATTTGGATTGCTGCTTGAACAGACGGTCGAATATACTTTGGAGCAGTGCAGAGCAGAAAACTACTTCTAAAACTGTAATTGCAGATCATAGCAATGAAGCAGCTAGACTAAGAATAAACACAGCAAATGTACACTCACCAGAGCCACTATATACACATGTACACACACACCCATACACACACACTTGGCAGTGGCAGAGCTCAAATATAACTAGACTAAAAGCCATTTCTGAAGACGTTTCTAAGGTTACTCGGTTAAAACTGAGTCACTGCACGCTGTTGCATATCTCATTTGAAATTCAGGATGAAGTCTAAGAATTGCCATTTTTATAATTTCAAGTTGTTTCATAATCGAATTTGTAGGAAATTAATATAAAAGTGCCATCTCCTCAGTCAAGTCTCACAGAGATTATGTTTTGGGTCATCTTTGTAACTCTTTATTTGAATTTTTTTTTAAAATGGATCTTATCTGAATGTCTTCTCTTTTAAATATCTAAGTCTGTCACTGATAGAATTTGGCTTGTTTAGCACACTGAAATCCAGTAGTACTCATGAAATAGATAGCTCCAGGACAAATTTTTAGTATCATGTAAAAATAATTAAAACAAATGCATCAATTGTGTTTCTAGTAATTACTACAAATACTTATTTTTTTATTGCCAGATATAAAGAAGATTACTTAGTATAACATCATCCCTGTCCTGACACATTCATACCAATGCAACTTCACATTAATCACAGCAGGCAAACCATCAATCAGTGCAATGTGACAACTGTTCTCCATTCCTCCTCCTCCTCTCTCTCTCTCAAAAACCCCGAAAAACTTCAACTCATCTTTGGATGTTTTGAACAAGAAGCAAAACCACTATTTATTGAACATCAGCTTTTCAGAACACAATTGCTTGCACTCCTTCTCAGTAGGTTCGATTTCTAACACAATGACTAGAAAACTCCAGCAAAAATATAATATGCTTACAGCTCAAATTCCAAACCCATTCTGAGCAAAAATACTTACACAAAAATAGAAGAAATTAAAATTGCCTTACTAGTATCTGTAACATCTGATCCTGGCTAACTCTAAAGCATATGCTAGTTTTAAGCCTCTGAGTAGTCCACTGACTTGAGTGAATCCAGTGAAAGTCTATAAGATTAGCCAGGCACTTAGCACTCCTAGCAAATGTGTAACTCCGGGATGGTAGGGAGGCCATGAGGAACATGCATAAGAATAGCAATGGAAAATGAGGGGTAGGAGCACACAATAGGAAACCTTTGCAAAAGAATAGATCATGTGATAGAGCTCCTTTCAAGGACAACTTGAAAGGCATGTCACCACTGGGGGGAAAAAAACAGAAAAGGTATTTACTAACATACTGTTGCTTACACTCAGTCTTTCAAGTAGCAATAGTCTCTCTCTGCAGGTCTGTCAACAAGTACTTATTCAAGTTACAGGATTTTCCATTTGTTATAAAATAAAACAACAAGGTTTTTTACGTATCTTAAAACCAAATCCCTAAGCAATGACTGATGCAGTAGACTGTTACTTTTGCTCTGATCAGCCCAACACCTGACGAAGTTAGCATTGGTTTATCAAATTTTACAAACTCAACAGCAAACTCAAATGATCATCACTATTTCCCTCCCACAGTAAAATCCACACAAAAATACACTAGCCATTTCCTAAATGCATGTATCATCTATAGACTTTTTCCTTCACCAAAGCCATAAATCAGTAAATCAGCAACTCCCTGCAGTAGGCTTTAAAAAGATGCAGAAGTCTTATCAAAAGCTTTTATTTAAAAGCAATCCAAGAAAATGAATGTCAGTTTCTTAACTTTTATTCAAAACAAAGCAGAAAATCCTATTAGGAATGTCTGTAGAAGCACTATTGGCCAGGAAGGCAAAAAACTCAAATCCATGTTTCAACTTGGATCTAGCCCAGGATAACCAGCTTCTGTAGCACTTTAGAGTCATTATACCAGACCTTAAACCCTACAGAGGAAAGTTTTGGACTAAGCTATCATCACAGATTTGATGCTCCAATGCTGTAAAAGATGCCTTCTTAAAAAAAAAAAACAGAAACAAAAACAAACCCCCAGAACAACACAAATTCCAATGCTAACAGTCCATGGACAGGAAAAAGTACTGTGTCTGTTAGAAACTTCCCAAAGCAAAGACTTCTATCCTAGAACAAAGGTAAGAAAAATCAGGCAAATAATAATAGCTCATAGCCACAGGTATATAAGTTTTAAATTGATTTTTTCTCCATTCCTTTGATGCTGACAGTTCCAGCCATGCCTTTTTAGACTCAAACAACTCTTGCTACAGGATGAAGTTAGAAATCTCCCTAAAATACAAAGTCTGTGGCAATTCTAAATTTCCACTGTACAAAGGCAGTATTTAATACTTGTGGCCAACAGTGTGCTGGACAACAGCAGGGAGAAGTTGTATTAATATAACTGCTAAATAAACCACTTAATATTCTGAGACTCACTATTTGACAACAGGCTTGCTTTAAGCATCCCAAGATCTTGAATTTTACCTTCATTTAATGATACTGTCACTTTACTCATTTTGAAATGAAAATGTGGTGTTATATATATATAAATACAAATATAACTCTCCATATGTGTGTAAAGATATAAAGTTTTAAAATCCCTGCCCTTGAAATAGGAAAAAAACTCCAGCAAATAGTTCTTCCAAGAAGACAGATCAAAAGTCTATTTTATTATTAGTTAATTCCATCTGTGTGTTTAGACACATTGGAATTACATAGGATGCTGACAACAGCTGGAGTGGGGGAGGGGAGGTGGGTGAGAGGAGAAAGGGGGTGAGGTCTTCACTCCAGTAAGAAACTTCTGTACCTGACTGATAAACTCAGCCAAACTTCTTTATGTAGCCTATTTATCTTCAAATCTATTTATGTCACACAAGAGAACATATGAGCATAGCAGCTGTTACTATAGCAATGAAACTGGAAATTTTGAGAACACAAAAAACCCACCCCTGAAGGATGCTCAGTTTAGCAAAGAGATGGTTTAGAGAACAGCGCACCAGTATCTCACTTCTAGGATCTGCTCAAAGTCTGCATTTACAGAGACATTAAATCAGCTGCAACAATCTGTTCCCCAAAGAGCACTCGGAGCCAAATCACCGCTACCTCTTACTCGGCACGACTCGGTACTCCGGGAGCTCCTGCTAAGTAACCCCAAACTTGTCAAGTACGCCTGAGCCGCCTGTAAATCCGGGGGAGAGAGATTCCCCGCAAAAGGCTCAGAGGTTCTGATCGCGGCAGAGAAGGGATTCGCCATAGTGACAAACCCCCCACCCGCACCGCGGGTCACAGCGGCGAGGACGGCGAGCCCCGCACCCCCCGGCAGCACGCACACCTGCCCGGCGCCGGGAAGGCGGGACGAGTCAGGAGAACTCAGGTACTCTGCTCAAGCGGCGGCAGGCAGCCTCTCCGGGCACGACCCGGGATGGAACGCCCCCGCAATCCTACCAAACACCGTTCTTCTGTCAAACGCCCCCCGCTCCCTCTCTCTCTCCCGTGCTCGGCCGGCGGCCCTGCCACCCCGCCTCTCGCCGTCCCTCGCCCCTCGCCACCTCCCCTCCGCGGGCGCGGCGGCACCGCGCACCCCCGTTCCCCGCCGCGGACCCGAGGCGCTGCCGGCCGCGGTTTTACCTGCGAGGGAGCCGGGTCTCTGCAGGGTGGCGGTGGCGTACAGCTCCTGGGAGTGCTTGCTGTACTGATCGGCAGCGTGAACCAGCCGCTTGGTAGGCGACAGGGTGGCGTAAGTGCCGATGGTGGAGCTTAACTGGTGGATAGGAGAGGAGGAAATGTTAGACTGGACGGTGGGCGGGGAGGTCACTCGGATGGGGGACGGCGACAGTCCCGCCGAGGAGACGACGATGTTGATGGGCGAGCTGGTGCTGTAGGACTTGGCCAGGCGGCTGGGGGACTGCTTCGGGGAGGAGAGGCGCTGCGCGGTGGCGTAGGNTGCGTGGGGCGGTGCGGGCTCGCCGGCCGGAGCAGCCCCCTCTCTGACCTCGAACCAGGCCGGCACCCGGCGCTCGTGGGATTACGAGAGTCGGTAATCTGCTAAAGCACTCCCGGCCTTTCAGGGAAAAACCAGCCGCCGGCTCGGGCCGAGAGGCGTCGAAACTCCTCCCGACAGCTGAAGCCGGCACCCGGCCGTGGGGCACAGCGCTCCTGGGCTCCGGCTGCGGAACACGCTCGCCTAAACCAGGCAGGGTTTAGCCCCGGCTCAAATACTTACATACATAAATATACACGCATACATACACCCGCGCCCCTTTATTCTGCATACATTAGAGAACAGCGGCCGAAGCCTCGGAAAAGCCTTTAATCGAGTAACTTTCCTCGGTTTCCAGCAATCCGTGTCCCTACCAGGAGAGGCCCCACGCCAGGAGCTCGCTGCGCCCTGCGGCCCCGACGTGGGTGAAGGGGCGGAGGGAGGGGAAGCCCGGGCCGGGGCACGCCGAGCCCCCTGGCAGCAGGGAAGCGGCCGCCTCGTACTGAGTTACGCCGCACGAAGGGGCGGGGGGTGCGGGAGGAGCTGCCGGGGCCGGGCGCTTCCCTGGGCCGCATCCAGCGGGGAATCTGCATCGGGAAGGAGGGAGAGAGCTCCCTGCACCGAGCCGCTGGCCGCGGGCAAGGCAGCGCTGAGTTCCCTCTAAGACCAGTAATTGAGGGGGGCTGGGAAGAGGGAGCGAGAGAAAATCCTCGGGAGATGCTGCCTATGAGAAATTTCGGTTCTGTGCCTGAGCCGCTTCTGCAGCCGCAGAGGATGGAGCTCGCCCTCTCACACAGGCGGCTCCCCCCCCCTTTTTTTTTTATCGGGGATCTTAGGCTCAAGAGATCATCTGTGAGTCTGGTAACATTAAAATCCTCTCATAACTGCACCCCGCAGTGACTGAGAGCTCAGCTCTCTGTTGGAAGATGCACTGTTGGATTCAGATACTATTTTTTTATCTGGTTATGCACGGGATTTACTTGAAACCTCAGAAAGTGCTCCGGATCCTCGGAGTTGACAGCATAGTTTGAATCGGTCTGACTGGCCAGTGGTTTGCCCAGACACACACACACCCACCTCTCAGCTACTGATTTCCTTAACCAGAAGAAGCTTTAAAATGTGAATAGTGAATTTCATGACTCAATTCAGAGAGGTGTTGTGAATGCCAAGAACAGCATTGTTATACATTGAATAGCAATATGTTTTTTCAGTAGCATCCTACAAAAAAACAAGTGGGCAAAAGCATCATGTTCCTGGTATGAAATTTGATTTATTTGCACTAGAATATTCAATAAAGGATTTGGTCAGGAACTGAGGACAACATAACTAATCAGAGCAAAAAATAAACAAGATTCAAAATGCCAGAAATCTGTACTTCTTCCTATGTACGCCCTCTGGAAATTTTTCTTTTTTTTTTTTTTTACTTTTGGACTCTGCCCCTCATCTTAAATGCTTTGCATTTGGGGGAAGAATATGTATTTTCCTAGACAGAGACAAGAAACAAGGTTTTGGAGAAGCTCCTCCTGGAACTTTGCTCCAGTTGTTAGTAGCATGGAAACAGCTACCAGCACCAACATTGTTCAGGCTTCTTAAGAGGGCACTGCCAGACCCAAACTTCACTGGCTTTGGGAGGTTTTGCACCTCATAGAGCAATGGCTTTACACATAAATGAAATGTAAACTGTTCCCCTCCAGGTGCTCTTTATGGTGACTGCCAGGTGAGCAAGGGGCTCACAGATGGAAATAGCTGCTCTCTTTTGAGCTGGACTGTTCTGATTGTAGCAGCGAGTAACAAACACCACAGCCTCAAGTAAAAACCTTGAAATTTTCATAAATGGTCAACAAGCTCAGCTTGCTCCTTTGAAAGGCTCCTAACAGAAACCAGGAAGGAACGGTCTGGGAACATCAGCAAACTTTTAAAAGCTACTTTCATGCTGAGCTACTTACCATATATGCTTTAAACTGGAAAGAAGGACTAATCTGCAGCTGACTGTCCAATAATGTATTTGACAGGAGTACAGTTTTCATTTTCCAGGTTTAGACTATGTGGTAACAACTTCCATAAAACAAAAACAGGCCAGCATGATTTAAGACAACATGGGCAGAACAAATTTCGTATATAACAGAAGGTCATTCAAACCAGCTACATCATCAATTGATAAATGTTAATAAATTTTACTTTTTGGACTGTTAAGTGGCATAATGATAGTAATAATAATAATAATAATAATAATTATTATTATTATTATTATTATTTTGTAATAAACACTGTTCCAAAATACAATCTTCTGCAATGTTATCAATGCACCAGTTACTCCCTCAACACACTGGTAATGCACTGGTAACTTTAACAGTTTGCTGTTGATCCTAAGGGTTTTAGGCAAGCACTGTCATCATGTATACAAAGTTTCTTTTTCTAATCTACTTCTATACTGCTTGATGTGTCAAGGATTTAGAGTAATTAATTTCAAGTAAACCAGTATTATCCCATATTCCTAATAAATCTCTGTAAAGCTGTGGGCATTCTGCAAGCATTAATTCAAAACCCCCCCCAAAATCCCATTTCATGATCATTTGTTATAGGGAACAAGGTGTAGTGGTGGGACACAATAATTAAATGCTTAATTAAAAATGCAGTGTATAGCACTTCCTAAAAAGCTAAGCATTTGCTCTGTGTGAAGGAGAGAACTTCTGGATGAACAGATTGCAATGAAAACATTAGCATGCAGTATTTTCTAGGATGTGACTAATCTCAGACCTGTCTTAAATGTACTCTGAGGTTCTTGGGTTTATTCAAAGGGCCAAGTATGCAGTAACATGTTTTCAGAGACAAAATGTGTTTTAGTTTTTCATTGTGTTTCTCCCTGTCTTTTGCTTAAGACAGACATAAAGACACGTCATTGTTCACCCTGCAATGTGACATGCTTCATATGGAAGAATGAAATACAATGGTATTTTTCCCTTATTTTTTTCCATTTATCTATTATTTTTGTCAACCTGATAAAAAAACTGTGTTTAAGCTAATAAACTGAGAGCACATTTGCATCTCAGTAATTATATTCTCTACCATCAAACTATTTCATATTTGTGACTAAAATCAAGGACTTTCTAACTACATCCCTATGAATATCTATTCCAATACACAGGGGTTTAATTTCCCTGGCATCCCAAAGAAAAGTAGCCTTGCTTATTTGGATTCAATATATGGATTCTGCTATATCCTTTTTAGAAGGAGGAATGTGTGAAAAAAACATGAGAACATTAATACAGCTATAAAAATATTTTCCTTCCCATTTAATGTTACTAGGAAGATCATTTTCTACTGATACAAAACAGTGTATCTTTAGAGCTTCATACAGAAAATTATTTGGGGTATCCACTTAGGTTACAGGAGACTAGAGAACAGTCTAACTGTTGTTTGCCTGTTTGTTCGACCATTTAATGCCTTAAATTCCAGGAAATTAGATTTTTGGGGTTGGGTTTTTTGGTAGTTTGTTTTTTTGAGGTTCTTTTGGGTTTTTTTTTTGGTTGTTTGGTCGTTCTTGTGTGGGGGTTTTGTTGTTGTTGTTGTGGAGGGTTTTTTGTTGTATTTTTACAATCCAATTGAAAATTTAAATTGGAACTTCAGCCAAGAAAGAGCAAATAAAAGACTGCAATATGAGATTTCTGTTCTATGGAGTAGAATTGACAAATAGAGAGGGACAAATAACTGTGTTGACTAATTTATTCTTCAGAAAATTCTTAATGGATAAGGAATTACAAAATGGTTAGACAACTTAAGCAAAACTTTGGAGTCAGCCGCTAATTATGAATCAGCATATTGATTCTTGGAGATTGCTCCCAGAGGTTTGAGTAAGTCTGCATGCCCATTGTAGGTCTGGATGAACTTCAGTTTAGCAATAAATGCCAGCACCAGATTTCAGCTCATTTTGCTCTCTGGATCTCTTTGCCCTTAAAAACTCAAACAAGGTCACATCTGATGAATACTAACAGTCATATACAATACACTGTGGTCCATGAGGAGACCCCTTCTCTTGATTCTAGGGAGGATTTTCCAATTGTACACTCAAGTTGTGTGGAAAACCTCCCTCCAGGCCCCTTTGGCTTTTAAATATTGGTGTGTGTTGGTAGCTTTAGGCAGAAAACTTATTCATCCTTAGTAGGATTTTCTAGAGACATTCCACAGGTGCAGCTCTGTTCCACAATCTCTGCGATGCTCTGAGTTTTTTCCAAGACTGCTGGACTTGCCAGTCTGTTGAGGAGTGCTTTTTTTTTTGTCAGCCTAAAGAACCTTCCACAAAGCTTCACTCAAGGCATCACTCTGCTGTGTTCCAATGCCTCTATCAGCATTCCTACAAAAGGCAGAAGAGGGCATAGAAATTGCAAAACATTCTTTAGTCTTGAGATGCACCCTTCAGTCTTTGGGCAGGACCTGCAAAGGGCCTTTCTTCTCCAGGACTGCTTTAATGTCATTTGTAAGTTCTTGACCTGACTAGGAAGATGCTACCTATGTTCAAATGCTCTTATACAATAACAGATGCCAGACTATACCTCTGCATCCCTCAAATATGGCCTATTCCATCTCTTTCTCCTGGTTTTGTTCCATTGTTCCATTCCAAAATTCCAACACTATTAGGAAAATTTGTCAGCCTACCTGATCCTACTCTCAAAGTTCATACATATAGATGAAGGTAGGTAATTTTAGTCTTCTACATCCACAAACAGAACTGTGTGAGGTCTTTTCAGAGTGTCCAAAGATAGTCCATCTCTGGTTTTAAAGCAGCAATGAAAGCTACAGTCGTTACCTATTGTGGAATCAAAGCAGAATTGCAGATCTCCGCTGCCATAATCTCTACTAGTGAATTGTTCTCTGAGTGCCGTAATAAGACTAATCTATCTTAAGATTTTGTCTTGTTTCCTTTATGACAGAAAAATTATTACGTTTATATTTAGAATCTGGTTTTAAACACATCGTCATTGGCCATACCCTACCAGAAGGGAAATCCTTAAATTAGCTTTTGTCTGGGTAGGTTATCAAGCAGCCTGTTACCTTGTGGCCAGTACAGTTTCTGCTTAAAAATGTAACACATTCTAGCATTCATTTGCTAGTCAGGGTGTGGTGGTCTGATGAATGACAAACTTATGACTTGTTTATAGGAAAAGGAGACAAGTTAGAACACTAACTGTTAAATGTCTTTTCAAGACTTTTTAATGATCTTTAATTTCCATTGACTTTTTGGTTTATAGGGTTTTCCAATTCTATGCCAGCTTATTCAGTCCAGAAGCATCAGGTGAACAGGATAACACACAGTAGGGATTTATTTGTCTTGCTGCCACAGCCTCTGAAAAGACTGCAGCATTACCAACAGCTAAACAAGTCCTCATCCAGAATGTAAACTTCCTTTCCTGTCCCCTTGCAAACAACTGGCAGAGCATGTGAAAAACCACTCTTTGTAGTACCTGCTATGCTTTATACACCTATGATATCTCTGCAACATAAGGTGACCATTCTCAAGATTGCAGTAAACCTGGTTGTTCATTAATTACATTGTACAAATAGAAGATTCATTTTTGAGCAACTCCTCTCCAAAATCTGCCTTTTTTTTTAATAGAAGTCACAACAGACTCTTCACAAATAAACTTCATCAATTAATAGAAGGTATTTCAGCATGTAGACACCGAGTTTGAAAAGCTGTTTTCAGTGGGGAAGCAGAGTAATTCGCTGCCAGAGGGGCAGTTTTTGCTAAGAAATCCTATCCCAGTAGTATTTAGAAGATAAAAGTTCTAAAGTAGTCAAAGCTCTGGAAAAACTCTATGATCCATAATGAACTCCACCAAATTGACAAAAATGTTAGATTGCACTTTGCAACACTATACAGGAAGTCCCAAGACTAATTAGTTTCTCTTTTTTATACAACTACATTTTCACAAATTGTTCTTGCTGTCACAGCTGACCTTGGGACTATTTACATCTATTTAGCAAGCATTTGGACTATCATTCATGTTGAGAGATAGCTATATTCCTTGCACACAAATACCAAAGGAAATTATCACAATCTGAGAAGTTTCAGCTCCTGAGGTTTATTTTAATTATAATAGGTATAGAAAAACAATTCTTAGGATTGACTTTTTTCCCCTGTAATTGTGGGATCAGCAATGGTCAGATTAAAAAGTTTTTAATTTTGATTTTTTAATTTTTAGTTTCTGAATTTTCCTCTTCCTGTTTATCTCTTTTAAAACCTCTTTTATATGCTTTTGATGGTATTAATTCATACTTTATATGGCAATTTGTTAGTATTTTCAAAATATATTTTAATTTAATTCATCTGAAGTTGTCAGGCATCTTTTGCAGTATCATGGTGTGAAAAATTATTAAGTTCTCAGAATTGTTTTCCTGCAGGAATATCTACCCTACAATGTGGAGGAAAGTGAAAAGAAAATCTATTTTCTGTCCTCTCATACATGAAAACAAAGGATAGGAAATGCTGCCTTACTAACTTACTAATTACCTTTCTGAAGGAAACCAGTTCTCTCTGAAGTTGATGGTTCATGAGAGCTTCTCAGATCTAAGCAATGTCTGCTCAGTGTAATTTCAGTGAAAAAAATCTAGATCCTTAATCTTTCCCCCTCCATAAATTTATCTTTTCCTATCAATGAGTACAATAAAATTTATATTAAGAATATAGCTATTTCTAACCTCTACAAAACTGCACAACTTTCCTTCCTGCCTTTTTCAAAAATGGATTATTTCTCCTTCCCCTCTCACTTCTACTTTGTTTTTGTTTCTGTTGCTCTAATAACCTGCTCCCTTTCCATCATCTTACTTTTCCCAGCCTCCTTAAAGACTGCATCAAAGTCTTTCAGGCTAACCCCCAGGGTGTGACGCTTTTCAAAAAGCACAGCTCCAGATGACACTACTTTCCACATGATTCACCTGGAGAAACTGGTAGCCTGTGGCATGGCTGGGTACACTCTTCACTAGGCAAAAAACTGGCTGGGTCACCGGGCCTAGGGAATGGTGGTGAAAGGTTGCATCAAGTTGGTGGCCTGTCACAAGTGGAATTCGCCAGGGAATCTTTATCAATTACCTGAACAAGGGGGTGGAGTGTACCCTCAATCAGTTTGCAAACAAAACCAAGCTGGCTGGGAATGTTAATGTGCTGGAGGGTAGGCAGGTTCTGCAGAGGGATCTGGACAGGCTTGATGGATGTGCTGAGGCCAGATGCATGAGGTTCAACAAGGTGAAGTGCCTGTACTTTGGCCACAACAGCCTTGTGCAGCTCTACAGGTTGGGGACAGAGTGGCTGGAAAGCTGCCAGTGGAAAAGGACATGGGGGGTGCTGGTACAGGTGACTGAACATGAGCCAGCTGTGCCCAGGTGGCCAAGAAGACCAGTGGCATCCTAGCCTGTATCAACAACAGTGTGGCCAGCAGGACCAGAGCAGTGATTGTCCCCCTGTACTTGGCACTGGTAGGCTACACCTCAAGTCCTGTTTTGGATCTCTCAATGCAAGAAAGACATTGAGGTGCTGGAGTGTGGCCAGAAAAGGGCAGCAGAGGTGGTGAAAGGTCTGGAGCACAAGTCAGATGAGAAACAGCTGAGGGAGCTGGGGTTGTTTAGCCTGGAGAAGGAGAGGCTCAGGGGAGACCTTATTGCTCTCTACAACTGCCTGAAAGGAGACTTTAGCCTCTTCTCCCATGCAACCAACAACAGGATAAGAGGAATGGCTTCAAGGTGCACCAGGTGAGGTTCAGGTTGGACATCAGGAAGAATTTTTTCACTGAAAGGGTAGTCAAGTCACCATCCCTGTGGGTATTTAGAAGACACGCAGATATGGCAGTTGGGGACAGGATTTACTGATGGCCAGTGCTGGGTTAATATTTGGACTCTGTTCTTAGAGGTCTTTTTCAGTGTAAAAGATTCTATAAAAACAATTTGAAATTTAATTTAACTGTGCTTTATTTCATTTTTCAGTCTTGGAGAATAGGGAGCTTTTCTGAACAAATTGAGAGACTAGAATATTGTACGTCTTTCAGTATCCCACAAACTGTGCAATGACTATAATACTTGAAATCTCTAAGCAATTTAAGGCTTTGAAATTCAAATAACTACTCTCTTCTACAGAATCCTGAACTGCAAAATGTCTTGGTGTCCCACTGAGATGATCTGCTTTGTGGGGATGGTTAGCATGTACACAGAGAAAATAACCTGTGCTGACCAACACAACCCAGTCAGACTTTGTTTATGCACAGAGGCATGAACGCTTCTTGAAAGTTTTGTCTAAACTGAAGCTTAACTTTCTACTGAGAGGCTTTGATGTCACAGTGAAAAGCACAGAAGGTGAGAGGGTTACATGTCAGAGCCAGGAGGGATGGTTTAGACAGGGATTTACAAAGTTTTCATGAGTATCTGAGACAATCTTTCAGAATGTTTCAAATGTAGAGGCAACTGTCCTACAATATGTGGTGAAAAAAATGTTTCCTAACCTTGAGTTTAGGCTATAGCACCACGTGATGCGTGGTATTCCAAGTAGGTTTCACATCTGGTGTCAGCCTGGCTTTGTTTCCTGGCACTTACTGCTTTCAGTAATGTCCTCAGACCAAAGCAGGCATGTCCTAGACCATAGGATGGACTCCTAATCAGCACAGTCACAGAAATTTGCTTTGAAAATTAAATGCTTGAACATTCTATTACCAAATACATATGCAGGCAAGAAAGTAAATCTGGCATGCAGATCTCCTTTTTAATCAGGATTACTTTATTACTATGCAAGTCAACCCACCAGAGATTTACAAAAATCAAGATGGTAACTCCACCCTGCTGCAGGTGTGTTGAACAAGACAGAAAGTAAAGGCAGAAATTCAGGTGTGGGCAAGCACCGAATAGCTCTTTCCTGGGAGCAACTCCACACAATTTCAGGTGTGAGAGACCTTAGGACACATACCTGGCTGTAGCTCTGGATGGCACCTCTGGCCTGACTGCTGCGGGATGGGAGCTGGGCGGATGCTGTTTCACCCAGGGCGAGGGTCTGGTTGCTGTGGTAGCTGGCTGAGTACTGGAAGGATCCTTCAGGTTTGGAATTGAGCTGGAGTGCACTCTGGGAGAGGAGGCTGGGCCCTGTGGGGACAGAATTTGAGAGCAGTCAGAAAGTCCCAGTGAAAGAACATACTTATATTATCTGTCAAGTGAGCCTTGAAATTATCAGATGTATCTTGCTTCAGAATTTTCAGATTTTGACTTTTCAGTAATAAAAATACATGCATTACTTTGTTTCCTAACCACTCAGTCATCATGTTGAAGCAACACTTGTGTTGAAGCACACTGCTTTCTGTGCAAGAAATGTGTGGTTTTGACTGGTGAAGAAATTCTGTGCCTGAAAAAATCCAACTGTACTATTTGATAAAGAACTCCTACTTTTCAACTCAGAACAGTTGATGAGGGTTTTTTTCACCCTAAGGATAAGCCTTGTTTATTTCTCTTAACTATATCCAGTTGTTCTGCCTGGGAAATGCTAACTTGTCCCTCCCTGAGCCCCCAGCACATTAGATCTATTGATTACTGCCAATGTCCTGTACACAGAATGATGTAATACTTTGGTGCCTGTAGGGATGGATGGCAGCCTTTAAAATATTAATTGCTTTTCTCATCATGCAGGACACACCCTGATCTCAGTGAATCTGACTATTTTGTCAGCTATCTTATCTTCCCCACCACAGCATTGCACAGCAGGAGAGCCAAGTACAGGCAGCAAGCTTAAACTGGGGCTGCCAGACAGAAGGGCATGTCAGGACCATGAACACTGGCACTTTCCACAGTTATTTAGTAGTTCTGTGAAACTAAAACATGTTCTAATATTCATTAGGTTCACATACAAGTGATTTAGCTTACCACACGCACTTAGCAAATTTCCCAGTTTTTACTCTGAGATCATATATCAGACTAGGCAATAATCTGTTTCCACACAGGAATCAAGTGCACCCTCAGCAAATTTGCAGATGACACCCAGCTGAGTGGTGCAGTTGACACACCTGAAGGATGGGATGCCATCCAGAGGGAGCTGGACAAGCTTGAGAAGTGGGTCTATGGGAATCTCATGAGGTTTAACAAGACCAAGTGCAAGGTGCTGCTCCTGGGTCGGGGTAAACCCTGGTATCAGTACAGACTGGGGGATGAACAGATCAAGAGCAGTCCTGCTCAGAAGGACTTGGGGGTGGATGAGATGCTGGACATGACCCAGCCACGGGCAGTCACAGCCCAGAAAGCCAATTCTGTCCTGGGCTGCATCCAGAGCAGCATGGCCAGCAGGATGAGGGAGGGGATTCTGCCCCTCTGCTCTGCTCTGGTGAGACCCCACCTGTAGTGCTGCATCCAGCTCTGGGGTCCCAGCACATCTATTGGAGCAAGTCCAGGGGAGGGCCACTAAGTTAGATGGAGTATCTCTCCTATGATGAAAGGCTAAGAGAATTGGGATTGTTCAGTCTGGAAAAGTAAATTGTGGCCTTCCAGTACCTGAAGGGAACCTACAAGAAAGACGGAGAGATAGTTTTTATAAGGGCATGTAGTGACAGCACAATGGCTTCACATTGACAGAGTAGCTTTAAATTAGCTATTAGGAAGAAATTCTTCATTGTGGTGGTGAGGCAATGGCACAGGTTGTCCAAAGAAGCTGTGGATAACCCATCCCTGGAAGTGTTCAGGGCCAGGTGGGATGGAGCCCTGAGTGACCTGATCTAGTTGAAGATGTCCCCATCCACAGCTGGGGGGAGGAATTAGATGATCTTAAAGGTACTTTCTGACTCAAACCATTCTGTGATTCTATGATTCTGTGATACACAAAGAGCTACATTAAAGAACAC
The DNA here is from genome assembly GCA_013400955.1 of Drymodes brunneopygia. Taxonomy (NCBI): domain Eukaryota; kingdom Metazoa; phylum Chordata; class Aves; order Passeriformes; family Petroicidae; genus Drymodes; species Drymodes brunneopygia. Next base: position 7,419 of record VZTZ01005664.1, on the reverse strand, counting down.
ATACTTAATCCTTCCTCTGTCTTCACTGATTTTAATCACTTTCAGTGTCTGGGCCCAGGAAGTGAAATACGAGAGGAGGAGAAAGGGTTATACCTTGCTTATTGCATAGGTTACCTTCAACCCAACAACTCCCATCTACAGCACATGCAGTGGCTCCACAGGGATGACAGGTTCATCTTCTGGTTAGCACTAACAGGCTCATGAGAGCACAGAAGGTGACACAAACCGTAAGAGATGCGAAATGATTACAGTGATTTTGCTCCTACAGAACATGCGATAACTTCGGTTTTAAACACACTCACAGTGGAAAAATTCCAATGAATTTACCAGAAATAACTTCCAGTACATTCCTGATACAAAGGCAGTTTTTATGACCTTTAAGTCTTTGCTATGAGGACGTAAAGCTGTTCCAAAAAGATTTCCACTTAGAAAATGTGCAAACAACCCCACCTCCGAATTACATGGAGAGTATTTTTTCCTCTAGCCTATTTCTCAGAAATGGCAGAACCATTATAACTGCTATTTTCCAAAATCCAACCTGAACTGTATTATAAACAAATCATAGTAGGCTATGCAAAGAGGAAGTGTTTGCATCTAAATGTAGACTGGGATTTTGACACTATTTTACATATCAACACAATTTATACTGCAAAATCAACTGGATTCATCAGAACATTCGAGATACAGGACAAATTTAGAATGTAAGTTCTGGTCCCTGTATTTTCCTTACAAGTACAGAAGGAGGTAGAGCTCCCTGTATGCTGTGAGGCTAGTAAAAATATATCACATCCACAGGAGAGCTGAATTCAATCCTCTATGGTTGCTTATAAATACAGCCTTTGGTACTATCCATTCCCTGGCTCTGCAAATGGGGTTTATTTAGCATTTTCCATTTAAATGATTTTGTTGCAAAATTTCTTCTTTAATGAAAGAAATACTTTCACAGATTTATTTTTTATTTTAAGAGCATAAAGAAAACACATACTTAGTTCTAAAAAGATCTGTAGGGTTTGTTTAAATTTCTTGGATTTTGAATTTTCACTGAGAATTTTTCTGTGATCAAGTGATGAACAAGATCAAGTTCAGAAATTTCACAAAAGCATAACCTTCCCATGAGAAGCAAAAGTTGCAAGAAGAAAGCAATTTTTGTGCATGAAAGTGTTTGTACTCATTCTGAAAGTAATTATGCTGTGACATTTCTAAAGCTTAAATAATGATTAAACTATCACATGCTATGAATGCAATGTGTTTAAATTTTCATTGCATCTGGCTTTCAAGTGCTGCTTTCGTATTACTGTGGCTCACTAGGGGATTTACATTGCCAGCTAGAAACACATACATGGGTTTCCTGCACCATTTAGTTTAAACACTTCCATGCACTTAAAGAAACTTATCCAACCCCTTGAAAAAAAGAATGTAAAAAGTTTGGCACACATAGTTTAAAGTTCACTAAAATACTGGTTTTATTTAGCAGTTTTTTATTTTGTTATTTCTTAACAAGCAGTAATGAACAAATAAAATGTACATCCATTTCAATAATTAGAAAGTAATTCGAGAGAGACAGATATTTTAAATAAGCCTAGAATTTTAAGTAAGCCCAAACAACTGTAGAATAGAGTAGTGGCTACTCACCTGTAAATAACAAACTCTAAACCAAGCATACAAACTAGAAGATAAATCTGTGATCAATCAATGTGACTATGAAAAAACACGAGTTCCTTTTTCAGGACTCGGGGACTACAAGCAGTCCCACCTTGTCTGATAGGGAAAAGATGGATTATTTTTCTCATTAACATTCTTGAGATTTCTATCTGAAGGTATAACCAAGCCTTCTGAAGAGCCTGCAGCTTACTCAGGAGAGAAGTTCTTTTGTGTGCTGTATGCTGATGGCTCTTGACAATAATCTACCATTTCTTCCAGGCTAGAACTTAAACTCTGTTATGTTGGTGTAAGAAAGCATTCATCCAACTGTTTTTCATTTGCTTTCAGAAGAGTTAAGGCAGTTGGAAATTCTCTATTTTCAGCTAGGCGCTGGAAATCACTAGTTAACTGTTAGCACAATTCAGTCTTAGTGGTTCCCTTAATGAGACATAATTACTGCAATTGTTCAATTTAAAACAAACACTTCCAGCTTCGTAAGATTTAGTATAGGAGGTATCTATGATCTGTAGTATTGCTTTAAAAATTTTTACTATGTTTGGTTTCTGTTTGAGGGTATGGGGAAGATAATAAATACCTGTTCTCCCTTATGTTTTTCACTACCAAATAAAAAAACAAATCCTTGTGAAAGAATATTGCTGTTGGATTATTCACAGCTCATAGTACCAATTTTTCACTCTTTCAGTTTGTGTCACTCCCCTCCTGTATTAAAACAGTAGAGGTAAGAGTGAAAATTCAGGAAACTAAGTCAGAGCCATCATACTGCAAGAGACTGCTGCAGACTGACTCCAAATGATGGAGCAGAGTAGAGCAAGCAACTCTTTAACTTGTCTCCAGTTTGGAGGAGAGGTACTGCAGACAATACCTTTCTCTTCCTCTTAACTTTGAGCAGAGCAGTGTGCAAGCCTCCCTAGGTTGCTCACATTGGCCTCTGTAACCCAGCTCAGAAAGGATCTGGAAGGAGAGGGAGAGGGTGGTGTCTTGTTTGGGACACAAAGTGCACTTAAGCGGGGGAAAACGGCAGGAGCACAGAGAAGAGCAGGCAAGAAGAGACCAGACGTAGATGGAGGATATGCTTGTGTCAGGGAGCCAACCCACAAAGAAACTTCAGAGGTGATGGAGAACAGAGGTGTTTTCTAGGAATCAGAGAAGGCAAACAGGAATTTCTTTTGTAGTTTGGAGGCCCAGGTGCTGGCAGGCATGACAGGGTTAGAGGAAAATGAGTCTCTCGTTCAGACAGTGAAGAGAGGGGGCTTCTTGTGAAGCCCCTTCCCTTAGTTTATATTACTCACCCCTCTTACTGGCAGTTATGCTGGCTATGATATGGCTAAATTTTTTTTTAATTTCAAAACTTACTAGTTTAAGAGATGTGGAGGACCTTGAGAGTACCTTGGACACTTACTTCAAGCCAAACAGAGAAGGGGAGAGAGGCAGGGCTCTCTTACTGAAGAGAGCAGCACTGAAGCCCACACTTGCCATCTCTCTGCCACACTGCATTGGACAAAACAAGCACCGTTTGACACTGCACTGACCAGGCTGATCCGTGGCACTGAGAACACTGCATGTGGCCATCAGTGCATCCGGGTGAGCTCCAGGCTCCAGACAAAGCACAGCAGAGGAGAGCTTCCACAGCATCTCCCTGCTTCTGCCACAGGGGAACTTGGGGAAGCAGGAGGCCAGGGCTGCAGGGTGAGCCCCATGGCACAGCTGGGGCTGTGCTGTGCTGCTGTGCCCCTGGCCTGTGAGGGACAGGGATCTGCACTGGCAGGATTGCTTCACAGACCACTGCTTTTCCTTCTGACCATACACCACGCAATGCTGCAATAAGGTGCGGTGTAGCTATTTAAAAACCAAACCAAGGAAGTGAGTGGTCTTAAATGATGAGGCTATAATTAACTCAAGGACATCACAGTAACAGTTGGTTACGGGAAACAAAGTGACACAAAGAATCCAGGCTACTATTATCATTCATGGCTGGGTCAAAAATGAGTAAAAAATGGTATTATGAACAAGGTCGCGGGTTCATTTGTCTTTTTAATTTTCAAGGGCAGTATTTTCTTTGAAAATAAAATATTTTGCCTGTCATTTCTGCTCTCTTCAGATCATCTCCTTTCTTACGTCATTCAGGGTAAAAAAACCAAAAACCAAACATAGGAAACAAAATCACAACCTAAAAATTTAATTTTTAATTTAATTTTTTAATAAATTATTTTTGAACAGCAAGTGTTTGCAAGCAGAAATGTTTTAAATGGTGGAACAGCAAAATACTAGGATACTTCCTAGCACCTGCTTATACTGTTCTAGCTAAAAGAAAAAACCAAATCAGACTAAACCCAACAAAGACCAAAGTGCATCAACACAGTACTGAATTTTGATTCTATGAACAGTCATGAATGCTGACTGAGGCTTCAGTGGGAGATTACAAAAGATAGGCATCAGCACCAACAGTAGTTGAAAAGACAGGAATCTTGTTTGGGAATCAGAGCTGGTAAGTCATCAAACGTTTTTTTCCCTACCTCCTGAGAGTAAGAACTTGTCTAGTGACCACACAAGTAGCAGAGCTCACCTGAGTCATAGCCCGTGGTGTCTCACATAAGAAAGCCAGTAGCAACTTGGGCTCCAAGGAGCTCACCAGTGCCAGAAGTTAAGCAGTTTTCTAAGTACCTTCTGTTTTCTGGGACCTCCCTGGTCAACTATAATGATAGCTGATGATAAATGATGGAGAATGGCTTGGTGAGGTCTTCTGCCAGCTCCCTCAGCACCCTCTGGTGAATCCCATCCCACCCCATAGACTTGTGAGTGTCTAAGTGGCACAGTAGGTCACTCACTAATTCCTCCTGCATTGCAGGAGGTCTATTCTGCTCCCCATGCCTGTCTACCAGCTCAGGGGGCTGGTTGTCCTGAGGATAACTGGTCTTTCTGATAAAGACTGAGGCAAAGAAGGCATTAAATACCTCAGCCTTTTCCTCATTCTTCGTGGCAATGTTCCCCCTCCCGCCCAAATCCAGTAATGGATGGAGATTTTCCTTGGCCCTCCTTTTGTTGTTAATGTATTTATAAAAACACTTTTTATTATCTTTCACAGCAGTTGACAGATTGAGTTCTAGCTGAGCTTTTGCCTTTCTCATTTTCTCTCTGCATGACCAAATGACATTTTTGTAGCCTTCCTGAGTTGCATACCCCTTCTTCCAAAGGTCATAAACTCTCCTTTTCCCCCTGAGTTCCAGCAAAAGCTCCCTCTTCAGCCAGGCCAGTCTTCTTCCCCATCAGCTCATCTTTTGGCATATAGAGATGGCCTACTCCTGCGCCATTAAGATTTCCTTCTCAGCCTTGCTGGACCCCTTTTTTCTTAAGGACAGTGTCCCAAGGGGAAGTCTGATAAGATTTAAGTACAATCACTATTTGTGATACATATTTTGAACTACAGGACAGCAAGTTAAGGTTGCAGGTGTGTGGATTAAGTCCATTACATACTCAGAGATCTTCATATTTTTTCTGTCTCATGTTGTAGCACCATTGCTGTGTCACAAAGCTAAAGAGTCACATGAATTTCTTGTAAAGGAGGAACTCCCAGAAACAATAGAAATTGCTCTCTTGGGGATATCACTGACAAACCATCCCTAGTGTCTGCCTGTCAAACATCTGAAAAGTTGCCCCCATTTCCTAATCCTTAGACCACAGTATCTTAGGGAATACTTCAAACATTTTAGCTTCACAGTGTCTAACAATTCAAGGTAATACTATAGCAATAGTATGGTCAATCTCCAAAACAAACAAACAAAACAAATAAAAAGGCTGAATTATGAAACAGGATTAATGTGTTACACTACAGAGCAGAATTTATTGTGGAACAAGTATTCAATAATACATTATCTGGTAGTTGTTCCATTATAAAATAAATACTAGATAATGACAAGTTACATACAGCACTATATTATTACAAGATAAAGGCATGATTAATTCAGTATTCTGAATCTGTGCAATAATTACCTCTGAATTGGCTAAAATAATTAGAGTACAAACAACAGAAACATCTACCTAGTCACCCTCCATGAGGTAATTGCGTGTTTGTTACTTGAGTTTTTCATATTAAGTTACAAACAAAAATAGCAGGCAAGTGAAAGGAGAAGGGTTTTTTCTTCTCCTTGAGGCTGAAAGTCAGTTGGCTTCCCAGGGCACATTTGCTTCTCCAAGTAAGTAGTAAAGTGTAGCACTACTATTGTGCTATACATCTCCATTTGGTCAGTCATCTATTACGATGCCAGTTCTAATTGACAAAGGAAATAGACCAAAACGTGCTTGAACGACCATTTAATTAGCTCCCATACCAATTATAAACAACACTTCACTCACCTTCGATCAACTGACAAAAGCAGTAATGATAAATTATAGAGTAAGTGTAAATAAAGTGTTTTTAATTAGTGTAATTAATCACTTCACACATTCTTCAACCTGCTTTGCTCATTTGGATAACAGTTGAAAGAAAAACACTAGCAAAGCTCCTTTCATGTCCTTTAAACATTCATTTACAGAGTTAATAAGTTGAGGTGCCTCATCCCATCGAGAGGAACCACCTCCTAACTGTTAGTATATGCCTAATTAAGGATTTCAAATACCAAAAAGTCATGACTTGCTTGTTTCTTCTGCCTCTCAGGTCATTTAGTTTGAGTGCAAAATATCGATTCCTACCCTACAACCTACTTTTTTGTTAGTTCATTAAAGTGTCTCTACTCCCAGTAAGCAGTTGCCAGCCTCTCCTAAAGCTGGGTTGTATTCATTGCTCAGGTTTGCAAAGGAATGGATAATTTAAAAAGAACAACATAACAAGGGAGAGGTTTTGATGGTAACCTGCTGGTGTCCTTCCACAGTATCTGACATTAGAGAAGAGGTGATGATAGTTAATGACAAGGTGGATAGACCTATTCCTGGTGATACTAAATTCTTTGGCATCTCACTGGTACATCTCACTGGTTTTCTAAGTCCTGCTCCCAGAATTAAGTTGCTCTATCTGGGACCAGAAATAAACTTTCCCTCCAAATCAGAAGGGTAAGGAACACTTATCTATCTGTTTTAACCCTGCCAGCTGCACTGTATCCTATTTTTGAGGTCATCTGAAACATTCTCTGAAGAAACTCTCTCTTGTCAAGATGATTTAGGATGGTTTTGGAAAGCAGAAGAATGGAGTGAGCAGAAGGGAGGCCCTGCAAGTACCACAGAGGGTGGCGAGAAGCAGCAACAATGCCACATAGGTACAGACCCTCTCCATTTTCTAGTCTCCAGGGAAGTTGTGAAAAATGCAAGGAAGGGGGCAATGAGGAAAGTCCTTGGGAACCAGATGAGAGAACTTTGTGGCAATCATAAAAAGAAGACATTTTCTTAATCACAGATAGAAAAAGGAGAGATTAAATCAAGGCAAAATTTAAGATCTGCAGTTGAAAACAGAACTCATCAGCTGCAACTGGTCAAACAGATTCTGTAGGAAAAGAAGGGCTTTCGAGGCAACTGTTAGTCTGACTTCAAATAGAAGATAACAAGCAGCTCTCCTATAACAGCAGTAATAAGCATGACACCCATTCTCCCTCCAAATCTGAGACTAGAACTAGAATAGTGCTAGGAAAGTATTTCCATATCTACCTTCTCAGAGATATGAAATATTTTATGTATCAGTAGTTTTATATTACAAGAAAAAATGCCAGGGCTGCAATATAGCAAAGGAATTCCATACCCTAGAAATGAAGAAAGTTGTCCTAGTTTAGGGCA
>VZTZ01005663.1:872-36312 GCA_013400955.1 Drymodes brunneopygia | reverse complement strand
AGAAAGAGCAACTCCAACATACATACATGTATGTTAATTTAGATTATAGAATATTTTGAAGCTTATAGGTGTATGTATACATTGTATAACTAAAAGAGTTAAAAATAATCTAACTTATATCTTTTCAACCAGCTGAGGAGGCAAACCGGACATATTTGTCTCATCTAGACCATTTTTCTCCTCCCCTTCTTTCCACTTGGTTCTACATCCTTTCAGACTGCATCCTTGCTTGTATGTTGTATCGTTAGTGTCTTCATCCAAGTGCAAAGTACTGGTGCATCTTACTTATAATTGCTTACTGAGGTTGGTCAGATGTCAAATAGTTGCATCTCTATGCTAAAGTAGGAGGGTAAAGTTTCTATTCTTTATTTTTGTCTGCGTGTGCAGTTTTTTTTTTTAAATTTTTCCTGTGATTGAAAAGTAAAAACAAACAAATATAGCAACAATATGAGAAATTGTAGAATGATTTATTGGTACAAGAACATTCTTTGTTCTTGCAAAAGATTATCAAAGTAAGCAATTACAGTTGTTCAGAGGTTCCTTTAAACATAAAATTTCTAGTTTGTTTCTTTGATAAAGTACAGACTACAGCTACAGATTAATTTGATTTGACAAAGTGTGGAGTTTTTGATTCAGCAACTGATCAAATTCAGAAGCAAGCTAGAAAGTGAATGACTGAATCCTCTAAGATCCTTACAGTCCTTGCTGTAAACCCCTTACAGTTAAGTATAACACATTTCAGTTTAAATGCATATCTAATGTTTTCACATTTCTGTGTTTAGGTGCTTGTCACTTACTGATGTGCTTCAGCCTTCTTTAAATGCTTTTCTGAGGTTGAGCCCAAATGAACCCTGTGCTCTGGAAAACCCCTTCAGGAGCAGAGTTCAGACCCACAAGCACACCTGAAACATCAACAGAAAATCAGTACCTTATTGCAGCAAACTTATTTTTTGAGTTATTTTCATGGAGACAGAATTAAGTCCGTTTTATGAGGGATTGATTGAAAATCTATTTCAAGGATAGCTGGAGTATACTTTTTTCCACTTGTTGACATTCTAATACAAAAAGTGGAAAAAATGAAATTGCTGGGTGACAGCAGCATATTTACTAGAGCTCTGCAAACCTGGGAACACTCTGCACAAAATTTCTATTTCCACTTTTAACTGGTGCTATGCAGTACAATTGTGTGCACACTTTTAAATGGAGTTTTGTTTCAGGGGAATAAAACCGAAAATTGTTTACATTTCTAGGAGGGGAGGCAGGGATGCCAAGAAGCTGGCCACATGTGTTATCACCAGAGACACAGAGCAGGTGAAAAGCAGCCTGGTACAAGGGGCAACTGATCAGCCTTGATACTTGCTTGCTTAAGAGCCCATTCAATGGAGAGACAGAGTAAAATAAATTCTTTGGAGTTATCTAACTAAGAAACTTGTGATGTCAGAGAACTAAATGTTTTTTTCTGAGATAAGTTATCCTGGAACTTAAAAGGACTCCTTTGGAAAACTATCATTACCACACTGCCTGAAGAAAGCAAGCATTTATACTGCCTAGGCAAAATCATAACGAACAGTTTCAAATATTTTTCTTGAAAAATAATGAGAATGGCTATCTTTAGGTCAGTCTACTTTTTGTTGTTAAAAGATGGAAGGTTTATTGACAATGGGATTGGTTCATAACTTAGATATTAATTTGTAAAATAGGTCAGGATACTGTCTAAAGAAAAGATCAGTAGCCTCAATATTAAGCAATTGCTGTGATTAATTAGAGAAAAACATATTACTGATCTTATCAAAATCAGAGGAAGGTCCATGTAGCTTTTTATTCAGTCTGAGAATTTAATGTTTTCCTAAAGGAAAAATGATGAAATATGAAATGAAAGGAAAATGTCTGAAGCATTTTTGTGTAGCACTAGTCATTTGCCTTTATGGAAATTTCTGTGACTTTATTTGCCTACAAATGTAACAATTATCAAATTCAAAAAAGCAGAATAGAAGTAGTTACATATTCCATTTAAGCAAGAACACAGAGGGCTAGACAGGAGCAGTTTACAGAAAAGAACACTGTATGCCTTTTTTATTGCTTGCAAAATGCCAGGAGAGTTTCAAAGTAATAGCATTTATTAAAAAAAAAAAAAAAGAGAATGAGAGAGAGAAAAAATAGGAAAAAAAATATTGCCTCAGAATAGGCCAAATTTTAAATGTCTTCACCTTTTCATCCTGATACATAAGCCTTCTGTCTGCTTTAACACTGCAAAAGTTGTACTTATTTATTTGTTTATGAGATCTGGGGTGTTTTTTGCACTTTTGAAAGCTGTATGGGAATGTTTTTAGCTTCCTTTTTAAAAACTGCTTAGATTTTTTAAATCTAGAGAAGACACACCTTGTCTTGTGTACATTTGATACTGTTTTAAATGGAAATTTCTGAAACGCTTAAATAATTTCTCCTTGGTTCCATGTTATCTTTTTTATTTCTTTGACCAAAATCTCATTTCTCTTTCAAATGCTCAGTGTTGTTATGAATGTAATGTTATGTTGTTATGGTATAAACAGGGTTTCTACAATTGGACAGACTGAGAAGGTAAAAATAGAGAAAAAAATTTCCACTCAAGCCATCTTTGTTAGAAAAAACTTTAATTCCACGTTTTGAAAGTTCCAGTGAATTCATTATTGCTTTTTGCAAGCTGTGTGTTTTGCAGAAACTGGAGTTTCAAAAGATTGCAAAATCCATTTCTTCTGTTGACAGCAAATATTGAACTTTTTTACCTGAAAAAGATAAAACTTTCTGAGATTTACTTTACTTTTAACACAAGAATAGCTTGTGTTTACTGAAACATAAGAGGCTAAACAAAGTAATGCAATATGATCCGGCAAGGAAACAGCAGGAGTAATTTGTGTTCCACTCAGGATGATAAAGCGTCATTCGAGTAGTGATCAGGTTTCTAAAACTCTTTTGAGTATTTCCCATCTCTAAAACTAGACTGGCTGGATATCCAAATCCAGTGAGTTTCATACCACCTTGCAGTGTACTTCCCACGCCACCAGGCAAGGAGAGATGCAGGGCTGCAGCTCCTCAGGTCTTCCTCTGGCACTGTCCACCTCCCAAGTCTACTTGTCCTTATGTTGCCTCCTTTGTATTCCCAGTCCTTTACCCGTGGTGTGCACGGGACTCCAAGCGCAGGGGCACTGAAGACTCCCATTTCCCCAAAGCAAACAGAGCTCTGATCTGCACAGCCCGTTTTGCCCTGTGGCTAACAGGCAGCTGCGGCAGACAGGGCTGGGAGCCAGGAGCGGCCGCCACACCTCGCGTGCTTTGATGTGGCAGCGCTTCCCCCGCCCCCTGTCCGGGCTCACCCTGTCGGCAGGGCCCGCACTCGGCTGCAGCTGGGCCGCACCGCGCTGCTCCGAGAGGGAAGGGGCCTCGCTGCCAGGCGGAGCCTCCCCGCTGGAAGAGGCTGGATGAGCCTGTTTCATGGGCTGTGCTTTGAACTCCCATCACCTTGCTGCCTCCCACATCTGGAGCCTGAGGTGAAGGAAGATGAAAGCGCGCTGGGGAGTGCAGAGGCTTGTGAGGCACGCAGGGAATGCTCCCAGCCTGCGAGCGGGGCTCCCGACTTGGCCATTACCCAGCCTGGGCTGTTCCATCTCATGGCTATCCCTGTGTGTGCAAACTACCGGGGGTGCATTTAATGTACGCTGGAGTGTTTGTACATAAACCAGGGGTATTAATGGGTGCTTGCATTTATACTTGCAAACAGTGGCTCTGATACTATTCAGTGTTCATGCCTGGATCAATCTCAGTACTTTTCAGAGTTACTGGTGGTGATCAGAGTCCAAGGTATTTAACATTTACAAACCTTGCTTGATAACTTATCCACAGTATGCTCCCATTGATTTTCACCAGTTTTAAATCAAGCCTGTAAAACATTGAAAGGAAGCAAAATGGAGAAAAATTTCCAACAAATACTGCTTTCCAATTCTGCTAGGCTTTGTAGCAAATCTATCGAAAGAAAGGGCAAGCCAATATGAAATGCACCTGGCCTGTTACACTGAAACTGAACACTGTCTCCAGCTCATGCAACCCTCATGAGCATTAGCCTCATGGTATTCTGCAAAACTAAGGCACTTGCTGGGCTAGTTTTTCTAAATAAAAATGTTTTTCTGAATGGACAATTTCAGGTGCATATTTTACATTAGTAGCAAAGCATAAAGTGTATTTTTTCTGACTTGTAGATTTTATTGCGTTTATCCTTTGTGACATCATAACATTCCCTGAATGTTAGTGTTAGAGGAGGCAGAGAAAACTGCCTTTGCAAATATATAATCGTGTAAATCTTACTCTCCCTGGTCTTTTTAGAATAACAAACAATGATACATAATTAATTGTAATTTTGCTGGAAGTGACATTATCACCATACTCATAAATACCCACAAGGCAAGGACTGTCCCAGGGGAGATAACTTTATTTCAATGGTGTGATAAAATGTTCTCATCACAGACAGTATTTATTGCCTGTGTCTCTTGAGAGGTGATTAAAACAGGAGAATAGCAAATAAGCAGACACAAAGCATCCCCACTATGCTCATTTCATAGGCTTGCTTCTACTTGTTTAAAACACAGTGCATTAATATAGGATCTGAGAATGAACATTTTTCCTCCTGCTTTCTTACTGGGGTTTTACTATTGTTTTGGAGAAAAATGGCTAGAGAAATATCTGCAACCTTAATATCTTCTAAAAACTCTTACAATGAGCTACAATCCCTGCTGCAGTAAACTGCACACAATCTCATCATTTAGTTTCCTCTAGCTAGCTTGCATGCCCCTTTGTGAGCACAAAGAGGCATTTCATTACATTCCCTTTTCTTACAAGGTAAAACAGCAGAAATTAAAATAATTACATTGCAATTATACATTATTTACTTAATTTAAATAAAGAATGAGCTACGGTAAAGTCATGTCGGGGTTTTTTAGATTAACACAATGCCCTTTTTGATTGATTGCTAGTCTTTCAGAAAGGCAGGTGACATTTTCTGCAACACTGGCTGCAACTCACAATCCCCTTTTGGAAAAGCTAAGGAGAGTAGCCGTTTGAAAAATTTTCAAAATTACCTGCTCAGCTAGGATGAAACATTGTGGATAGGTTCACTTCAGCCAAGTTGGTGAAAAACTCTCATTGCCAACTTTTTCTTTGTTTTTTGAAGTTGCTCTTCCACTGTATATTTGATTCATACCACCTAAAAATAAATGTGCAAAGGATAAAATTTATCTGTGCCATCATGGTATCATGGTATCATGGCATGGTATCATTCTCATGTTTTGTTCAGAGATAACTTAAGATCCTAAAATGAGTTTCAGGTTCTTGCTTCTTTTTTAAAAGGCCTTGCTTTTTGCTTTTCTTTTTATGTAGACATCTTTTTGCATTCATGATGTAGCAATTGTTCAATATCTCTTTGTACCACATTGTTTAAATCTTCCATGAGTAGCATCAGCTGCTTGCTTCAGAAAAGATGATGCAAAGTTGTATAGAGGGCCAAAATGCCACTGACCATGAATATCTGACAGTGCATTCAAGATTCATTAAAGGTTCAGATGCAACATTAATTAAATGCACCTCTAAGTCAAATAAATTATAAGCTGTACTACTCCTTAGACTATTACAGTAGTTTGGAAACTAATATTTAGTCATATGATGCCAAAAATTTGAAATTTTGCCTTTAATTTACTGAAGTTGGAACTTCCTATTTTGCTGTACCATCCAGTATCTTTTACACTAAATTTATGCCTAAGGTTTTAGCTAATTTCTGTCTATAAGGAAATCCATTTTAATATTAGTGAAGTATATGAACTAGAAAATGAAATATTAAGAGACAAAAATTCCTTTCCCATAAATTTCTGTTATGGAGGAAGGCACTTTAGAGAACTGAAAACATTCGGGTTCACTTCCTATTAATTCTCCAAGGTTTATGTAGATGTCTTATTAGATCTAGATAACCATTTTGAGCTGCAAATATGATCTATCAGAACCCTTTCTTCTTCACAAGTATCAGCCATTTATGATGAGATGAAAAGACATTTAGACAAAGAAAAAAATGTGTGCTTCAAAACTGCAAGATATATGTTTGCTTGTTTGACAATTTTGCTTACCTTGAAGGTCTTACATTTAATAACACATATTTCAGCACCATAAATAACATTCTAACAGACATTATGTGGTGGTCAGTTTGTATTGCCTAGTTCTTCTCATGATTTGAAATTAGTAAACAGGCAATGTCTCCATATAAACCAGCTCAATGAAATTTATTTTTAACAGCAATTTCCTTTGTTCCTGAAGTCTTCAAAACACATGGCAAGGAATCATTTTCTCCTGTTTTTTCACAAGAAAACTATACCTTGCTGTTTTTCCACACCGTGATTGTGCTGCAGTACACATTATATGGCATGATTAGAAACATAATGACTCATGATACTATTGAATTTAAACAATACATTGAAACTTTTTTTAAATTTAAACTTTTGAGGAACTCACCAACAAGCAAAGTAGTGGTGGTGCAATTAATGCTGCCATATAAAAAAGAATTTAATTTCCTGTAATTTGTGAAATTTGAATGGTTCTGTAAATATTCAATGATAGCTTAACTGCAAAATAAGCTAACATCTGTTCAGTTTTAGGTGAATAAAGTACTAGAGATGATTTATGTTGTTTTTCTTCATTGTTAGTTTTCTTTTTTTTTTCTCCCCCTAAATAATGAGAATCTTTCATAGTAAAGTCTTACTTTTCCTGTAACTTCAGTGACACTTTCTCTGCTCACTCCTCTAACTACTTGAAAGAAAAAATATTACAAGTTTTTGCAACTGATTCTAATTTTTTCATTAGTATTTGATTTTAAACTATGAGAGGTATTAGCATGATACCAATGCAATTTTATAGTGAAGTCACTCATCCAGGTGGCTTGACATGAGAATTAAACTACCAGATGTTGCTAAAAAATAAGAAGAAATTTTATTTGTTCTTAGAAGAAACAGTTACCACTTCTCTTCAAATTTCAAGAGTTCTGCATTCAAAATAAGTGATTTTGATAAGCTAGTAGTTGTTTTGGTTCAGTGTCCCTAAACGGTAAAGATATACAGAACAAAGTTACATTAAGGAAAAGTCAATAGGCCAAATAATTACCTACTGTCTGTGACTGGGAGATAGGAAATCTATAAACATAATAGGACTCAAAATAAGTCAGGAAAGTGATAAAGATTTTTTTACTTATGAGAGAAGAATCCTACTTATGAAGAAAAAGAATTACCATAAATGAAAAAACACATGAGAATAATAATCCTTATTATTAGAATTATTAGAAATGTACCTAGACTATGAAATTTAATTCTTATTTAAGCTTGGGTTTAAGCTCAGGTTTCTAACCTAATATGCAAGCCTCAAGGATCTTGGATTCTAGTTGCCTCATGATACAACACAAGAGTCATCTTCAAAAGGACGTAGTTATGCTCATGCAAAGGTGGAAGTTCTTCCAGCTTCTGCTGTGACCATATCAAACAATATTGCAAGACAATTTTGCAGAATCTCAGAATGGGTGAGGTTGGAAGGCACCACAGTGAGTCACCTGGTCCAACCTCCCAGTTCGAGCAGGGACATCCTAGAGAACAGGGCACAGGACTGTGTTCACACAGTTCTTGATTATCTCCAGTGGGAGATTCCACAGCATGTCTGGGGAACTTGTTCCAGTGCTTTGATATCCACACAGTAAAGAAGTTCTTCCTCATGTTCAGGTGGTACTTTCTGTGCATCAGTTTTTACCCATTGCCTCTTATCTTGTTGCTTGGCACCACTGAGAAAAGCCTGGCTCCATTCTCTTGACACCTACCTTTCAGATAGTTATTCATGAGGTGGCCTCTCAGTCATCTCTTCTCAAGGCTGAACAGACCTTGCTCCCTCAGCCTTCCCTCATAAGGACAACTGCCTTTGTTGCTCCTCCCTACCCCCTCTCCCCCCCTTCTTGCTCCAGGAGCTCCATGTATCTCTTGTCCTGGGGAGCCCAGAACTGGACACAGCACTCCTGATGTGGCCTCACCAGGGCTGTGTAGAGGGACAGCATCACCTCCCTCAACCTGCTGGCAGTGCCCTTCCTAATGCACCCCAGGATGCCATTGGCCTTCTTGGCCACAAGGACGCTCTGCTGGCTCATGGACAGGCTGTTGTCCACCAGGACCCCCAGGTCGTTCTCTGCAGAGTTGCTTCCCAGCAGGTCAAACTCCAGCCTGTGCTGCTGCAGGGGCTTATTCCTCCCCAGGTGCAGAACCCTGCACTTGCCCTTGTTGAATTTCAGATGGTTCTTCTCTGCCCAGCTTTCCAACCTGTTGAGGTCCTTCTGAATGGCTGCATCTCAGGGCCATCATCTGCTCCTCTCAGCTTTGTGTCATCAGCGGACTTGCTGAGGAGGCATCTGCCCCTCCATCCAAGTCTTTGATGAACAATGGGCCCAGTATTGAGCTTTGGGGGACACCTTTAGTGACAGGCCTCCAAACAGACCCTGTGCTGCTGATTGTGACCCTTTGGGATATGCCATTCAGCCAGTTCCCAATCCACCTAACTGCCCAGTCATTCAGTCCACACATCCTGACGTTATCACTTGAGGTGAGACAGTGTCGAAGGCCTTGATGAAGTCAAGGTGGACAATATCCACTTTTCTCCACTCATCCATCCAGGTAGTTGTTTCATCATAGAAAGCAAACATATGGGTCATGTATGATTTACTTTTAGTGTATCCATGCTGACTAGTCCTCATCACCTGGTCATCCATGTGGATAAATATGGCCTCCAGAATGAGATGCTCTATCACCTTTACTGGGATTGAAGTGAGAACAACTGGCTGGTAGTTCCCTGAGTCCTTCTTGCCTTCAGAGGGACATTTTCTGTCTTCCAGTCCTCAGACACTGCCCTATTTTCACGACCTTCCCAGGAGGATTGTGAAACACCTTGTTATGGTGTTCACCAGTGCTCTCAATGCTCTTGAATGAATTATCTCAGGGCCCTTGGACTTGTGGATGTCAAGTCTCTCTAGGTGTTCTCTAACCCAATCCTCCTTGACCAAGGGAAAGTCTTCCTTCCGACATCCTTGTACCCTGGTATCTTGGGCTGATCTTTACAGTGAAGATGTTCTTTGAACAAATCCTGAAGGAACCTTTCCAAACAAGGCTGGTTCTTTTCTATCTTCCCTTCTTTCACTTTTCAATCCTCTGTTTCATATTCACATTCCTAATCACTACTTTGTTCTAAAGTGAATGCTAGACACTGTTGTTTCTGAGTTACAGGACATCAACACATTAAAAATTTTGCTTCTTCTTGTACTATTACAGAATTGCTGTACAAACAGAATGTTTAGAGTTTTCATATCTTCCCTTCTGTAAATACTGTTTTTGATTTAATTTTCAAGTATTTTTAAGGTTTTGGGGTGGTGTTTCTAACCTGTAAAACTGGCCTTGACTTTATGAAGAAGTCTCAGAATTCTTTTAGTACCTTGCAGTTTCTCTTTGAAGTATTTTTTCTATGTAAGTATGCTAAAAGTACAATACTTCAGTGTGAGAATTTTCATGCCAGGTTCCAGTCTGAAGTGAATTTTTACAGCTAGATCATAAATCCCAGAGAGCAGAAGTTTATAATGGAAATGTTTCTAAGTCTGCCCACTGAACTGCTGCAGGAATGCTTTTCTACAGTGTAAAGGCCACTTGAAAGTTTTCTATTTTCCCCCTGTAAAGACAAACAGATCTGTTTCAGAAGGTGGAACTTTTGACTAAAACCAAAATTGTTCTTATAGTATACTATCATGAAACTAAATTCAGTTAATACAGCTATTAATTTTCTCCTAAAAATCTTGTTGCCTTTCTGAGCATTAGGTTTTGCTTATTGAAAGTGACAACAGGTAAAGCAAAGGCCATACATAATGGAACAGAGCAACATCAATAATCAAGAGTATCTATGCATTTCCTTAGATTTAAATACACTGTGTGATATCAAAATGTTTCATCTACAACTAGTCTGATAAAACCATCTTAAAACCCAGGTAGTGTTCTTTTGTTCTTAATTTGGTTGAGCTCAGAGACAAGTAGCTCCATATCAGAATTCTTTATGTATTTTGCCCTTTTTCATAGGGAAAGAATCATACATACAGAGTTGGGGAATCTATGTTAGTAAAAGTAATGACACTTCACTAATGACAAATTTAATTAATTTCAAGAACATTCATCAAATTCCTGTTGGTTTAGGTTTTTAAGTTTTCTTCAGTATGTAAAATATTTGGTAAGGGCATAAGCCTGTATATTTCTGCTATTCTAAGAATCTGTTTAATGCCTAAACTTCATAGCTGGTTCCTGACTACAGGTTTTATCCATTTTAATCTTCTGGAGAATTTATGTGCTACATAAACTACGACTAAAGACAATAAATCAAAGTAGAATACCTTGAAATGTATTTTTCCATACCACTTATTAAAATCTGCTTTATGGAATATATAGGAAATGCAATTTCTGTAGAAGCAGATTGAAATTGTAATAAGTAATTCTAGTCTTTCCCATTTATCCACAGATTAATCTTCACATTTTTACATATGATGGCTACAAATATTTTAGATTTTATAGAGCAGATACACATTTAACCAATCCCTTTGATCAGTGTGAGAGACTAGGAAAGATTTCCATCATCAGTCAAACATCTACAAGTATAATAATCATACATGTCTACACCTTGTTTATTAATACAAACTAGCACAATCTATTAAGGTATTAATTTAGTAATAGATAAAAATGCTTTTAATTTAGATGACAAAAAGCTTTCTGTACACATCCCTTGTCACCCAATATATTTAGAAGTTTGCAAATCAGACTTGTAATATTCATCCCTGAATGAATACTCTGTAATCCACCATGAAATGTGTAAGCAGTGATGAAAATACATGACATTTTCAGAAGAGCTCACCATTGATCTACTGTTACAATTGAAATTAATATATATTATGATACTAATAACCTTTTTCATTTGATAGAAGAACATACATAGAAGATACATAAACTGCTGTTTCCACAGACTTAATTTCTTGGGTTACTAACAGGTGTGAGAGTTATTTCACTATGATACATAGCACATCCTATTAAATGAGCATTATGTAAATAATAGAATGTGACAGAGACATGCACCATGCTAATCATCTAAAAGTTTGGTAATATAGCCTGGTCTATTTTGCTGTTTCTGTGATGTAAAATTTTACTTGTTTTCCAATTGACATAAGTTCTTTTAATTTCATTATAACTTGATTTAGAATTAGACCTGCAGTTTTTGCACATTCTATACTTCTATTTCTCATTGAATATGTTGAAAACTAAAACATACTAAAGCATTATAGTACTAAGTGTTATTGAAGGGAATGTTTTGACTAACTTATATGCATTAAATATGGGAAAAGAAAATGCTACTTGATTGTTCAATTACAAACACCAATTGAAATGGGTTTACTTACAGTTGTCTTTGTTACACAAAAAAACCATAATATTTGTGATATAAATTTTTCAAATTTGCAACTTTCATGAAGTCATTCTAGCAGGAAAAAGAGTTGAAAATTTCAAATATCTAATGTAGTAAGGATAGAATGCGTAATTCACACCATCACTTTTACAAATTTCATCCAAGAAATAAGAGATTGGATTTATGTTTGATTGTTTGCTTAAAATTTCTATGCTGAAGAACATTCTCCAAAATTCTCAAGTTTGTAGATACCAAGAGAAAATAGTAGTTCAACATGACAGGTAGACAAATGGAATAGAGACTTTCATTAAATCTTCCTTAATTCATTGCCAAAGGAGTACACTAGAAGTCATCATTCTTACTATCAAATCTTCCCTACATAAATGCCTGAGCACCAAACACCACTAAGACAAACAGGGACACAGTATTTGATTTTAAGCATGACTTGTTATGCCATTTTGCAAGCATGGCAAAAAGAGCAAAGAATGTAAGAAATTTGCATTTAAATATAGAACTTAGTGTTGTGTTTATATATGATCCAGATATTAGAAAAAAATATGGATTGTCATCACATAGCCTGCTGACATGCATGTACTGTGTGCACTATATACTTCATTTAAATTGTCATTCACAAGAAAAGATAATATATCAGTTTCTCAACCTTTAACTAATGCTGGAATAAAAGGCAATATTATCAGACTGTGACATAAGGAATTTACCTTTTCTAATTGCCTGCTGTTTGAATTTCAACATTCTGAAACTAGCTACATGTGCAAAGCAAACCAGGAAAGCTGTTAGAGTGTTTGAGCATTATGTTCAGCACATTAGAATATGCAGTAAGGTTTTCCACCATTTCTGTCTCCCATTCATCATTATTTTTTGCATTGTATTTAAGTGAAGTCTAGTCACTTCCTTAAAAAACAAAAAACAATAAAAAACCCAAATCAAACAAAAAATCCCACAAACTCCAACCCAAGACAAAGGAAAAAATCAACACAACAAATCACAACAATCAAAAAGCAAAACCAGAAAACAGTGATAGATAGTCGTAGTTCTTGGGAACCGAAGTCATGGTTCAATTTATAGTGGCAAGCCTGGTGTCAGCATTGAAAAAAAATTATACCAAATATTCTGGCCAAAATTCTATACCAAATATTTTTTTACTTAAATTGATGTACATATTTGTTGGCTTTGTTGATTAGAGACAGAAAAGTCTGACTATATTTTGGCTATGCATTTCTCTGTCAACGCTGTTGAAAAAAATTATATTTTACATTGGATATGTGTGAAAATGTCATCAGTCTCAGAATGCTCATAGTTGTGTAAATATAGCTAAAATACTGTACTTCATTTTGTTGTCAATATTCCAGTCATCTGGAAAGAACAAGCAGCACTGTTACTGGAGCGATTATCATAGATGAAGTATTGAGGTAACAGATACAAGTAAATTACTTTTTCTATGAAAATAGTTTACTGATATCCATAAATAATGTGTATAGTCAAACAAGATAAGCCAAGAAGCTCAACAATTTATCAGCACAAGTGAACTTCTTATAGAACTGTTTTTATGTCTGTAAACAGCAGGACATATAATTTTGAGGTTTTTTTCTTAGAGCATATCATTTTGGTTCTTTTATTTTTATTCAACTATTGTGAGTGGAACTTGGCCATTCTGTGATTCTGCAAGGGAAAACAGTCATTTTTTGCATTGTGTGGCAAGCTGTGGGAAGCTAGCTTGAGATGGTTCAGGCTGATATTTGGTTGAGTGATGGTTTGAACATAAGAAAATGTGGAAACTGGAAAAATAAAAAAGGAAGCCGAAGAGAATAAATAGTTTCTGCATATATTCAAAGACAAAATAACCCATTGCTGCAGAGAGGTGTTACAGAGGTGATTTATTCTGAGTAAACAGGAATTTCATACAAATAAAAAAGAATATAATGGTATTATATTTGTATGCAAGGCAAAGCATCTAAATGTTTTAAATGCTTTGAAAATGTTTTTAAAATAATTATAAATCATTAAGTTACTACTTTTAAAAAAGTGAAAACTACTCTTCAGCCTCTCATAAAGCATGTTTGCTTTATACTGGGCAAAAAGACAGAGAAATAAGTGTAAACTATATGTGACAAAGAATGAGATTAATATAAGATGGCATTAATATACTCTTAAGTTTTCCATTCACTTTCAAAATAATTCTGAACACATAAGATTGGTACATTCACTCCAAGAAACACAAAGAAAGTATTTTTTTTGTTTTAACAGGAAGAAAGAACATTGCATGCTGATTGCCATGACCTGATCAAATGAGGTAAGAGACATATGTGTCAGTTTACTGAATGCAGCGTACATAGGCCGAAGTGTTTAATATTCTCAAGATAGTGAATACGGAATGGTTTCTGATGCTCCTTCAATTACTGTCTCTTCTAACTTTCTTCCATGATGTCCTGACAAGAAGTCCTAGGGCAGCTTTCTTAGAACTGCTATTTATGATTACTTCTTTTCCCAGAGGGATAGGAAAAAGGAATGTGTGAAAAAAAAAAAATTTGAAATGGGCGGAATACAGAAACAGTGTTTGGCAACTGTTTGTTGTATGTCTCAGTTGTTGAGAAATATTTATTTCTATTAGTCTATTATTCTTCTGATATTTTTGTTACTTTATATTTACTCATCAGTTCTGATGGACAAAAATCCTTACAGGCTATGAAAACTTACAGGCTAAGATGTGGGAGCACTTCCAAAATTCCAGCTCCACGTTCATACCTTGACTGCACATGGTGTCCATACCCCTTTTCTCTTGTCTTCTGAACTAACAGGTGTGCTCACACATTCACACATATTGCTGCCTACACTGTCATTCTTTATTTCTTTTAGTGTTTAAATCTTGAGGACATGTTTTTCTTGATCTTCCTCCTCTGGACGTATAGATAGTTAGGATTGTACTCTAATTTATCAAAGATTCTTAGTTAATTAGGAATTAATCAAGTGTCAGTATAATTTCTAAGACTGTAGATTTTTACATTATGCAATAATCTTAATTTAAAAAAAAATCAAAACACAACATTCTGTATTTGTACATTACAATTATATTTCTTGGTGTAGAATTTGATATCCACATTGCATCTAACATGTCTATATATTCAGCTGACATGCCAGGCTGTGCTAATACAATGTTATCAAAACAAAATGGCATGCTAGGTACAAAATGAAAAAAGACATAACCAGCTCCATCCCTTATACAACACAACGTGAGCATCAGAGCATGAAAGTGCAGAATGAGGAATCTTAATAATTAATAATGTTTAGTAATTCAAAGTTTAGTATTTAAAAGCAGAAATAGAAAATATTGTTTTTGAATTTTCCTGTTTATTTTATACTTTTCCACATGCTTGCATTTTGTAAGTATAAATCACTGAATAGCTTTACAAAATTACATCTTGAACTTTTTTCAAAACTTCCATCTTTCCTATAGCACCCAAGAGTAGCATTTACTAGCTATTTTAAAATCCACTTAAAACAATAATTGATCTTTAATTTTCAGGGAAGAAAAAAAGGTTAAATGGAAATCCTACATCTCAGTTATTTCTGAGAGAGGTGCAGTACAAAAAGGAAGATTTACCAAGTGAGGTACTTGTAAAGCACTTGAAGGTGAGACAATCATTAACTTATTAGCCTAAATGTTCAGGTGGCAAAGACCATGAAAAGGAGAAAACCTCTGTGAATTTGGGAAAATAAAAATAAAAATCCACTCATATCTTGAGTGGAATTTCTCAGCTGCATGGCTGCAGTGGTGCTACATAACTGTTCTGCAGTAGAAAATGAAAATAACTTCTCAGGCTGAAGCTCCAAGACAATTTTTGTTTTGTTTTATTATTACTCTGTGACCCTGGAAAACCATTAAGATCTAAACTACAAAGGAGGATTAGATCATCTATTTCCTAGCTCTGAATTAAAAACCCAAGTTAAGTGCCTAGAATTACAATGCACTAGTTTGACAGACTCCATACAGCTAGACAGACTTTTTAGATGGACATTATTGATCCATGAAGAAAATGAAAAAGATGGCAAAATTTGTTATCCTCCACCTCAATATTACAAACATTTTCATACATTATCAAGAATTGCAGGTCATGATCTTATCATACAAGTAAATGTCTTCACCTGCTTTAAGAAAAACTTCATCACTTTATTCCCTGCAATATTTTAAGCAAAGAATACATTTGTAGAAAAGTATCTTGATCTTTTCTTTTAGTATGGCTGTGTTCTTAAAAGTATGCAACAAGTCATTTAGTGCAGGCCTCTGCTTGGGATGTGAAGTCTTAAGTTTATTTCCTTCTTCCGTTTCAGGACAGCTGAGTCTATTGTCTTTCACTTGTGTACTGCCATGATTGCTTGTAGGTCTTTTGCGTTGTACTGGCCCCATGACTCTCCCTTTTGAAGTTTCACAGCTCATAATCCAAACAACCAGAAAGCAAGAACTTCTTCCAAGAGGGGAAGAAAGGAGCATGACATCAAAGTGCAGTGATTAGAGTTCTCATCTAGATGGAAGGGGTGAAGATCTGTTTACAGTTTTTCTTTACACAAGGGACTATACTGAAAGCTTCCCCTTCTCCTTTATTTTCAATCCCAGCTCGGTACCAGTCTGCTCTTCCTTGATGTCCAAACTGAGACTTCTGTAGTGTGCTCAGTAGCAGGTTTAATATATAAAAATCAGGTACATGTGAAGTTTTTAGTTATGAGCTAAGTGCCTAGTGCTGTTTTAAAGCCTGAAATTTTAATCACATAGGCCTCGGTCCTGCTTAAATACTGATGAAGAACCTAACTCATTTTAGAGGAGCTAGATCTTCTACTGCATGCTAAGGCTGACACTCCATCCCGCCCCCTCCTTCCCATCCTCTGCTCCTTTACTACAGTTTTGTGCTTGAAAGCATGATAAAGGTGATTACATGAAAATCTACATTCAGCAGAAGACTTAGAATACAGGTAATTTGTTCAGAACTCCTCCACATGGTCTGTGTTTTTATCTCCTCTACCTATGTCTAATGCTATAGTAAACATCCCATTTGGATAGCACCTGGGCTTCTTTGAGTGAAAAATGTCTTTTTGTTGCATAAAAAAGTGGAGCAAGATTTTTAACTAAATCATTGAATTTCACTATTTATAAATATATTTCACAAGTTAGAGACTTATAAAACATTCCTTTCATGGGACATAAATAACTGCAGTTCTTTAAGCTAGCTCTTTTCTTTAAAGTCAGTATTAGTTTGAATCTCTCTATGTTAGTCTTTCTCAACTTTTATTTTGGATAAAACATTTTGGAAACAAGAGGGGTCATGGAGTTGCTATTAAGAAACAGACTAAAGACCAGACAATTTTTATATCTGTAGGATGCTTCATTCACAGTACAGTGACACTCTAGAACCAAATTTCCTCAGGTTAGTGGTATAAGAGCTAAATATATAGTGTATGCACATAACAATGTAATATATGTAAAAAAAATCCAAGCCAAACAAAATCAAAACCACTTAAAAGTAGAAATAAATCAAATTAAAATACAGAAGTATGTGCATGTGGATTTATAGCTAATTAGTTGCTCTGAGAACATTTGACTCAGTGACTGAAGATGACAAAGGATTTATATTTAAGTATTTTAAATATTTCAGAACTTCATAAAAAGTTGTAACACTAAGTGAAGAAATTGCAAACATTGCAAAGAGAGAAAGATTAAAAAGAACACATCTTTTTTCAAAAAGCATGATTTTTAGAATTAAATTGGAGTTTGCAATTTTGTATTTCACTGCATTCAAGGCATCTATGGTAGTTCTTATGGCATTAGTACACACAAAAGAGTCACATATACTCAAATACAGTTTGAATGTGTGTGTCAGAGGACCAGATTCAACCAGCAATAAGGGAGAGCATAGTGGATTCACTCAGGAATATAAATCCAGATAATTGCATTTTCTTTGTTGTACTCCTTTTTGACTTGTCTGTTTAAATTGTTGCAGGAATTATCTGGGCATAGAATTCTTGGGACATGACACTGGAACTCAGTCTTCTGTAGCCAATATTCCTTAAATACAAAATATTTAGCCTTTTGGTCCCTGCATCAAAGGAAAACCTAATATATTAAGTCATACTAGTATATCAGAATTTTAATATTTCTCCTTTGTGAGAGCAAAACCCTAAACTTCAATTTATGAAGGAACTTGATCCTATGAGTTTTAAGGAAAGAAAAGCAGAAAGGAAATGAAAAGGATTGTAATATATTTCTTAAAATGAAGACTTTTAATTAAGTCTTTAATGTTTGGGGTTTTTTTACCTAATATTAGATTGGTTTAATTATTATTTGATTTAGCTGATTCATGCACATTTCTAAAGTGCAGCTGTGTGAGATTATTATAATAATTCTAGACACAGATAAATTTGTATAGTCAAGATTTATCTGCCCCTAAGTAAAACAGAACTGGCCATGGGATAGAATACATTGATGTATAAAATTAATGATAATGATAAAGAGTTACTTAAATTAACAATGTCAAGAGACTTTCCTGAAACAAATCCAGTCAGAAATAAAACAACTTTGGAAAAAACTCCACTTTGCCTTGAACTAAAGATTTGAAGAAGCACTGGAAGTTCTTTCTAATTTTTTTCTTCTTTTTCTTTGAAAAAAGAAGAAAAGAAAAAAAACCAAAGAATAGAAAAGAAGAAAGCCTTATTTGAAACATACTTTTTGATCCTGTCAACCTTATTAAAATTTGTTATACAGGCAAAGACCTGTTTCTGTTCTCTATGCCAGTATTCCCAATCTGTGACAAAATTACCCAACCCCCATTTATTCCTCTGAGAAGCCTGCATTGTTCACTAAAGGCATATTTAATTAAGCATAATTTGCAATCCTTTGATCACTTTCATGGTTCCTCTTTGAATTAGAAAATTATTTCGATACCCTTCTTAGCTGCAGAAATCTGAACACCAAGATCTAGCAATAAAAAGCAGTGCCAAATGCATACCATCTTATATGATATTATCATTTGAATTCACCCAGCCATTAATTTATCAACATATTATGCACCATATATTTAAATTTTAAAATTTAAAACGATGCATACTGCTTGTATCCCAAAATATTCTAATAATGCTTTATTAGAGGTTATCTGCTTCCTTATTTTCTACTTTCTCTTTTTGTCATCTGTAGATATGTTCAGTAATGATTTTGTGTTTTTATTTTCATTTTTTTAACCTTAGACCATTTTTTGATAGAAATGTTGAATAGACACTATGGAGATCTGGTCTCAGAGACACACTAGAAACATCATTTTTCATTTGATGAAAATTTCCCATTTATGTTTGTCCTGGTTTCAGCTGGGTTTCAGAGTTAGTTTTCTTCTTACTAGCTGGTGTAGTGCTGTGTTTTGTATTCAGTATGAGAATGATAACACACTGATGTTTGTTTGTTGCTTAGCAGTGCTTGCCACAAGTCAAGGACTTTTCAGTATCCCAGGCTCTGCCAGTGAAGAAGTGCATAAGAGGCTGAGAGAGAGCATGGCCAGGACAGCTGGCCTGAACTGGCCAAAGGAATACTCAATGCCACATTCCGTATCATAGAAAGGCATACCCAGTACATAAAGGAAGGGCAGATGGCCAGGAGTCACTGGGGGCTGCCCAAGGATGAGCCAGACACTGATCAGCAACTAGTGAGCAGCTGTGTTGTGCATCACTTGTTTTTCTTGTGTTTTATTCCCCTTTCTCTCTAATTTTTATTGCTATTATCATTAGTAATAGCAATATATTATTATATTTTGTTTAAATTATTAAGCTGCTCTTATCTCAATATTTACTTTTTTTTTTCTGATTCTCATCCCCACAGGGGTGGGGCAGGGAGTCAACAAGCAGCTATGTGGTACTTTGTTGCCAGCTGGGGTTAAACCATGTCAAATATTCTCAGATCTAACTTATAATTTTAAATCTTTTTAACATACAATTAAAATATCATGTGATATGAAGCTTCATGAAAATCTAAGTACATTAAAACACTATTATCTTTATCAACAAAACCTCTTATTTCAAGTTAATTTAAAAAAGTTCCATTTTCCTGAGACTAATGCCAGTTGGCTTTGATTCTGTGGCCTCAAGCCTATTCTCACCAATTTGTTACATCGCTTAGAACGGGTGTCACATGAGCAGATGTGCAATCTATGATAATGCTCCCTTCCCAGAATGCCTCTAGAAACCAGAGCTATCTCATGACTACAATATGCTTAGGATCCAAAAGGTGAGAATTTTCTATGTATTACCCTCTCCCACATTTACATTTATAAAAGAAAAAAATGTAAAAAGAATAAACTAAAGCACATCATATGGTAACCCAAATACAGATGTTCTAAACTGCATGCTTTGCTCCATGGAGAAAAGATGAAGGGATGAAGAGTATGTGACAGATCCCTGTAATTTTGCTTGATCAGCAGTGCAATGAGTGCAGCTGAGAATATACAGAGACTGCTACTGCCAGAATCATATATTTTTTGTACTGTCAAACATTAACTTTACCCCTGTTCTATAGACTTCCAAGATTAACAGAAAGTCAGTACTCCTGATCTATGAAATTCCTTGCTAAGCTAAGATTGTTATCTGCTTGCGTTTGCCTGTTAAAATATCCAAATTTTCCACGGTTTCTGGATTTAGTTTCTTTATAAAATTAGATTTTAAAGCACATGTGCTACATTTATTTCCCCCTCAGCGGACTTATTTTTCAGAATCTGAAGTACCATTTTAGGCAGAAAGCCTTTGTAATTTTAAAAACATACTAAAATATTTCTTAGATCTCCTCCCTGTACTTTTTTAGATTGAATAATTTTGCCCACATAATACAACTGCAAACCTGCCCCTTAAAAAAGTATGCATTTCTGATTGAGACGTTTTTGAAACTTCATCCTTGCTGAGTTTTTTGGAGTTCATTTACCCATTTTTGAAGCTAGTATAATTGAGACAATGAACATATGGATGGATGCAATGACGCTACATAATTTGTACCTTGATAAAGTACTTCCCCAACAGTCCAATGTACAGCTGTGCACAGTAAAAATATAAACTGTAATACCAAAGTTTAACTATAATTATTACTACTGAGTTTTGTGTATGCAACCAGAGTTATTCAAAGGCAGACATTTTTTTTTCCAAAGAGCTGTGGTGAGAAAACTGCAGCACAACTCAAAACAAAAGTGCTACTCACAGAAGCGAGGTCATACAAAGACAAGATTCTGGTGTTGCTGGATGCCCTAAAAATACTTCACTGTCTTGAAAAAAAAAAATTAAGGAATTGCTATTAAGAGAAATATACCTTCATTTTGAGGAAAAAACCAAGAAAGTGACAACCAGAGAGGTGCCTGCCCAACTGAAATTATCTTTTTATTCAGTCATTTGATCTCAAATCTGTGCCGATTTCCTCCTCGTCTTCATCCAAATTCCAGACTGATTAGGGCAAAGATGGAATTTTCTCTCAAAACCCAGAACATCAGGCAGTTATTTCTAAGTATTTCTAACTATATCCTTTTTTTTTTTTTTGAGGAGAGAAGTATAACAGTATGAAAGTTTTCTTCCTTTCCCTGGTTATGTTGCCAGGCTGGTACTTACTGTAGTCTACAATTTCAATCCTGCAGCAATTTGGATGCCAAGTCACTGCCCACTCCAGGCCTTTTCGGTTAATGTGGAGTGAAAAGTTATTGCAAAGTTTTTGCATGGCACTGGCAGAGGGAGAAAGGAAGTAACATTTTCACAGCGTGACATGTAAAGTTAAGCTCTCTAACTCTGCTGGTGGGAAGAACCACTACCCTAGTTAAGAGTATTCTTGCTAAGAATTGTTCACTGATTTTATATTATGCCTTTAAGAACTTTGCATATAGAGACATTTTACTGAGGAACTACTGTTTGGGCTAAGGAACTAAGGCCAGCAGCCGTGGGAGTATTAGTTTTCACTTCAATAGCTCAGAAACACAAGGGGCCGGCCTGCCCTTCTGTCTTTTGAGACTTACTTGTTCTGTGACATGGAACTTTTATAAAAATCCTTTCATCTATTTTTCCTATTTGATTATATCATAACAAAAGGTGTTCACACCTATAATTATGTAAAGCATATTCACTGCCTTTGGAGTTGTTTCAGCGTACCAACCTAATGTGCTCACAAATTACTGTAATGACTGATTGCTAATCCTTTACCTGCTGTGGGTAAAAATGGGGAGGAAAGGGCAATACTCTGGCCCTAATATCAATAATATCCCACAAGTATTAGGACTTCATTTACCCATATATTGCTGCATCACCATGGACCTAGTTAATACCAAACTATCTGTCTTCTATACAATTCCTTAAGCAGCCAAAATATGGACAGGACTGGCTATAAATAGAGCATTAACTAAACATAGGCATGGAATATTTCTTCTCTGACTATGCATGAAGATAAGCAAATCTGTGTATCCCCATCTTGAGCCTGATATTTGTATGTTTCTTACAGCTGCAGCAGGAAAATAATTACAGTACTTGCCTCTATGTTTAGTCTAAGTGAGGAGAAGCAACTGTGTCCTGTCTCACACGTGATTTTGTTGCTTCATTAATTAAAGCACAGTTCAAAAAAGAGTAGGTCTAACTTCAGCTAATAAATAGAAAGCATGCAAAAAATAACTGGTCTGTTGATGAGCTGTCAATTATTTGAACAAGGAAATAGAAATAGGAAAATGCTTTCAGATTTCAAGGAATAGAACTCACTATCATATATTAGCCCAAGTGTGAATCTGGGACTGATGAAGCAGGAATGTTTATATCCAAATGAACATTTTAATATGAGTAAGATTGATTAAAAGTTAATAACATTTTAAAGAAAACAGAATTGAAATAAATATTGAATTTAGATTATATAGAGAGAGAGTCCTTGCGTATTGGAAATCTACACAGATTTCCATAAAACATGTTAGCTGAGGTTCCAAAACCATCATATGTGTGTCATCCTAAAAGTTTGAAAGACTAATATAGCTTGCAGCTTTTCTGTAAGACAAAGTAGATCACACTGAGTTCCATATTACTAGGTTTTTTCTGCTACTCAAGCTTGCATTTGTTGCAGTACATTATTCCAACACTGCAAATTGCAATGTAGTAATTTTACTAATCACTGAAAAAGTGGCCAGACTTTTCCCTTTCTATTCAAAAGGTAGAGAGCTTCCATAAATAAAATGAAAACATTACTTTATACTGCTTCTATTGTTGGAAAGGCAACACTTGCACAAAGTAAGCCAGAATTTTTCATGGTTTATTCATTACTCTGAGAACTAAATTTTGTAGTCAAAATTCACACAACTGGTTCTTATTTTAGAAGACTAATGGTTTGCCCTAATGTTTAGCTTCCAGATTTTATCTGTAGTGGCTCATAATTATAGAAAAAACCAAATTTATAAATATATATATATGTGTTTTTACTTGTGAGTTAACAAATTTCAGCTAATTTTAAACATATTGCAATGCTCTGTTGTGGGTACCTCAACTTTCAATAAATCTACTTAAATAATGCTTGTATGAAAATGTCTTTTATTTATTTGCATTTGTTCATGAATAATCAAATACTTGTACAATAAATTGTTTCATCACTCAGCATTATTCAGCATAACCACTTGTAAGGTTTTTTCGCTGGTAGTGTGTGCTTGTTTTAACTCCCTGCCCTACACAGGCTTTCTTAATTGTATATAATCTTTGAAAGATTTGTTCAAAGGAAACCGAATAGCAATCAATATGTTTAAGTTCAGTCCAAAGTCCAATAGAGTCAAGGCACAAACAATTTTCAGTGTTTCCAATATACTGTAATTTTCCCCTGAGAAATGTGCATTAATAAAGTAGCAGTACCTTGACTTTATTAAGTCATATTATTCAAGTCAATTTTGAAATTGCTTTCTCATATTGCTGGTTATTTTTTTTATTTTAGCCCTTAGTGAAGGAAACAAATCCTTTAAAGTCACATGAAAGTCTGGCAGGTGACTAAGGTTTCTGAATATGTGTTGTACAGAGGACACCTCTTCTGCGGTGCCTGCAGGTATCTCCTAAGAGTTGTTAACCTCACAAATCAGGGGCTGCTAGGACAATAAACACACAGGAATAGAACAGTATTTAGGACATCAGTAACTTTTGCAGCGTATACTGTGTTCAGCAGTGACATGATTTTGCTGTTAGCAGAGAACTGCCCTAGGGAGTTTTAAATAGTTCAGATAAGTCTACATGAACTGAAGATGCCCCTGCAGCTGTGGTGTAGTTTCTTCTCACAAGAAGAAAGGATGATGGTGCCTTGCAAAATTGTTTCATTATTTTATGTGAATACATTATAAAACACGTTCAGTTAAGGACCTTTTATATTCAAGTGATCAAAAGGAACTTTTCATTATTTGCACAAACAGAGAAATCAGAGAAAAATAGATTTCTGTGAGGAACACTTTTTTTGAAATTATAAAGAGATAATTAATGCATAAAATGAGACTATGGTCTGGTGTAGAGCTGGAATGAAATTATAAGTAGATTTATAAACCACTGAAATAGGGGTTCATCACATAAGTGCTGACACAGCAGTAGCAAGGGTCAAATGGAGTGTGTTTTCCATGAGGCAAAACTCCTGGCAGTGCTATATGAAGTTAAAGAACAATATTTGCAACATATTCCTTGATGCACCTAAATCCCTCCAATTCTAAGACCATCCCCAATGTCTAAGACATCCCTGTGTGTCTCCTCACACAGTGAAAAACAGTCATTGTTTGTGATACTTTTGCAGGCACCAGGAGAGTGTCTTCAGCTGCTGACTTAAACCCACACTCATTAGCAAAGTCCATTAAAGGAGTTTTTGCAGTCTTTGTTTGTCTAATATTATTTTTTGAGAACTCAGTCTGTGCTTCTATCTGTCATGATACTTTAACACCATGGTCTGAAATCAAAGAAACTGAAATTATGGAGATAGAGATTTTAATGGTAAGCACTCCACAAAATTTCATGTCTGAAGCAGTCATGTACATTGCAAGAATGAAAGATTTGTTTCAAAGTGTTTGTCACCTTTTAAACTTTCATCATAATGAAATTATTTTTACTCTTTGGTATCAATTTTTAGAATTTTAGCCGCCCTGTTTCTTCCTTTACAACTGTAAGGAAAACAATCCTTTGTTATATATTTGTACCCATAAACCAGGCCTTGAGAGCTCAGTATTGGTGCCATATGACACAGAACATAGGAGATCAAACATCATAATCAAAGATCTTTGTTTAATTATGGCAAGGATAATGAAGTGAGCTGTATCTGACAGACCCCTTGGAACCCATTACTGTGCTGTACAGCAGCTCATGCTGACACCACTGAGGCGCAAAACTTCAGACACTGACAAAGACCTTTAAAAGGCTCTGAAGACCATGTTCTAGTTGCCTATTGGGATACTTAATACCATCTTATTTCCATGATAACATTTAAAAAATGAGTTTCTCTATAATCAAGAAATTTCAAACAGTAACGACAGTGCAGCACCTAAAATAAGTTGTTCAAGAGGTGATGTACATTGTCTCAGGTAAAAAGCAGCCCAAGACAGCCTAGTTAAATGAATAGGCTTTTATATGTGTGACCATTAAAAAAGGGTCCAGTTTTATTAGTGCAGTTAAACTCTCTCTCTGAAATGAGTGAAAATCCAAGCTTCACTTTATTGGCCAAGATACATGTGTAAGCATTCATTAATGGAACAAAAGGATCTTTATAAACTATACCTAAAATCTCATGAGTACTGAGCAAAAAATATATTTATTCCAATGACATGATTTTAAAAAAATGTGGTTTGGGGAATATGAATGACTTGCATATGGTGATTGAAAAGGCCAAAATAGGATGAGCTATTCCACTGCAGAGCCTAAATTCTGCTTCATTTTCCTCAGTTATTGCTAATATAATCCAAAAGCAAAAAAGAAGTAAAAAATACTGAGACACTGTGGAGACACTGAGACATGGTAAAACCAAGAATGTCCTACATGGAGACATAATGAATGATCCACTGTTTCGTAATCCATAATAACAATCCAAGATTTTGTTCATAATGTTTTATATTTCAGTATCTATCAACAAAAAAGGAAATTAACATGGACATTATCACTTTCTTACTTATCTGTTGTATGTAACAGTACTATGTAACTGCTTGAATTACAGAGCTAGTATAAACTTCCCTTTGAAATTACTGGCCTAAAACTATTTTGCAATAATCTGAGGTTTCTCAAAATGAAATTCTTAAATTCATTAGGGCATCTTCAAGAATTATAATTTCAGAAATGAATGTTTATGCATTAGACAGTGTTTAAAATCCAGTGTTTAAATTTTGTTTTCAAACTTTGTACCATGACCCCCACTATAATATGCTTCACATCTATCATTTTGCTTTAAAAAGAGCTACAATGTCTACAATATGTCCACACTAAAACTTGAATTTGGCATGGTTATATTTTATGCTTCCCTCATGAAGGAGAGAAATTGCATTTAAAAAACTCATTCCCACTGAGCTAAATTTAAAAGCTATTTTATGAAGTATCTTAGGTCAGACTTTTAGAATATCTCTTAAATTTATAAATATTATCTATTTGTATACATAAAAGCGAACCATTGCTTATTGTTATGAATACAATAAAAAGAAAATATGTCCACAACTACTCAACTGCTCCTTAGAGATTTGGATTTTAGCCCAAAGGGATGAATATGCTCACAAAGATTTCCAGATTCAGGGAAAAATATTCTATGAAAATATTGTTTGAGTGTAAAGCCTTCTGCTTTGCATCCACAGTATAAGAAACAAAAAATATAAAAAAATAAGAGATTTAAAATATTTGCAATTCTAACTTGATAGCATTATACAGCAAAAGAGAAAGGTAGAGAAAATTGTCATAGAAACAAAAATCATATCAGATGGAAAATACTTTTAAGATTACAGAGTCCAACCATATGTTGGAATATAAATTATGAGTAAGCTGTACCCTGGCAGTGAAGAGGGTCAGCTGTGCCCGGGGGGGCACCAGGCACAGCATCATCAGCCAGGCAAGGGAGGGGATTGTCTTCTCTCTTCTCTTTGGTGACCAGTGACAGGACCAAGGGATTGGCCTGAGGTTGTGTCAGGGGAGGTTTATGTTGAATTTAGGAAAAGGTGCTTCACCCAGAGGGTGGTTGGGCGCTGGAACAGCTCCCCAGGGAAGTGGTAACAGCGCCAATCCTGACAAAGTTCAAGAAGTGTTTGGACACTGTTCTCAGGCACATGATGTGGTTCTTGGGGATGGTGCTGTGATGGCCCAGGATTTGGATTCAGTTATCCTTCTGGGTCCCTTCCAACTCAGCATATCCTGTGATTCTGTGTTTCTGTGAACCATTAACCCGGCACTGCAAAGCCCACTATGAAACCACATGCCCAGATGCCACATCTATATGTGTTTTAAATCCTTCTAGAACTGGTGACTCAACCACTTCCCTGGGAAGCTTGCTCCAATGCTTGACAACCCTTTCCATTGAGAAATTATTCCATATCGAATCTAAACCCCACCTGGTGCAACTGGAGGCCATTTTCATATGTCCTATCACTAGTTGCCTGGGAGAAAAGGTCAACCCGCACCTCACCACAACCTCCTTCCAAGCAGTTATAGAATGATAAAATCCTCCAAGCCACTTCTTCTGCAGGCTAAACCACCCCATTTCATCAGCCGTTCCTCACAGGACAATTCACCAGGATTGTTATCCTTCTCTGGACATGTGCCAGTGCCTCAGTGTCTATCTTGTAGTGAGGGGCCCAGAATTGGATTTGCATGTGCACACACATGGTGCAAACTTCTTACAAAATATTCAGTGTAATAGCATCATTAAAAAAAAGAATCATGCAGTTATTAATAATCCAAATGCCTCCCAGCAGATTAAATATATTTGCCACCTAAAATCTCTCTTGATTAAATATTATGTGATTTCATATGCATTAACTCTTTCTAACAATAGCGCTTCTCTGACTCTCTTACTGTATTACTATTAAAATCTAAGTGTCTAATAAAATGCAGTTTATGCTTTTCTATATACCTTCTTTGTTTCTGCTGTTCTTCGCTCAGCCTCTGTGCCAGATGAGTGTAAGATTAATATGCATTCTTTATAAACTCGGACAATTACAGAACTGTTAAAACAAAGTGCTTGCTCTAAACTCCTGAAAATCATTTTCTCAATTAGTAAAATTCTTTACAGACATGGGAAAGACTCATTTTCAAAATTATGTAATCTCTTACCGGTGCTGGCAATGGTTTTATAGCACAGAAGGAGGTTAACTATCAAACTCAATTTTAAATATATTGATTTTAGAAGGTCTATTGATTAAAACAAATACATTCATTTTTAATATATCCTGTAGGCGATATATTCTTTTCTATCTACTCCAGTCCTTGTGTAAAGGGAGATGATAGTATTGGTTTAGTCTTTGGTAAGAAATGGCTATATAACAACCACAGAAGTCACAGCTGATAATAATTATGGCAGTCTCAGTAGGGAAGTTAAAGATGGATTTATCACATGATGAACCATTTTTAGCAGAGTTTGATTCCTTTGGAAGAAGACCACACAGAAAAGCTTGAAGGCTTTTGAAATGATGCATTTGTATGAACTAAGCTTTTAAGTTGTGATCTGCCTGTCATGAGGAGTGGCACATAGCTGTGCCACCTGAGGAGCAGAGAATGACTCAGAATATCACTGTTTTCTCCTCCCCCATGGGAGATATAAGTTACTTTGAACTTTCTCTTGTGTAGCAGTAACTTGTCTTGTATGTCTGTCCAGATGCTCTAGGAAGCCTCAGAGGAGAAAAAGTCTGCCTGCTTCCAACTCAATTCCTAGCTTCTTATTTGAGGCTTCAGTACAGGCCTTTGTGAACGAAGTCAGGCAGCCCATGAAGACAGGGTTATTAATGTCACTCCTCTCACAAACACTAAAGGACTAAGTCTGAAATGCTTCCTCTTGTTGAGTAGCACTTCATTTCAGGAATAATTCTGGACTCATTCTAAACAGGAAAATTCATGTCTGCTGATGTCATTTCTCCCTCTGTTCTGTGAGTTTTGTGTATTTTGTCCACTTATAACTGGTCTTGCAAACTGCTGAAATTCTCTTGTATTGTATTACTTTCTTTATGTATAACTAGTTTTAGTTCATCAATTTAACTTCGAGGATCAAGAAATATGTAAGTATCTTTTCAAATTCTGTCCTTATTTGGTTCCTTATAGAGGTAGTAAATCAAATTTGTGTTAGTTCTGTAAACCTCTACAGCTAGTGAATAGCAAGAACTTCCTAGAATTTGACAGTGTTCTGTGTTGAATTGGTTAGCTGTGTCAAATTGTTAAATTGCTGTACCTACACAAAAAAAAAAACCAAACCCAAACCACAAAAAATAAAACAAACAAACAAACAAAAAGGCAGTTTGTTCTGGCCAAAAATATATCTGAGCTAAGGGGAATATTAATGAATAGGTATAAAGAATGGTAGTAAAAACCTCTAGGAAAAACTATTACATGTGACTGTAATCAAGGATTTATTCTCATGGTTTTTGGCAATAAGAACAAAAAAAAGAACTTGCATTTGCTAAAATGGTCGCAATCAGGTTTTCTGAACAAAAGAGAAAGGAAAGGAGATTAATTGAATGATGAAGCAATCCCCTGCAAAATGTTTATTGTAACCCAGTTGTTAAAGCAAACTCTGAGAAGACAGAGGCAACAGCAGGTTTAGTATCAGATGTGTCACCTGCTCTCACACTGAAATCACAAAATAAGCCACAGGCCTTACCTATCCCATTTATGCTACATGGTGTGCAGGAAAGGAATCCTAAGCTTTGTCTGCTGATGACATCATAAAGGTCATTGCATAAGGATAATGATAATGACTTTAGGCTAATGGAGGAAACCTAAATTTAAAGGTTTTTTAAACCTTTAATTTTAAACCTAATTTTATGAAACACATAACTTATGTCACATATTCATATATAATTATACTTTTCAGGAATAATTTTTAATATCTTTTTTTTTATCATATCATCTGACTTATTGAAGCTGGAGATCCTTAAAGCAGAAAAGAAAAACAACATGCCTTTATCAAACTGGAAATTCTGAACGAAGAAGTGATTGTCTGGCATTTACAAAGTTTGTGTGAAGTAACAAAACTCCAACTATGCACTCATGTTGTCAGAACTGGTAACAGTAGAGAATGGGACTCTGTAGGGCTGAGGTGTCAATGAGGAGAAAAAGCTATCCACATCATAAAACAGCAGAGTCATTTAGAGAGATGGGAGAGAAAAAGACAAGTATCTCCAGTAGTGAAATTAAAATGGAGAGTCCTATGTCCTGATCTGCCAACAACTCACTTGGCTATCACCTCTAGAGGAATTTTATGAATACAATGTCTCAGAAGGCATCTCAAGCAGTGCTCACAAATGTGTAACTGTAAATGTAAGAAATATTAATAAATCTTAATATTTTAAAAGAAATGTCTTTCAAGGTAGACTCAAATATATGAGTGCATTAGCCAAAGTTTTGAGAGCATTTAACATTATTTAAAATTAAATAAAGTGAAGTGAAATGAAAAATCTTGCATTATAAGACAAAAGGAGTTTCTCCTTTTCTAAAGTTCATCTGCTCTGAGAATTTTTCTTTGTCTTTTCTTTCTTTCAGAAAGGATTTGATTTTTGTTTTTTTAATCAGCTGATGTGATCATTAACCGCAATCTTGAGCACACCCAGTTCCTTTGTATGATCATGTCTGTGATGAGGTCTGTCTTTAACTTCATCCATCATTATGCATTTGCCAAATATGCGAAAGTGTAACAAAATGTCAGTGTAAGAAAATGTTGGTCTTAAAGACTAGTTACACAGTTTGTAAGCTGGGAAAGACCCCTACAGTAGGTGGTATAGCTCAGAGGAGGAGTGAGGCTGGGCCAAGGAATGAATCACAGTATACAAAAATACGTAATTGAACAGAGGTGTTGATAACATATATCACCTACACCGTAACGCCCAGGAAGAACCATTGATGTAGAACTTACTGACATGTGAACCAGATATGTGCTTTGTTAGATCAGTCCTTCTTTTCTGCCCTTATTTTCTTTCCTCAATTATTATGTTTTTTCTAAATATGATCCTGATTATTGCCACCAGCTAGCTTGTTGCGTTTCCTATTTGAACACATGGCCTAAAGATTCATGGTTTCAACAGCTAAAAGCCTGTTTTAACCTTCCCACCTTTCTGCTGGTGCTACAGGCCAGTGTACAAATGGTAATAGTGGAGTTGGTCAAGGACATACCCAACTGCACCTTCACTGACAGAGATAAGGAGATGTAATATTTAGCAGTAAATTTATTTTCCAGTATTGTCTTAGGAATGTGCCAGGGCCCTCAGTTCTCCCTTTTTATCCAAATCCCAGTGTTTGGAGGCTTTTCTTTTTAAAAATATCAGTAATTTTATATTCTGTAATTGGTTCCCAGTTTTTAATCATTCAAAACATAATTTCTTTTCACAAGTTACTATAATACATTGAAGCTGGGAGTTTGAAAGCCCACCTTCTTAGGGAAAAAGTAGAGTGTTCCATTTTTGCAGTGCAATAAAGGAGAAATGCTCTTTGTGAGTCCATAAAGCATTTTGAACTCCCTACTATTACTCATGTTCTGTTTCCTTTTATATTTTTAGTCTTCACCCAATTTTTAAGAGAGCTGCATATGTGTATACATTCAAGCAGCACACATAAGCCTCAGGATAGATAGCAAATTATCTACATAACTCTTTAGGTGTGTTTCAGAGAAACCTGACTTTTCATTTTGCTGTCTACAATCAATGTGACTCATGGCATCTGGACTTTTGTGAAAGAATACCAACAAAAATGCCTAGTACATGAAAAAAACAACATGAGCAAATTGTGGTTTGCTTCCAAATAAGAGCCTGACTCAACCAATATTGAGGGTAAATTGCTTGTATTTTTATTAACATGTATTTTAATCCTGTCTCAGCTACCATTAATCAGCCCTTATGAAGTTGTTAGTTTTTTATAAACTGAAACTTTTTCAGTGGTTATTTTAGCCATGAGTCTCCTGCAGCAGTCTCATTCAGGAGTAGAATCTTGCAGATGCATCTCCAAGGGCTGTGCAGGAAAAAAGAACCTTTTACTCTAATATTTGACCATATATCCATGCAGACCTTATACATTTGATAAGATGGCAGGAAAGGAAGCTAGTTTTTTTTTGTTGTTGTGGTGTTGAAAAAGAATTCTTTGTAAGTGCTGTTTTTTATTATAGGAGTAATTACAAACTTGTTAAGTATGCCGTGTAAGTCTTTTGACTCCTTAGATTCCATTTTTGCTACTATAAAATAGCAATTAAATACTGTTCTGACAACCAATGGAATCATGCAGAGCTTTGGGATTTTCTTGTGAAGAGGGCTATGTAAAAGCTGGCTCATTTTCTGTAATTATTCTCATGGAAGAAAATCTGTTACTGGGATGTCAGTAGAAAGCAATCATAAAAGGGACACAGACATGGAGAAGAATATTTTATTTTAAAACTCAGCTAATACTTTCAGAGAGACAGTTTGTCTATCAAAATACTGGTTTTACAGTGTATTTTATACAAATGTCTTAATGTCAGTGGAATGTGTTTATGCCAGACTGGCCCTTGTGTAAAAATCCATTTTCCCTGGATTACAAATTTTTTCCGCAGTAGTCAGCATTTGATTAACTTTTTTTTGCTCATGTGAAAGGGCTCTTTTCCTATTCTTTACGATGTTTAGATTGATTCTAGTTTCTCATAATAATTTTATTATTGTACAGGAAGTGCCATGTTTTCACGTGTGTTTTATATCTATTAAAGCTGTCTATAGTCATTATAAACTGCCCTAATAAAACAGACAATGTCTTCACAGCATGTGATTATATTCTCTTCCTAATTTTCTATAACACAATCCTGCTTGGTTCTGTCTTAAGCAAGACTAATTAAGTTGCATCAATCAATTCAGTACATAACTAGGACTGAATTAAGTGTTGTCTAAGTCTGTGGTTTTGTTAGAGATCTGTTAGAAAACAAATATACCATTAAGGGTAAATATTTATAAAATATATATATATATTTTATAAAGGAAAATATGTAGTGTGTAAAGGGCTTTTTCTATCCTTTTCTAAAGTATTTAAGCACATATATATAATTCATAAAATAAGGCAATGTCCCTTTAAATCATGTGCTAGTAACCTGACCCCATTCTATTTTGGAAGGTTTTGCACTAAGGAAAATATGTTCTACATAAGAAATTAGTATTTTGTCCTGAAAAGAACACTTCATTTCCCATTACTAAATGTGCAGGTTCTGAGAATGAAAAAAAAAAAATATTTATTTATTCAAAACAAAAGTGAAGTTAAGGCTTATTTTTGTACTCTGATATCTGAGATCATTACTACAATTCAGTAGGTTTGGAAAATTTTACCTTTTCAGATGCTAAAAACCTGAAATTGATTTATGCTTTGGATGAGAAAGCTTACTTCCAAATGAAATACAGTTTGTTTCCATAAAACATAATGTAACTTCTTGTGTGATGAATAGACTTTCACTATTCAAACTGATTACTCAATTTAGCAGAAAACTAGAAGTTTAATGAGACATTGAATTAAAATGTTCAGGAAAAAAAACCTGATTTTCTTCTACTTTATGACAGATGTTCTCCAAACACAACATAAGCAACAATATTGTCAGATCTGCAGTGCTGATGTGCTGATGAATTTTGCTGTACTATGAACACAGGAATTTTGTGTTTGTTGCATGTATGGAACCATGTCACTGGTGGTAATTTAGTTCTTGGTCTGGGAAATGGGGAACTAACAAGAATGAGGAGTGTGCCATTTTTTTTTCCCTCAAGCACATATCTAAGAAACTCTCAGACTCTCAGAACTGTCTCCTAACTGGGTATAGAGTAGCTGACAATAAACACAATTCTGTTTCTGGAGACGATGTTGTTTAATTCCCTCATCCTTATCATTCTTCATTTCTTAAAGGTTGAACCTTGTTTCTACTAGAGAAAAAAAAATCCCATTCATGTTGTACAGAAATTTTATTAAGAGAAATTCTGGCCTTTTTATGTGCAGTACCCAGTAAAGAGTCAAAGCAACAAACACACATGAGCCAGGAAAAGAACAGAGGAAAAGGGCCTAATTCATTGCAGATATTTTTTGCAATTACTAATTTGGCCTATGCTCCCTTTTCTTCACCTGTTATGTTCCTGCAATCATGTGGAGCTCTGGAGGTATCAGTGTGATTAAACCCAGGCAGAACTCCTTCTCAAGGGGAGTTGTGACCTTCTCTCTTTTTGTGCTTCATAGCCTGCCAGCAGTGGTGGTGCTTAACAGAAATCTAAGATTAATTGCCTACTTCACATACTGGGAATGTCTGTCACCTTTTCCTACCCAAGAATAAATACATCTCTCTCTCTTTTGCTTTGTGGTTTGATTGGTTTTTATTTATTTCCCTGGCTATGGCTTCCTCAGAAGCCGCCGACTGATTAAGTTGCTCCACATACTTATCTCAATATATTTGCTGCTATAATGCTATTTTAACATCTCACTTGCAGCACCATTTATTCTCCTGTTGTTTTATAACTCCTTCTGAGATACAGTTCTTCCCAACTTTCATCTACTTAGCACGGGCCATGTGTCAGCTTTGCCAGCTTCATCAGAAGTACCTGATTAACCTCTCAGTGAGCTCAAGGTTAAGTATCTTGATCCCAGAGTTTGAAATTCTGAATTGCACCATATCTCATTCACCTCTAAGTCAAAGATAAGGGTTTGAACCCCCTTGTGGAAGATGAAGATGGAAGATTGTTGTTTAAACTCAGAAAGATAATCATTTTTCTTATCTTATTCAGATCAATTTGATTTCTAGCTGCTGCAATTTCTGTTGGCTTTTGTAGCAGATTGTCTCTCTGTTTAGCTCTTACCCAGCATTTCTGACTCAACTGCTGTGAAATGCAAATAGATTTCATCACAGAGACCAGAAGAAAGCAGTGATTAAAAAATAGGAGATGCATAATATGTGATGGTATTAAAAAATAAAAAAATAAAATAGAAATGACCTGCGGGGTATGTTGGTGTTGGCCCGCAGTAGGGATCGGGCCAGCGACCAGGGACGGGTGCCTGTGGTCGGTGATCTCCTTTGTCCCAAGGGCTAAGCCAGAGGTTGCCGGTGGGGAGGAACTAGGTCCTCAAGGAGTCCCCGAGCCAGGAGATGGGACAGGGCGATGAGGGTTTGGCCTGCTGGAATCCCACTGATGAAGTCCGGAGACGCACAAAGGGAGAGACTCTCCGAGTAGCAGCAACAGGGTTTTATTCTGTTGGAACCTCCTCAGGAGAGCCCCGAGTGAGGGTTGAACATGAGGTTTTATACGGGGTACACAACCAATAGGAACAGGGGTAAGGGGAGGAGTTGGGGAGGAGCCGGGCTAGCTCGCCCAGTAGGGAATGAGGAAGGGAGGGAACAGGGGTACAGAGCCAATGGGGAACCGAACAGAACAGAAACTTCTGGAACAGGGGAGGAGAGCAACTTGGATGGACATAAAACATCACCCAATAGCGAAGCAGGAAAACCGAGAGTCACTGTGACTCAGCAAAACCTCTTTTAGATTGACATGTCCTGGGCGGGATCCGGGGATGTGGATCCTTCCCACCAGGGGGTGGAGTCGGGGGAGGAGTCGGAGATCTCGGAAGGCCCTTCCACTGGGAAGGCCACCCCCACATCTCCCCCTTCTCTTTTATTTAAAGAAGAGCGAAATAGTACTGATAAACAAAGACTCTTAAAACAACCGAGGAGAAACAAAACGAAAAACGCAGCAACAAGAACTAAAAACAGGGTTTGTAA
>VZTZ01005662.1:519176-580468 GCA_013400955.1 Drymodes brunneopygia | reverse complement strand
CGAAGATGGCGGCGGCGCGGCTGTGGCGGTGCCGGTGGCGCTGCCGGGCGCTGCTGTCCCGGCCCGCGGGGGCTCTGCGGGCACACCGCGGCTTAGCCGCGGGGCCGGAGATGCACTTCGGCTTCCAGACCGTGACGGAGGAGGAGAGGAGGGAGAAAAGTGAGGGCGGCGGCGTTGGGAGAGGGCGGGCTGGGCCCAGAGCCGAGCTGGGCTCCCGGGCAGCCGGTGATGGTTCTCCAGAGTGAGGGGATGTGTTTGGGGCTGGGCCCTTGTTTGAAGTGTTACCGGGAGTCTTGGTGAATAATATCACTGTTACTTCCCTCAGCTCGGGAAGGCTGTGTTTCTCCAGAGATCTTTGTCAGGCTTAGTAGGATTCAATAATTTTTTTTTATAATGAGTTTTCATGTGATATTTTTCGGTTCCATATAGTGACAGACCTCCACAGGGTAATAAAGGACACATTTTACTTCGACATGAGCATTTTAAAGTAAATTGCATCTCATTCCCATGTCCTTTCTTTGCAGTTTATCAGGTCTTTGAAAGTGTGGCCAAGAAATACGATGTAATGAATGATTCAATGACTCTAGGAATTCATCGGGTGTGGAAGGATATCCTCATGCATAAAATGAACCCTTCCCCAGGAACACTTCTCCTTGATGTTGCTGGGGGAACAGGTAAATAATTTTGGTGAGTTCCACATGATAATGCCACACTGTTTTTCAGCTGAATCTCCTCAGAATTATGTTGCCTACTGGGTTTTTTTTCTGCCCCCTTGGCTCCCTGACTTCAAAACTAGTGAAGCATCTACTTGACTTTCCCAGAGAAGGGTTGAGACCTAATATCTTTGTGTTTTATAATATCTTGCTTTAGGAATCTGAAAGTGTTACAGTACTGGCATGGTATGTTATGGAAAACTGTGTGAATTTGTAGAATGTCATGGACTCTTTGATTTTAATAAGTTCCCTTTTTATTTATATACATGTACACACACTCTGTGTCTGTACAATGTGTCTGAGGGGGTGTTTTTATAAGTATATACGACTAAAAAGAAATATTAACTCAGTTGGATGTTCAAAGCCTTATGTTTCAACTTCCTGGGGTCAGAAAACATTCCAAAATGTTTTTCTTTCCTTTAAACCAACTGCAGGTGACATTGCCTTTCGATTCATTAATTACGTTCGCTCTGTACGAGAACGCCAGCTCCAGAGGAAGCTCAGGCACCACCAGAATTTGTCATGGCAGGAGATTTTTGAGAGTTACCAGAAAGACAACTTAAACTCACTAGGGGATTCCCAAGTGGTGGTGTGTGACATCAACAGAGAAATGTTAAAAGTTGGGAAGCAGAAAGCACAGCATCTTGGCTACACTGAAGGTAAATAATGCATTGTACCATGGCAGTAACATTCCTGAGAGCAAGAAATTGCAAGGGGCAGAGGGGTTTTTTTGCTGTTTCCCTGTGTACATTCACCAAGAGTGGGAGCTGTGCATGGGGAAAAGGAACATGAGGTGCACAGTCACTGATTGTGCATTTTGTCTGCAGGGGTGGTGGGCTTACCAATAACCTGGACATCCATGCTGCACAGACAGACATGGTCTTGATCCTTTGGGGACTGGGAAGCAGCACAGCTGCAGCTGCATCACAAACTGATAGTCCTGATGGAGGGAGTGTGGCTTTTCA
Source organism: Drymodes brunneopygia (assembly GCA_013400955.1). Classification (NCBI taxonomy): domain Eukaryota; kingdom Metazoa; phylum Chordata; class Aves; order Passeriformes; family Petroicidae; genus Drymodes; species Drymodes brunneopygia. The sequence continues at coordinate 578,790 of VZTZ01005662.1, read as the reverse complement.
TGTTCCTCAACCTGTGGAAGCTTTCTAGCAAAATGTGTTAAGTGTTTTGACCATTGTTGCATGGCAAGATGTTAGTAATTGTGTGTTAGACTTTGAGCAGAGATTCTCTTTTTACAACTTTGCCACAAACAAATGGCAGCCAACAGTGCTTTCCACTATGATGCAGGTTTTGGGTAAAATCTTTCTGGCACATACACACTGTGTGTATGTGCAGAACAGTGTTTTGGCTGATCTGCAAAATTAACTACTCTGTCTTGAATGATTTGTGAGTATAGGCCAAGGTGTCTTTCCTCCAACAAAAGTGCAAAATGGAAATATTTGTTTTCAATATCACTTTAAAAATAATCAATTCTTTCTAGGATGGGTAAGTTCTATCCTTTCTGGAGCAGAATGAATTCAATTCTGTGACTTGTCTTTCACTACAGGCTTGTCCTGGGTACTGGGGAATGCTGAAGAGCTGCCCTTTGATGATGATAAGTTTGATGTTTACACAATTGCCTTTGGAATCCGAAATGTGACTCGTATTGATTTGGTGAGTTATTACAGTGTATCCTGACATGGGGTCCTTAAGATTTTTTATTCTACAAAGGAAGCAAAGTAGTACCTCCTTTGGATAAAGGAGGATCCTAGTCTACTCCTGAAACATTTAAAAGAAGTGGCATGTAGTATGCAACTTGTTTGAATGGAGAATGCAATTAAGTGCCCCACCTTGTCATAAAAAGATAGATTTATACCAGTTGCACCCAATCCTTCCAGCTTGGCAGGCCATACAGTCTCCTCCTAAGGTGTAGGGCTGGATGCTGCAGTCAGTCCCCATCTTCTCCTGACCTATGGCATTGCTGGATCCACACGTGCACAGTGCAGTCAGTCTACATATCTCCAGTCTTGCTGAAGCACCTGATCTGTGTCCTACCAACAGTGGGTCCAATGCTTCCTGTCCCCTTCTGTTTCCCTGCCTGAGCTAGCAGAACTGCCAGAGCAGAGTGGGGAGGAGGCTGCTGCCCCCACTGCTGTTGAACTAACCTGTTCAGCCCACTTCTGCTCAGGGTCTTTACACTGGCTGGTGGCAGAGCTCCCTATAAAGAACAAGTATGATTTTAATTAGGGTAAGTAGTACCCTTTGTTCTAAACTATCTCTCTCCTTTGAGAAGTTCTGGCTGTTGTGGGGGTGACACCTGTCTGGATGTGCTGGTTGTCTGTTTTGGAGGAGTGTGTTACAACCTTGGCAGAGCTCCTGTGGAAGGTGTAGCATTTGGATCCAAACCACCTTGAACCATGTGCCTTTGAACTTAATGTACGTGGCTTTTCCTGGTGCTTTGTCTGCACCCTTCCAAAGCACAGGCTCTTTGCCTTCATGCAGACAGCAGTCTGGTAGCAGAGCTCCCTGGAGACCTGATAACCAAACACACCCAAGCTGCCAACTCCTTTGCAGAGCTCCTGTGTAGAGCAGATATTTTATCCCATAGGAACAGGACAGTTAAAGTCAAGCAGATGTACAACCTTCAGAGGTTCTGGAATACAACTCTGCTCTTGCATGAAAGAACATAACAGAATTTTGTCTAGATTCTTGTTAGATATTCTATTTTGATGCAGGATGGAATTTTCAAAGTAGACAGAAGTTTTCTTCTTCCTTCTCCTTCCTTCCTGTTCTTACACATTGCTCATCCGAAAGCCAGTATTGTTCCTTCTTTGAACCTTTGGGTGTGCCTCACAGTAAAATCTTTTCTTTTGATTTAAAAAAAATTATCATCCCTGTTTTTGATTTTCAGTTTCTAGTAGCTGAGTCACCTTCTCCCTTTTATGTTTGGTCTGTAATTACAAGAGCTCTGCCAACAAACTTTCATCAACTGGGAGGTAGGGAAAGAAAAGAAAAATTGCAAACCCGACATCACAGTTTTGACATAAAGCCTTGTAAAAATCTATTTATGTAACAGCAAGAGTATTTGTGGTGTGGTTTGTGGCACGTTTGGATTTTTTTTTTTTTTACTTGTTTTGGGATGCTTCTCTACATTAAATATTGCAGATTGCCAGTCAGGATACTCTTCATTCCCCTCAGTTTACCAGAGTTGCATGATAATATCACATGGCATGATAATAGGCAGGTGTTGTTCTCCAGAAGCAAACTTCTCACATCTGCTTTGTCTCAGGCACTTCAAGAGGCCTATCGTGTGCTGAAACCAGGAGGAAGATTCCTCTGCCTTGAGTTCAGTCATGTCAGCAACCCTCTTCTTTCCAGGTAGGAACATGGTGATGCTTTATGCCATATCACAAGGCACTTATTTGTGCTCAGACAGAATAAAAGGTGGAGATACTTTGAGACCGCATCTGGGTGCACTGTTAAAATCAGCTACAGACTGCACAGCATAGTGGCATAGAGACCAGCTCGTGTTGGAGAGGGTTTAAAGTTGTTTATATTAATCTGTATTTACCATCTCTCTGTGCAGGCTCTATGATCTCTACAGTTTCCAGGTTATCCCCGTGCTGGGTGAGGTTATTGCTGGTGACTGGAAGTCTTACCAGTATCTCGTGGAGAGCATCCGACGGTTCCCCCCTCAGGTAAGGCAGGATTTCCCTGAATTCACCAACACACAAAACACAATTCCAGCATAGCCTTGTGGCCAGCTGGCTTACGAGCCTTGAGGTTGTTAATAATTATGGCACTTACTTTTCAGGAGGAGCTGAAGGCAATGATAGAAGATGCAGGCTTTTTCAAAGTGGATTATGAGAATTTAAACTTTGGCATTGTTGCCATTCACTCAGGTTTCAAACTATGAGTCTGTGTAGCAAAACACTAAAAGTATAATTCTCATGAGGGATATGAAAGCTGTGGAATTGTAATGGTATCAAGGGGAGTTCCAAGAACTTGAGCAGCAGAGACTTGCTTAGCAGCCAGACTCAGAAGAGCACAAGTTACCTCTCCCCACCAAAAAACCTGTGGAGCGACTCCAGTGGTGTTCCTTACACTTGCATTTCCCTTCAAGTGCAACGTAAAGGACACGACCAAAACAATGCTAACAAGTGAAGCAAGTTGGCAGTGGGTGTGAATACAGAAACAGACTGATTAGTCTCCATAAGATGCCTTTCTTTTTACTAAGCTTTAAAGAGGATATTACACTTGTGAGAAATAACTTGGATTTATGAAGTAACTATGGACTTTTATGAAGCTGTTATTATCTTTGTTATGTGGAGTTTAAGGATTTTTTCCCATGACTCCATTACTTCTTTCAAAGGCAAATGGAAGGCTTATAAAATAAAAGGGCTCTGCATCAACTTTTTTCCACTTAAATCAGTCTTGTAAGAAGGTTTCCTAAGAAAGAATGGATTTGGGGTGTGGGATTAGAGCTGGGGATGTTCATCCTTCATTCACATGACAATAAAGAGGGTAATGCAAGAGGGCAAAGGGATAAACTTGATCCAACAGTTTTATTAGCAAAGAAGCCATATTTTCAAAGAAAATAAATACAAGGAAGACATTTTTGCTTTTTTATATAGCCACAACGAAAATACCAGCCGCTACAGCAAAATCCCTGACCATTAACAATACAACAAAAGACCTGAGGATCAAGATGTGTTTCCCCAGGAAGGCTGAAGGTGGGAGTCAGTGTGCAGTCCTGTATCCAGGTGCAAGTTTCAGTAACAGTCCATGGTTCTAGCCAGACTTGAAAAGAAGAATAGCGACTTGGCCGAGGTAGAAGTAGATGAAGTGCTTGGTCTCATGAGTCACGTAGCTGCCAAAGTTCCTTCCCACAATGCAGTGCCACGTGGGATTGTATTTCTTGTCAAATTCCTACAGAAGAGAGAATTAGAAAGTCAGCATTTTCATGGTAATTGCACTAATATTGTCTAACAGTTGGGAGGTTTTTTTGGCGATGATTTGTCATTTGTTAACAAGTATCACTTTTGGAAGAAGGCAATTAAGGAGCAGCATATGTTCTTAAGCACAAGGATCATCTGTCACTTTATAACTCATCTGCTGCTTAGTCATACAAAAAAAATGTGCTTCCAAGCAGAGCAGGAATAAGCTTAAAACATATGTATGGGAAGGTAACTTTTCCCCTAAAGTCATGCCATGATCTCAAACCATCACTTCTAAGAACTTCACTGCTTGTTCTGAATCTCCAACAAAACCGGTATTTTGACTTCATTAGCTGTTTTTTTGCAATAAGGATGCTGAAAGGACACTTGATGGAAAATTCTGTGCTACATCCCAGACACCTGGTCATGAGATGATGATGTGACACGCTGTTGTTAGGAGCCTGCTACAAATAAGCTCCTGTGTACAGATCTGCAGTGAGCAAACCCATGCAGTCAGTGGATTTATACTCCGGTACCTAACAGCTGTCAGCTGAAGAGATTTTTGTGAGGATGTGGAAGTTTCTGTTCTGCTCAACCAAACCCTTCAGCTCCTTGCAGCTCAGTCAGGCTTCCAGTAGGAGTTAAGAGAGAAAATGTGATGAACTGTAAGCTATGAACCATCTGTTCAGCGTTAGCATGAACAGCTTGTCTTACATGTGGTGGGAAAGGGAAAAAACCAAACCCACTTATTAAATGGTTGGCAAACCACCACTCTTTAAATAGAGCCCATGTCTTGTACCAGCTCATCAGTCACAGGGACAGTCAGGTGCCACTCTGTCCTCACGTGGACAACGGGACAGTGACAAAAAAGGTGTAAGGCACTAGAGGAGAAAAGGAGAAGGACCTGGAAAGGTCCACATAAATAAAGGGTGAGGAAAGGAAGAGAAAGAGAGAAAGTGTAACTTGATTATCTAGTGCCTCTAGAACTCGTTTCTCTGGAGCTACTTGCCCAGCAGCGTTCTCCCCTATTGATTTTTCATGAGCACATNCGAGCCGCCGGCAGCCGCCGGGGACGCGGCAACATCGGAGGCGGCGGCCGGGGAAGAGCCCAGGCACGGGGAAGCCGCCGGGACACGCGGCATCCCCGGGGTACCGGGATGGCCGAGTCTCTCCGGGAGCCGCCCGTGCCCCGTCCCTCACCGTTCGGGCGTTGCGGACCGGCGCGGTGCGGAGCGGGCGGCGCTGCGCTCTGGTCCGTGCGCGCCTCGCAGCGCCTCTGCCCCGCCCCCTGCGCGCCGGCCCCAGCCATTGGCCACCGGCACCGCCCCCTGAGCACCTATTGGCCAGTGCTTCCGGCCCCCGAGCGCCCATTGGTCAGCGCTGCCGGCCCCCGAGCTCCCATTGGCTACGGCGCGGCTCCCGGCAGGGTTTTACTGCAGCGTTGTGTTGCGGCCCGGGATGCCCCGCGCCGCGTCCGTTCCCACGGCAACCGTCGGGCTGCGGGCAGGTAACGGGAGCATAGGCCTGTGTTTTGGGATGATCGCGTAGGTTTGAGCTGGGTATGGAAAGATTCCAGTGCTGGCTCCCGTGCTACTCGTCTGCTGCGCCAGGGGAGGTTTCGGTTGGACATTAGGAGGAATTTCTTCACAGCAAGGGTGATCAGACCTTGGAAGGAGCTGCCCAGGGAGGTGGTGGAGTCACTGTCTCTGCAGGTGTTTAAGGAAAGACGGGACATGACACTGAGTGCCGTGGTCTGGTTGACACGGTGGTGTTCAGTCATGGAATGGACTCGATGATCTCAGAGGTCTTTTCCAGTCTAATTCTGTGATTCTGTGTGGCATCATCAGCTGATCCCGGGTACAAAACTTGTTCCTCCAAGGCATTGCAATGTGCCCACCAGCTTCTGTCAAACACCTTCCCATAGTTGCTATGTGGGCCCCAAAAGTAATTTTATTGCTTGCCCCAGCTTGGATCACAGAGACACTGGGTTTAACCAATAATCTCTCCAACAGACTCTTTGAAACAAGCTCTTGTTGGGAACAGCCCTGTCAGTAGTATGGGATATTACTGAAAGAATACTGGGATATGATCTGGGGCAGCTGTTTCAGTAATATGCCCTTTACTGAGAGTGAAGCCCACCCATGTGGAAGGAAGGAGTTCCACAGCTTGTAAATGGCACTTGATCATCTGTCCTGTTCACTTGGATGTTCTCAGTTGTGTCTTCAGTTCAGACTAAGTGACCTCTGACAGAAATCTCTGCCCCATGTTTAGTGGGTATGATCAAGTTACCTGCAAACTTTGTTCCTTGAGTGAACCAAATCTATCAGACTTTTACACCATCTTTTGCAGACCTCACCATTTCTGCAACTCGTGCCTTTATTTGTTTGTGTTTGGTTTGGGGGTTATTTTGGTTGTTTCGTTGGGTTGGTTTTGTTTTGTTTTTGTTTAAATGAAGCAAGATGTTTTTGTAGATCCCCAGTGCTGTTTTCTCAGTTTCACTCTCCCTGGGGCACTTTCTGCTTACACTCTTGTCAGCAGATAGAACGTTGCTCTTGAGTCTTCCACAGGTGGTGATCTGTTAATAACAGGACTCTGAACCATGTCTACAGCAAATAGCACAGGATGACTTAAAAGAGGTTTTCAAATACTGGTTGGTAGGACTCCCATTTCGTTGTAGAAATTTAAAAAAAAAACCAAAAAAAAAACCCTCAAGAGCAGTCATTCACCTCAGCTGAAATGTAAATATTTTTCATATTCATACAGTGTAGTTACCTGCTCAGTGTCATTCACAGCAAAAGCAGCGTAACCGCAAGCAAAGCCTTTGCTTTTGCAAACTCTAAGGCAACCTCACAAGAATATGCTGCCCCCAGAAATATTGAAACTGCATAATGTAATGCTTTTGTCTCTCTAGAGTATCTCAGGAGTAACTCCTGACTCCCAGGTTTTAGCATTCCAGTTAGGAGAGATACAGCTCACAACTTTGCTTGTGTGCTAGAAACATGAAGAGGTTTTGAATGGTCTTGAGGCCACAGTAAGAAATTAATTTACAGAGCTGTGTTCAGTATCTGCAGCATTGCAGTAGTTTTGTGAGCACTGGGCAGTTTTGTGCTGACAGAAGGAACCATTTAACAATCTTCCAAGTGCTTCCACTGAACTCCAGAAACACCCATGGATCTCTGAGGAGGTGGCTGTGTTTGGTAGCTGCAGGCAAATTTCCCTGCATTTATTAAGAAATGGTTTGCTGAAGGAACAATTGTGATGACGACTGCAGGAAATGTCAGTGTGGGTGAGATACACGTTGTTAATGAGAAACATTAAAGCCTGAGATACATTAGAGATACTTGTTAATCACGAATATAAAAGTACAGTTTCCCTCAGGACAGAGCTGCAGGGAAAGGCAGAACTAATAAACACAGGAGATGATAGCTGGGTTAGAGAAGGTGCTGGAGAAAACTGGGTAATGGATAAGGCATCTCATGAAGTCCTCTCCCAGATGGAGCTTAGGCTGTAAGCACTTTTTGTGAGGTGTTCTTTTACTCTGTGTTGCACAACGTATCACTGTATTAACAGAGATTTTTCCTGGGGCTCCTTTGGTATTTGGTTAATACCAAAACATAAAATAATCATTATTAGCAATAAAATAACTTCAATTTTCTTTTTCTTTCCACAAAAGTGAAGAAATCTCCACCTTGAAATTTTCTTTGTAAACCTGGGATTTATATGCAAGGGCTTCCAATCCAATTTTATATCTACAGATTTGTGGTGGTGGAAAAATGTTAGCAGGTCTGAGTGAGGTTATCTCCAGGGTCTCCAGAGAAACTGGATCCATTTCCTGAGTCCTGCAGTGAATGCAGGTGAACCAGCACACGAGGAGTGTCTCTCCCTCTCTCAAAGTGCAGCCAGGGCCCAGTGGGGCTCAGCACCACCATGTCAGACCCACTGAGGCTCTGCCACGCCCTGCCCCACAGGCAGCTCATCTGCCCTCTCTCAGCTCTTCTGTTTTGGTGGTTGCAGGTGTCTGAGTCAAGGCTGTAATCCCCTTATTCATGGTGAAGTTGCATCCAACCTCTCATTAAGGAAATATGTGTTTTCCACTTTAAATGCAGTTTGGGCTGCAGGGAACAAGCACCGGGTGGTCTGTTCTCTCCCTGGAGTGTGTGGGAGCAGCACTGAACTGGCAGTTTTAAGTTTAGCCTGTGCTGCATTGGGAATGTGGGATCATCTTGTCCAAATCGTTGGTTTAGTTGTTGCCTTTAATTAGTTCCTTGATGCTATTTTGGTTTAAAAGCTCCTGCAGCCATGCAGTTCACTCTCAAATTCCTCTTCCTTATTCTGGGTAAATAATATTGTCCCCATTCTCTCTGATGGTCAGAGGGGGAGGCCACAATGGATGGATCAAGGGGGGACTTCTCAAACTGGGAATTACCTGCTAATGTGATTGTGGTATCAATCATATTGATTGACTAATACTTTAAAGTCTTTCCTTGTTATGATTTATATACACATCATAAATTATTTTTAGGCTGAGCTTGTATATTTGTAAAACTTCAGCATTTGCAGGGTCTGAATCTCAGCGAGTCTGAGACTAAAGCAGTAATAGAGTGTTACAGCTTTGCAGAGGATTGGATTAGTGGTGTTAAATACAGGCTTTATTTCAACCCCCTTGAAAGAATTCAAGTACCATAGTAATTACATGTTTATGCATATATGTGAGTATATTATGGATGCTTAAACAAATAATGAAGTAATTGCACAATTAAAAGTGGGACAGGGGTTTGCTCTCACCTCCAGACAGCAAATTCACTTTGCCAAATAAAAGCACCATAAAAGGTCATCTGCCATGCTGCCTTCCAGCTTCACAGACATTGAGTATTTCAGCAACACTACTAAACTTTTACACCTTCTTTCTTCTGTCTTGCAAGTGCTCTTCTTTTATCCAAAATACGTGCCAAGGTGTTTCAGCTGTGACTGCACAAAACTTCATTTTCTCAAATAAAATAGTGAAAGCACTTTTGGGCTCAGGGCTATCACTAAGAGCCCAGGAAAGTCTCTCGTTCTTCCAGCTTTGGTAAAGGGATGTTACCTGAGAGGAAACAAAAAACAAGTTGTGTGAGACCAGCTGTAAGTTACCTTGCGGGCAGGACAGCTTGGCATGGAAGTGCTTCTCCAGTTTAATCCATGTACAGTCAGCCTAAATACTCTGAGAAAGGCAGGAAAGTAAGTCCTGCCTGATTCCTGGAAGGAATTTCTCAACATGTGCAGTAACTTCAGAGTCAGGTCAGCCTCTGTAGTGCTTCTGGACCAATGAATTGCACATTGTTTTACACAGATGGCTACAGTCAGTTATTTTAGTACTCCCTATTATTGACTAGTATTTCTGAAAGTGAATGCAGCTATGGCAGGTTATATTCTTCAGGTTAATTCAGGCGAGATTAAGAGATTTTTGTAAGCAAGTCAATACCTGGTGGAGCCACAAAATACTCCTCTACTTTCTCTCTGGCATTTTCCAGCAGCTCTTTGGTGCAGTTGCCTTCTGTGACATCATCCTCTCTGAGATACAGACACCTGAAGGACAAAGATTGCTGGTTGTCTTTAAGCTGTAATGTGAATATGAAGTAGGAAGGCTGGCTTATCTCCAAACCTGGTTTTGGTCTCTTAAATAAACACTGAGACAAGTACTGGAACGTTTTGAAGCATCCAAGAATGCCACTGGCAGGCATTTGGGGAGCAGTGTGACAATTAAGACAGATTAAAGAACTGAAGTTCACCTTTGCTTTGCTCACACATCAAAATTACATGTGCCAATGACAACTTTCTCCCGCACAAAACCACAGTAAGGCATTTTGAGCAAAGGGGGCCACATGCATCGTGATTCCCAGGGAAAAAAAAAAGGTCACAAAAGCAAAGAGTTTGAGGCATTAACAGATAAAAGGAGGCTCTGTGATTCACCACCTGTCCTCCAGCACTGAGTCCATGGGTTCCACGCCGTCGGTGTTCACTTCATGCAGCTGATCAGCGAACTGGATCGCTTTCTGCAGCCGCTCCAAGCCCTCCGCATCCCGGAAATCCACCAGGGCCAGGTGCTCCAAATGGTCCAGCACTTCCACCGACACTTTCTGCTGTACAAAAGCACCAACATGGACCAAAAAAAAAGCAAAAAATTAACAAGTTTAACAGCGCTTTCTTTCAATTAAAAACGCGTTACACGTCAAGAACAAGAGTTCACAAAGAATCCTAAAACNCGGCCCAGCCCAGCCCAGCCCGTCCCGGCACGGCGGCCGCGATGAACAGCGTGGGCGAGGCGTGCACCGAGCTGAAGCGCGAGTACGACCAGTGCTTCAACCGCTGGTTCGCAGAGAAGTTCCTCAAGGGCGACAGCGCCGGCGACCCCTGCGGGCAGCTCTTCAAGCGCTACCAGCTCTGCGTGCAGGTGCGTGCGGCCCCGGCCCCTCCGCGCCCTGCCCCGAGCGTCCTTCCCCCGCTGACCCTTCCTGCCGCCGGCCTGGCACCCCAGCAGCAGCCTCGGCCCTCGCACTGACCCCGACACGCAGCGCTGGGTTTGTCCCGCCCTGCGTCTGTCGGTCGTGACATGGAGGATTTTACAGCTGTCTCCTATTTTTGTTGTACGTGACACCTTAAGGCTGCTCTGTAGAGGCTGCAGCACGTTTCTGTTACAGGATCCGGGCTGCGGTTCAGTGAGTTCTCAGTACATCCTTCAGCAACTCTGAGGATTTATTCAAACCAGCCTTAAGGCTACTTTTTCTAGATCGCTCTTTTTTAGATAATTTCTATTCAGGAAACAAGCAATAGGACAAGAGGTTATAGACAGCAGGGAGGTTTAGGTTGAACATTAGGAGGAGTTTTTCCACAGAAAGGGTGATCAAACATTGGAATGGGCTGCCCAGGGAGGTGGTGGAGTCAGTGTCCCTGGGCATGGCCATGGTCTGGTTGACGTGGTGCTGTTGGGCCATAGGTGATGAGTTCAGAGGTGTTCTACAACCTGATTTTGTACCAAAGATTACATCATGTAGCTCTATACAAAAGTGTCAAGTTTAATTATTTGGTTTTCTTTTTTTCAGAAGGCNCTTCCACCGACACTTTCTGCTGTACAAAAGCACCAACATGGACCAAAAAAAAAGCAAAAAATTAACAAGTTTAACAGCGCTTTCTTTCAATTAAAAACGCGTTACACGTCAAGAACAAGAGTTCACAAAGAATCCTAAAACCGTTAAGGCTGGAAAAGACCTTTCGGGTCATCAAATGCAACCCAACGGTGGGGACCCGCTGACTGCTGTTACTTTACTGGAAAGATTAATTAAAATTAACTGGAGTTTTATCCTGGCGAGGGGCAGACCGGCTGCGCGGCGGTACCCGGGGCGGTGCCCGGGGCGGTACCTGGGGCGGTGCGTGCGGCCGGTGCCCGGTGCTGTTGCGGCTCGGGGGGCGCGGGGAGCCCCGCGGNCTGAGGATTTATTCAAACCAGCCTTAAGGCTACTTTTTCTAGATCGCTCTTTTTTAGATAATTTCTATTCAGGAAACAAGCAATAGGACAAGAGGTTATAGACAGCAGGGAGGTTTAGGTTGAACATTAGGAGGAGTTTTTCCACAGAAAGGGTGATCAAACATTGGAATGGGCTGCCCAGGGAGGTGGTGGAGTCAGTGTCCCTGGGCATGGCCATGGTCTGGTTGACGTGGTGCTGTTGGGCCATAGGTGATGAGTTCAGAGGTGTTCTACAACCTGATTTTGTACCAAAGATTACATCATGTAGCTCTATACAAAAGTGTCAAGTTTAATTATTTGGTTTTCTTTTTTTCAGAAGGCAATCAAGGAAAAGGACATACCCATTGAGGGCCTGGAGTTCATGGGCCCGAGTAAAGGAAAGACTGAAAACTCCTCTTGATGTTGGCTGTATGGGTGGAGTCACCACAGGAGCCTTTGGACTAAGCACCATCACCAGGTGTACCACAGATGCCACCTGGATGAGACCTTTAGACCTTTGCTGAATGCTTTCTGGGAAGTGAGGAATGTTCTCTGCTGGTGAAGACAAAGGGCTACAAGAAAACAAAGGCTGGATTGTGTGGGAACTGCTGCCCCCTTTCCAGTGAAAGTTGGTGATGGTGGTTCAGCATCTAACAGCTTAAAAATCCATGTGAACTAACTTCCCACTGAATGTACTCTGTAATGGGGGAATGCTGGTTGGAGTGGGCTGCGATGGTTTCTCTGTGACTGATTTCTTTTGCTTATTTATATAACACTTGAAAGTGTTAAAAAAGAATATGAAGGGGGTTGGTGTACTTTCTATCATCTCTATGCTGCTGAATTTTGGTGAAGAAGTTTGTTTCATGTGATCCCAAATGCTGAAGGGCTTAAGCACTGTTTTGTGTCAGCTACAGAGATGGTTTAAAAGCACTATTGGACCTGCAACAGCTTGGCTAAAATAAATATAACCAGGTTATATTTTGTTCAAGTAGGTAACTGTGCAGCAGAGTCTGATTGGGACCCCTAGGAGGGATGGAGGTGGCCTGCTCAGCAGCTGAAGAGAAGACTTTTAATGCAGAGGTTACTGCAGCCTTTTCTGAGGTACTGACACATCCATGAACTTGAATTCTCACCTCCTTTAGCATTACACGTTCCTGTGGTTTGATCCTCACATAGGGATGGGGCAAAGTTTGTCCTTCTCCTTACACCAACACAAGTGAAAGAGTAAAAGATATTATGGTCTTGGGACAAAAGATAACTTCCTAATTCCAGAATTACAGTGAGGAAAAAAGAAAGGTTCACTCTCTGCTTTTACTTACTACTAATTTAAAGGTTCTATTTAAAAACACCCCAAAAACTAAAAAAAGTGCAGTTCTCAAACATTATAGCTGCCGTGCCCACACCACAGCCCCCCCAGACCCCAGACTGAGTGCTGTGGGCCTTGTGCAGAGATCAGGAACTGCTACAGCCTGAGGCTGTTGTCCCTGTGCCATATCCTGTCACATACCCAGGTGAGCCACACTCCTGTTCTCAGGTGCAGAGAGCTCCCACAGTGTCAGCACAGAGTTTAAATACAGCACTGAAAAAACAGGCTGTTGGCAAAGTGCTGTGTCACTCAGGTATAAATAACAACAGGTCTAAGGGAAGGATCTATAAATTGCATTTTGGAGACAGTCAGCTATGTAGCTTTTCTTTTTTAAGGAATACCACACCAGTTTGCTTTTCTCTGATCTTCATGTAGGGCTAAATGTAATGTGACTTTGGCAGCTTTAAAACAACTGTGCTCACCAGTGCCTTGTACTTTCAACACAGGAAAACTTGTCTCAGCAATCTTTTACTGGTAGGCAGATGAAAAAAATCACATGGACAGGTGGGGAAGGGCAGTATCCTGCAGTACCCACTGTGAGACTCTCTTACCATCCATCACTCCTTTCAACAGCAAGATGCCAAAGCAGCTGCTGCATTCTACCTTTTGCAAAGAACCACATTAATGACAGCCAAGATAGAGCTCACTTTTGTATTGTGCAAAAAATTTAAAGTTATAGAAAGAACTGGAAAGTGGTTGACTTGCAGTGAGCAAAACTTGAAAATGCAGTTTGTGCTGGCACAGGCTCAGGCTGTTGGCTCACTAATCCATTCTACTTCAAGCAGCTTCTGCATGACAGTATGCATTATACAGACATAATCAGTAGAGCCAAAATTGTGTTTTCTTCTGCAAAACCTGTGTGAGAGACTTTGTACAGACTGCAGCTTTATGGAAACCAGAGTGGTGAGCAAGATATGTGTTGATGTACCTGAAAATTTGAGAGCCAAAAGTGAACAGCGTGAAGGCAGAGCTTAGCCCAACATCCCTGCTGCCATTCCCTCTGCCAGAAGGGACCAGGAGAAAATCACCTAATAAACACTGCAAAAGCTGATAATGGAGAATGTGCTTCAGTACAAATTGAATTTTATTCTATAATTCTGTTCTTCTGACTGTGAGTTTAGAGTCATCAGTTAAACCAGACATGAAGAATATGAAATTGCTTCATGTCCTGTGCCAAGTGCATTCCTGTTGTTTGTGTTACCAGACTCAGGAACGTGCTCGAATTCAGGCAGTCAAACCCCTTTGCTCCTGCACCGTGTCCTGCGGGAAACCTTAATGCTCTATGCAAACACTGAACTAAAAAACTTCTAAGGATTCAGGTAAACAAGTCGAATCCCAAATTCACATTCAGAATTGTTTATTTAAAGGACCCCACCACACTTACACACAGGGGCCACAACACCACTCAGCTTCATTGCAGAAGAAACGCAGAGTTTCTGAAACTGTGACTCCAGAAATGATGGTTCCCACTCAACATTCTGCTTCAGGATGGAGAGCGCCAACGTTCTGGTTGTTGGCAGGATCTTGGTTTTAATCTTCATAACCAGTTGGGAGAGCATTAGTGTGGGGGTTGTGGAACAGAGTTTTAACCCCATCACCCCAGGGGTAACGCTGTTGAAAGAACAAAGAAAATAAGCCAGTGGCAGCTCCTGAACAATCTCTACAAGCACCTGAAACCAAGAACAGTACAGTATAGACTCAAACATCAATTCTCCCAGGCAATTAGTGACAGGATGAAATAGCCTCCAGCTGTGCCAGGGAAGGTTCAGGCTGCACATCAGGAGGCATTTCTTCACAAAAAGGGTTGTTAAACATTGGGATGAATTGCCCAGGCTGCTGGGGTCACCACCCCTGGAGGTGTTTAGGTGTACAGTGGATGTAGCACTTAGTGCCATGATCTGGTTGACAGGGTGGAGATGAGGCAAAGGTTGGACTCCATCTCAGAAACCTTTTCCAACCTGGGTGATTCTATGATCACACAGCTGGACAGGCTGGTGAATTAAGCAAGCTGGCTCCCAGGATGTGGGAAGCAAGAGCTGGGAAACTGTCTCCCTTAGCTGAGAGCCACAGTCTCTAAACAGCACAATCTTTGCTCTTACTTAAACATCAACTGTACTGTATTATGAGGACCCCAATTCTGAGTATCTGGGATCTCTACTGCTAGCTTTTAGATCTGTATTAATCTAAGTACAGCAGCTCTAGGACTGAAACATTTTTCAGCAAGACATTAGGAGGATCACTTTGGGATGGGAAGGCCTGTGAATACCATGGGTACTTCACCACAGCTGTGATAAACTCTTACTGCCTCAGAAACAGCCGTGAGTTGATATCACAGCCATCTCATGTGGAAATCGAGGAAGAACAAGACGCTGTGGCACTCTCAGAGGAAGCTCTACAGCCCTGGAGGAAAGGAGGGCAGATACCGTCGCGGCAGTACCTTGGTCCGGATGCGGAGATGGGTGTAGGGCACGAACTCGGGCCGCTCGTGGTGGCCGTGCTGCGCCTTCAGGTAGCAGTTGAGCATGCACACGGCCACGCCGGGCAGCGCCACCACGAACGACAGCGTCTTCCACATGCGGGCTGGGCCGGACAGCAATGAGAACAACAATCACCGCTCTCATTGGCGTTACTGACCCGACAGCGCGTTACACACAATTAGCGCATTAACGAGGCACTAACGGACCCCGTGTAACCCCGTCCCCTCCCCGTGTGTTACAGGGATCCGGGCTCACGGTTCCAGCCCCGCTGCCCCGGCGGGGGCTCGCACCGAGCGCCTGCCATGCCCCGTTCCCGCAGCGAAGGGCACCGGCTGTCAAGGGCAGCGCCGCTCCGGCCGCGGCCCCGCCCTCGCCCNGGCTTGGGGGCTGTGACAGAGCTGCACAGCGGCAGGGACACACGGTGACAGAGACACATAGTGACGGAGCCAGATGGTGACAGAGACACAGAATCGCTTGGGTTGGAGGTGCCCTCTGAGAGCATCGTGTCCATCCCATGACCGAACATTACCGTGCCAACCAATGAATGGCGCTCAGCGCCACGTCCAGTCTTTCCTTACAGGGACGGTGGTTTCACCACCTCCCTGAGCAGCGCATCCCAGTTGTGATCTCCACACTACTGTGGAGAAATTACTCCTGATGTCCAACCTAAAACTGCCCTAGTGCAGCTGGAGGCCGTTTCCTCTTGTCCTGCTGCTATTGCCTGGGAGAAGAGGCCGATCCTCACCTGCCTACAACCTCCTGTCAGGTAGAGAGTAATAAGCAGTTAAGAGAATGAAAAGTCCTGGGATTGTGGGGACAGGGAGAGCACTGGGGACATCCCAGGCATGATGGGATCAAAGGGTCCCTCAAATGGTGCAGTTCTGTTACCACTAATGTGTTTTTAATGACATGGATTCCTGGGATGATCCTACTGAAATAGTAACATCACTTGAATGAAGAAAAGATCTCCAGAAAAAAAATTACAAATATCTAGGTTCTCTTTTAGTTCTTTATTGGAGCCTGATGGCTGGCTGCTTGACTTTTGGCAGAAGCTGTGTTGGTGGAGAGTGCAATTTCCAGCACTTAAAACCTCACAGCAAAATGTGAGGATTCCCATGGTAGATGTAGAAACTGCAACAGTAGAAAAGCAAAGAAACTGAGCTTTTAGGAAGGACGGTAGTAGGACTGTCTGAGAGGAATGACATGAAGGAATTGTGTTTTACTCCAAACAAGGTTGTTGTTGGAAGGAGGAGGTTTGTTGGTCATGTGCACACCTTGGTCCCATAGAATTCGTCACTTTTCTGTTGCCAAGACCAAGGCAGGCAGTGTGGCTCGGCTGTAAGATGGTGGGGAGCTGTGTTTGCTGCTGGGGAGCAAGATTTCTTTACCCTTTTTCACTTGGAGCAGGGCTTGTGTCCAATTTCCTGTGTAGCATAAAGGAATGGTAAGATGGCCAGAACCTTGTGAAACACACCCTGGCATAAAAATATTGCTCAGTTATTTACTATATTTGGGCACTGTAAACTGTTAAAATGGTTTTGGTTTCTTTGTTCTTCTCTTACTTTTTTAAAATTACAATTACCTCTTGCATTACTTTGCTTTCGAATTATTTTATTTAATAAATAATTTTAAGGACAGCTTTGGTTCCATGTTGAAAGAAGTTATTCCCAGGTGGTGCTGTGTGTACCTGCAGAAGTGTTCTGTCCTCATGGATATGATGCATTTTGTACAAAATAGCCCTCAAACCACTGGGGCTCGCCGTGTGCACACACTCCTGCTTTGCTAAATCCACACTGGAGGTAGATTTTGCCTTTCCACACCTTCATCCTTTGGATTCAGGCTTACAAGATGTCTAATATATTAGACTTTTAATTTAAAAGGAATTTGCATGTGGTTTTTTGGGAGGAACAGAAGATCCGAGAATTATTTTGTACAATATTTCAGTGATGAAACCAGGATTAAGTTCTGTATCGTAAAGCAAATTTGTAGCGGGAGCTACATAAACAAAATGGCTTGTGTTTGTAGCAAAAAGAACTTTAAGTAAGCAACAGACACTAATGTTTACAAATGAGAGAAAACAAAGAATCAGCAAAACAAGCAAAACATCTGTCTAGGATGAGGAAAAATTAAAATAAAACATTTGTGAACTGTGCTACTGCTGCAGCAGCCTCAAAACACAACATACAAGTGTTCAGCAGGAGGTGAGAGCAGCCAAGGTTTGCTAATCCCTACTTCTCCCTGACACCTTTACTCCTCTGACAGCCTGGAAAATGCTCCTTGGAGAAGGCAGTAGTGGCAACTCATAGCACAGCTGCCCCAAGTGCACCTTGTCCCACCCATGGAGCCCGAAGGAGCTCGTGGAGAACAACTGAAAATGGGGTTTGAGTCTGTCCTGAGCTTGACTGTAGTAGCAGGTTCATTACAGTCTGACTTACACCGATTTAAAATGGGTCTGTCTTAGTCTTTATCATCCCAACAGCTGTGATTTATCTCTGTGTAAGGTGTATCAGGAGTCTAGCGGGTGTGATTCACATTTTTAAATGTAAATTAGGAGTGACTGCTGGGAGACACAAAAATTCTTATTCCGTAAGAATAATTTCTTTTAGCTGAGGGAAGACAGGCAGGTATTGAAAGAAACCCAGATGTTTTAAGAGTATTGTGAATGATGTTTTGATGTAGGTGTATGAAATGTGTTTAACTGTGCAATATGTGATGGTTATTATCACTGTGATGACTGCAGTCCTCCTGACAGCACTTGTTTTTACAAAGGTGTGTGGAAATGAGTGAACAGTCAGCTCTGTCTGAATTATTGACCCATGACATGGGAAATCCCTCCTGAACTCACTACTGTGCCTTGCAGAAAGGGCTTCAGGTGGGTTTTCCCCAAGCTGACCTGTCTCTGGCCTACAGCTTGATTTAGAAAATCGCTTATCACCTTTAAACATCCAGGCCTAAATCCAGCATTTTGAGGAACTTCCAACAGGTACATTTTTACAAAAGATCCAGCATCCCAGGAACTTTCTGAGTGCAGAAATGCTACAGAGTTAGCTCTGAAAAAAGAGGGGGGAACATTATATATCTATGAAGTGGTAATAGGCAGTCAGTGAGAGAAAGCTGTTTCAGAGTAGGGGTGGGACAGGTGAGGTCGGGCCAGAACTCCTGTAACCTCACCTGGCTGCCCCGTGCCCCTTTCCTGCTGGCTGTGCAGCAGTGACAAGTGACACTTTGGATCATGTCGCTGTTCTGTTTAGCACAATTTGAATGATTGCAGCGAGCTGGTGGAGGTGAAGTCCAGTAGAGGGAAAGCTGATGCACTACAGTGAAAAGGAATGTTTGTAGGGCAAAAGCAAGCCCGGATTTAAAGGACTGTGCACAGAAATGCTTGTGGGACCAGAAAGCTTTGGCTTTCAGGTAATGGCTCTAAACTTAGTGAGTTTTGAGAACCTCCATTACACTCTGATTCCGAATCAAAGGCCACTTGCCAAAGACTCCTCTTCCACCTTCCTTTCTGTTCCTTTTCCCAGTTGCAGCGGTGGGTGGCACAGAGAGGGCAGGACACCAGCGCGAGTCCCGATGAGCTGGGAGGGAGCTCAGGGAGGGAGGTACCGCCGGCGCTCGGAGCAATGCCGGCCCGGCCCGCCTGGTGGCAAACTGCTTTCACTGGAGCCTCTCCGCTCACCAGGTCTGCGAACAACAAATGCGCTCTCTGCGATTGCAGGCTGTAATCTCATCCCCGTGCATTTTCGTATTTTCAGGGCCCTGCTCATCCCTCTCGAATAGCAATATTGCCTCCATCAGATACTGTCTGAACAAACGCGGAGTTCGCGCTGCAGAGATAGCGTGTCTCAAACTTCACAGAGTTTCTGGGGGCAAAAGTTTTCTTCATCTTCTCCCTGTAGTCCTAGAACGGCAGAAATCAATATTCTGACATCTGTAAATCCTTTGTTCCCCTTTTCACCAAGGCTTTATCAGCTTTGGGAGGGAGGGATGGGGGGAAGAGGGCGTTGAGAGAGCCATTGTCCCTTCTCTCGGGAATAATCTGGAACTACTATGCAAATCTTCATTTGAAGTCCCTGGGAACGGGGGGAGGGCTTTAGCTGCGAGCTCAGTGGGAGGGGAGCTCTGAATCCCTGCTCACGCACTCCTGCCTAGTGCAAGGAGCTGGGAAGAGTCTTTTGAACGAGCAGAAGAGACATTTTGTGCTTTGTGCGCTCCTGTGAGGCTTTGCACTCTTTATGTCTCCTGTTTTATGCCTTTTTTCCTGCCTACTTCTTCTAAACGTTTACATAAGAATTGCGGGGGAGCGGAGGCGGGGAGAGATTCAAGAGCTTCGATTAGCAGTGAGGAAGTCAGAAGGGTGCAGGGTGCAGCACCTCCCTTGCCCCCCTCTCACACCCTGGAGTCTCCCACCAAGCAGTGGAGCAGCTGCAGTGGTTCTAACACACCTCCATCCCGATTGCTGGAATTAGCATATGGCACAGGCACAGATTCAGTAAAGCATATGATTCAGCTGGTCAGGAGTAGTGGACTAGAATAATTTGTAGTTCTGTGAAATTATCACGTTGTAGCCAGGCCTTAAAAAGCCATCTCTTAGAGGGGCAAAGACCCACAGAGCAGAACCTGCTTTGTGAAAGAAACCCCGTGGTCTGTCCTGCCTTGGCTCCGAGCTCTGTGTCACCTGTTTTGTATTAGGGCAGGGTCACACTAACTGCCAAGTTTCCTGGAAGTTATGTAGGGTCCTCCGTAGGCGTCATGGAAGGGCAGATACCCTAGCCTGACTTGGTAGCCACATGGATGAACAGGGCAGTGGGGGAGGGACAGTTCAGATGCGCATCTAGGCATTTTTGTGTTTATAGCTACTGCAAAAGCAGTCACAGTCCTTTTGGTTTCCTGGCCTTCATTTTCAGGTCATCTGTCTTGTTTATTTTTCAAACGTTGAGGGGTTTAATGTTCCAGAAAACTAAAAATTACTTTTGAACAATGACAGCCCTGGAAAATGCAACACTACTCTCTCTCACCCGGACAGCTGAGCAGATGTGTCCATTTAAAAATCTCATCTTCTGTCAAAACCATAGGAACGCACGCCCTGAGCCCTGGTTCTGTGTTACCTCCCACGTTAAAGCCAAAGCAGGGTAAACCACTGGTGTTTGTCTGCAAGTACTTCACTGCTTTGTGGAGGGAAAGTGCATCACAAGCTTGGTTTCATATGCACAGCTGGGTCTGAATCTGCTCGCGTTTTCTATGTGTAACTCTAGAATGACTCAGCTGGCTGAAGTGAACCCCTGGAATTGTGCTAGCTGGAAACCAGCCTGGACATGCCCTCTGGCTCCTGTGAGTGCCCCCAGCACCTGTGCACGCTCCGGCATCCGTGCAGATGCTTTTCTGAGTACACTTGTTTGCATGAGGGCTGGTGTGTGAATGCACATTCTTCTCACCCATGCCTCACATACGCATGCAAACACACATCCTCGAGTGCACACAGCCATTCCCTTTCTCGCATACACATTTGTGCACATACACAGACCTTTTTGAAAGCTCCTGTTTTCAGAAAGGTTTTATTTATAGGTCCTGCCTGGTTGTGAATGTGAAAGAGAGAAAGCCCCTCAGAGGGTTCCTTTCATGTGTAAATCAGCCTAGGCTGAGAGCATTGGGGTCACTGAGAGGAGGATTTCACTCTTAATTACTCAGAGAGAAAGCAGGCAGGGGACTTTCTCAAACTAATAGGGCTGTTCTCTGCTGGGGAAATCAGCTTGAGACGCCCAAATTTCTCTTGCATCAGACTTCGGGCTCTGATTCACAGGCCTCTTCTGCCAGTAGCAAGAACTGTTTATGTGGCACTTGGAACAAACAATTCAGCTTCCAAAACAGCTTACTTATTAAAGATCGTTATGCTCACTCTGATAATTGGGTGTTCTTTGGAGACCACAGAAGAGCTGACCTAGCTTGCTTTGTTTTTATGCTACTTTTATTGACAAAGATACTAGTCTGTGATACATATATCTGTGACTCCATCTGAGGACTTCAGTATTCCTTCAAACCTGAAAACTCACACTTCTCTGCCAAGCAGAAAAATGCTGTCTAGAGATTAGCCCAGTGAGCAGGACTCTGAATTTGAACTTGAAACCAGCACTGAATTCCCTGTTCAGCCACTGAATGCCTTTGTATCCTTCGCTGTGGAATGGAGTAATCCCTCTGGAATGGGGCTGTTAAGAGCAAAAAATATGTATTGTGATATTCTTGGTAATAAGGCTTTGAATGTCAAGGTAAATGGGTGTGTCTGAAGAGATGTGTCTTTTTCCTGGGATGCAGTACAAGCACGGGGATTCCTCTGCTGAAATAACATTGTCACCTTTCATCCCTGGTCATAAAACTGAGTGTGGAAGTCTGCTGCAGAGGTGAGAACTTCCAGTCACAAATCACTGAGTTGTCTAGAGGGACTTCAGGACCTGCTCGAGCCACCACACACTAACAGGAGGTGTAGTGGTCAGTAATTGCAGGGAAGAAATCTGTGTTGTCAAGTGCATACTCATACAAGCATCTGAGGGTTTACGTGTTTTAACTTCACTTGACAAAATTTACACCTTCTCATCTGTACCTCCTTTTCATATATGGCCTCTGTTTTTCTGAACAGGAAAGAAATGCATTGAGGGCTGAACATTCCCAGCCCATGCACAAATAGCCTCCTGGGAGCCTTGGTTCAGGATTCTTGGAGCTTAGTTCAGCTTGCCTGGGAGGGTGGAGGGGTTTGTCTGGGAGCACCTGTTTGAGGATGCTGGCTCATAGTGGTGGGAGCCATGGCAGATGAGGTCAGCATTCTGAAGTATCTGCAGAGGTCAGAGGGAAATGGATGGGTCATTTCTCTTGCAAATGAAGAGCTGCAGCCTGGAGCAGCCTTAGCAGAGCCCAGCATGTGAATCCAGGCTGTTTCTTTTATGAACTGATGGAAATGGGGCCCAAAAGGACTTCCCTGATGGAGTTCTATCATGGCCTTTGTTATCTTTCCCTCCTGCACCGGGTCTAGAATATGGATTTGGGGTTATTCTGGCTACCAGCACAGGCAAGGGGATGAAGGTTTTATGGCTGCATAGAAAACCTTGGGCTGCAAGGTATCTTTATTGCCATTCCAGGAGGAAAGTCTTGGTTTAAGATGTAGAACACATGTATATTTCTGCTTTAGTGCTCCTTTTTCCCAACCTACACTAAAATGAGTAAACCCAAGAGCTGCTTTAAAATAATGCACGTAACTCACTAATGGATTAAAAAGCCTGGATTCTGTTCTTCTTTCTGGTGGTAAATTGTCAGTTACTCCGCAAAGCCCTATGAATGCCTATGCCTCACTTTTTCTGCAAAACACTGATGAAAGATAGTGTTTTCTTTTTTTTTTAACATCTTGAGGATTTGCGGTACAGAATGCTTCATATATACAAAATATTGCTGTTAGCACTGTCTGTCAGTGAAATCTCTTTTAGTCTACTTTTATACAACGTTACTTTATCTGAATTGTTGATTTAGAATTAATTTTAATGTTATATAAACAATGTCAGTTCTCTCTTGCCGTTTGCTGTTTTGCTTCTGTGCAGACCACCGGGGGACTCCTTTAGCTGTGACATTGTAATGGGAGGTGGAGACACCTCGAGGAGAAGGTCGAGACAGACAACAGCAATTACAGTCAATAACATCCTGACTTGCCTCGATTACAGGTTTGTGTGTGATCTGTGCATGTCATCTTTCCTATGTACAGGTATTTGCTATGAGGCAGGACATGAAAATAACTGTCTCCTTTGTAGGAGCTCTAGGAGCAGCATCCTATTATTATTATTGGGTTTTCACAGCCTCAGATAGAGTAGGGCAAGGTAAGGGTTTTAAGGGAAGGCAGCTAAGGTTGGAGTAAATGTTCTCAGGGTTTTCCCTCACTGCTGTGATGTTACAGCCATGACAAGCAGCTAGAAGTTAGAACAGTCTTGGGACTGCCAGAACTTACACTAAAGGGAAAAATTAACTTATGTTTAAATTTTGCTTCTCAACCTCTGCTGTGTGTGAAGGGTTGTTTTTTATGGCTTTCATCTCTATTTTCCTTTAGAAACCTCAGGAGAACTGTACACCCTTCAAATCTGTTTTGATGTGTTTTAAATACATGATATGGAGCACATCCACTCTCAGTAGGTTGCAGAAAGGGGCCATAAAATCATAACACATCTTTGGAGGGGTAAGCTTGTTTTTTATTTCCTAGAAGCATCAGCCAGGTTTACACCACGTTGTGTAGGAAGAACTGCAGAACAGGGTGAATGTTTCTGAGGGCTCAGAGACAATTTCATGTTTGGGGTAAGGCTGAGGTTAGCTGTGGAGCCTGTGTTCAGGCAGTAATTTGACAGCAGATATGTGCACACACTAGTGCAGCCTCTGAAAATCACAGGAGCCTGCTGAGTTATTGTGAGCTGGAGGAGCTTTTCTGTTTGTGGGCACATGGGTCTGCCTGCCTCACATTGTGTACACATAACTGAGACATAAAGGAGGTTGGCAAATTGCAGAACACTGATGGAAGGGGGGACAGGGGGCTGAAGAAGAAAAGTTAAGAGTTCATAGACAAAGGGCTCATGCCTAGTTGTGAATTCCTAGCAGGTACTTGGTCTTTAAATGAAAATGTTTGTCAAGCAACATACTGATTTAATGTGGGAATTGGATAGATATCTGCAAAGGTTTTTTGATTTGTGGTGTGATTACAAGAGATTTAACAGAGAAAGCAGTTTTACTTTCTCCCAAGGTATGTATTTGTTCATGTACCAAAACTATATAGAGCAGGCAGTATAGATGACATCACACAAAGTGAGACACAGATGATACATATAATGTTCCTACAAATTTGGACTGATTGTAAATAAGGCATATAATGTGATTTCTTTCTGGTGTCCAATCATACCATCAGCACCATTGGTGGATAATCCAGGGCCTTGCATCAGCCACACTTTGCTAAACCTGACTGCTGGTGTGTGCCCCCTGTCCCACAGACCCACTCCTCTTTTACCTGGGTGATGCACCTGGCATTTCCATTTTGAGCAGCCCCTTTCTCAGACCCTTCATTATGTTCTGTCACTGCTCTGGGACCTGAGTATCATGATGCAGTGCCTTGGCTGTGATCAGGCTGCACGTCTGTGCTGTGCCTGTCACTGAACTGCTGGGACACATGCATTCCACAGAGCACAGCCAGCAGCTCTGTCTGGGCTATGTGTAACCCCTTTTGGTGCCTGTCAGGAATGTAACAGGCTCTGCACAGCAGCTTGGTAGGCAGTCCCACTACCACACCTCTAGCTGATGCACAGGCTTGTAGTATTTTTAGATTGATCCCTCATTACAAGTTTGTTTTGGTTTATTTGATTTTTTAAACTTTCAAAAGCTTTTTCTTGGACCCTGAATCACTCCTATGCTGGAGCCTTGAGAGTTAGTTAGTAAGGACTCACAAGTTTTTGGTAGATGTGTGCAGAAAGTAGCTACAGGGTTGGTCATTCCTGTAAATCATTTGACTCTTCATAAATTTAATTCTGGACTTTTCCTTAAAAGCCCTCTCCCAAACTGGACACAAGACAATGGACACCAGCAGGCACAGCTCCCAGTGACTAGGATATTGTCACATATCCAAAGCCCTGGTGGGAGGAGCAGACATTAGGTCTGAATTCACCCTGGCAGAGAGATTTGGCTGAGAGAGAAGGAAAAGAAGGTCAAAGGCAGCTCCAAGGAAACGGCTTTGGTTTAAAATGTTTCATTAGAGTTTTCACACTGGAAATATAAAGCATGGGAGTACAATTACTTGACAGAGAAGCCACATTTAGTAACAGTCCTGTATACTTTCCATGCTCTGTATGAAAGGAGACAAAATATATCCCTGGCCACCTCAGCAAAATTATGGATTCCTCTTCATAAATGTGACTTTTTTCCAAAATATTTTACTTTCTTTGGAGTGTTTTAAAATCAGTATTGATAAAATATGTTCCTTTTTCAGTAAACCATTGCTCTCCATTCTATCCACATAAACTTTACAGGGCAAACTGGCTATATCTGAGCAGTGTATCAGTGTCAGTGCAGCTGGTAACACTTTTGGGATGCTCACCTCATGTTTTTTCCCTTCCTCTCTCTGTCTGTCTTTGATTTTTCCTGGTGTAACTCAATAAGGTAATCACAGACACCCTTTTCCAAAGGGTTAGTCTTTCTTTATTGATTCAACAAGTTCCCTTTTTGAAGATAGTTTTTATCTCCCACTTGGGCTTTGTTGCCTCAGGAAGTTTCACCTCTCCATGCTGGCAGGGTTGGGAGTATGGACTGATGAACATACCTACAAGTCCTGCCAGTGCAGGGCCATGGCAGATGTCACCTGTGAGGAGATAGGAAATGGGGTACCAGTATATCTTGTCCATGCTCTTCTTTTGCGGCATAGTTTGACCAAAGAACTGAGCAACTGAAATGTCACAGAGGAATATATGGTGTGGGTGGCTTTTTTAATGGGAAGCCAGGATTCATTTACGTTTGCATTTGTTTTGGTTTAAGTTATAAGCTAAAAATGTGGAAAGGCTTTGTCATTACATCTCAGTGGCAGTTTTCTTTATTCTGGCCTAGAAAGAAGGGTTTTCCAACAGACTGGCAAAACATGAGCACACACACAGTGCCCTGCAAAGGTAATTCCTTACCAGACCCTGAAACGGCTGAAGTACAGATTGTCAGTCTTGCACACTGCTAACCTCTGTAGCATATTTGTACCCAGGTTCCTTTGTCAGCACTTGGAATAATTTTTATGTTCTCCCCTGGCTGTGCTGGGCAGCGTGTTCACAGGGCCCTGAGTGCACCAGCTGATTCTGCAACCTCTTACCCCAGTCCTACAGGTCTGGCTGCCTGTGTTTGAGGTCTGTCATGATACAGTGGAATGTAATCTGGGATCAGAGTGCTGTGAAAAGAGCTGTCTGCCAAAGAGCTGGGAGAAGCCAGCTTCCATTGGGAGCCATGGCACAGAGCTGCCCTTGTCCTCAGTCCTCATTTGTGGTGGGCTGTAAGGGTGTTTGTGCCTGACTGTGGACCTGGCTGTGGCTGATCCTGACTTAGCTTCCTGGCTTGGCCTCAGACCTGGCACATCTCCATGGGCTCACTGATCTCCTGGCTGTATGTGGTCACTGTCACCAGACCTGCTCTGCTCTTCCTGCTTGGTCACTGTGTCTGTGTGCCCCTTTAACTGAGGTCCCTGCTGTCCTTGCTGCCAGCCCTGCACCCCTTTGCTCCTCAGGCTCCCCAAGCTCCTCTGCAGCTGCTGCTCTGCCCAGCTCCTGGCATGGACCACAGCACCTCCGTGTGTCTGAGACTCCAAGAGGGGATGGCAGTGATATGAGAGGCATTATTGCTGTGACAATAAGGAAGATGTGGCACTAGCTCTGCCTCCCTTCAGCCTCCTGAAAAGCCAAAGCGAAATTCAGGTCTGTCGGCACGAGCCCGGATGCCGGGAGAGCAGCCGGCAGGAGGAGCTCGCTGGACACTCCGCTGGGTCGTTCCCCGGCAGGCACAGACGCGTGTTTCAAGGACATCGCTTTAGATCTGCCTTCTTGAAACTTTTTTGCAGACAAACCACCAGCAGCAGAAGACAGAGGAAACTTCGTGTTATTGCAACAGTGCAGCCCCCGTGATTTATTTTAAACTTTTTTGAGACCTCTCAGCTTGGTGTCACCTTTATGCTTTTATCTGTCATTGTTTTAGATACTTAAGGTATTCAGGAAGATATTGAGAATGCCTTTTGGTCCCTAGAAGTGGCTCAGTGTTTTATTTTCCAAGAAAGCTAGTGTAAGATTTCTTGGACAGCATCCTAACCACGGAGTAAAGATTTCCAAAACAATGTTTGTCTTAGCATAAGAAGATATCCTCCTGGAGTCCTCATGACCTCTGAGGGGACCTGCAAGCAAAAAGCTCTGAAATGTATCAGTACCGCTCTGATTATTGGCCTGGCAAAGTTATTCAAACAGTTCTGCCTCCTTGCATGCAGTTCACCGTTGTCTTCTGTGAGAAGCGAGTACAGAGGACAGCAGTAGCTCTTTTGCACAGCACAGTGTTCTCATTAGTTAGGTGCAAAGTGTCACTCTGCTTCTTAGGGCGAGTCCTACAGCCCTAAATTTCACAACCCCCGTGGTTGTGCCTCTGCACCGCCTTTAAAAATAATTAAGATTTATTTTTTTAATTGGTGAATTCTTTACTTTTGTAAATCTGTCCCTCATTTAGTTACTAAATGGGAACTGGGTGCCTTCTGGTCCTGAATGTTGCTGTAATAATTATTTTGATTCTGAATGTGCCAGAAACTATTCTAATGCATATCAGTGTAAATTAAGTCAATAGAGATTCTTCAAATTTATCCTGGTGTTCAAGAGAATGGAATTCATGCACTTCAATTTACAGCTTATTAAGTGATCAGAATTAATGAACTCCCAATGACCTTTTCTGTTCTTGTTTACACGTTTTCTTCCTATTCACTCATAATGTACATGATTTAGAAAAAGCTGAGAGTTGAAAAGGCAGCGTGTGGGTCAGATATGTCCCATGGAGCACAGCATTGTGCTTCCGGCTTTAATCATATTTTCAAAGCTGAAGTGTAGAAATGGCACCTCTGTTGATGCTCAGAAACCCTCTCTGCATTCTGAAAGCTAGAAAAACATTTGTACTGAGGAACGGGGAAGGTGTTCTTCAGAGTCACTGGAGTTTCATAGATGCTGAACAGTCCCTTTTTTTTTTTCTTTGAGTTATTTTTCAATGTAGTACTATATTTCAGCCTGGAGGTTGGAAATAATACAAACTGTCAGATCCATCTTTCCTTTTATTCTGAGATTTGGAAATCACTTGGGATGTCACCAAGAAAACCTCATGTAAACCCTCTTTTTCCCAAGACCAACTGAGGCTTATTCCACTGTGATTCAGCTCAATGTTTGAATGATGAAAGTTTCCCTTTGATTTTCATTATGTCTAAGGTTAAACTTATGAGGCTTTGTGTTCATCTGGCCATTGTTTCTCTCTGACTTCATGGTATAGGACAACTTCTAAATGCTTCATCTGATCAATTACCAAAACTTCAGGGATTCCCCATTATTACTGTGAGAGACAACACCACTAATTTGTGAAAATACTAGGAAATCAAAAAGGGGGAATTGGGAACCAGCAGTGATTTAGATACCACTGCACTTGTAGGTGTGAAGCAACTGGGTGATGGCTCTGGCATACCAATACCTTTATCTCATCTCTGTCTATTGCTCTAGAAAAGTTACCATGTGAGCACACAGAAAGATCTGTCACCAGATAAATACAGGGCTTGTATGCAACCTCTGCAGAACTGGAGGGGAATCGAAATCCAAAGTTAGATGGAAAAAGAAACCCTGATGTGAGGGAGTTGAGGGTGCCCTGCTAGAGCAGTACTGTAAGCATGCACAGGAACCCTGACAGTGACATTTAGAGAACCCATTTACTCAGGGAATGGAGGTAGATGGGGCATTAAAATGCTATTGTAAGAGAGAATGAGGGATTCCTGAAGAGGAAAATGCTTCCATCACAGCAACACATACACATGCTTGAGGGCATGATATGCCGCAGACATTGCCAGAGGAGCTGAGAAGCTTGGGAAGGTGGCATATGAGGCATTTGTGCAGGGGGGGTGTGAGGCTTATGGAATAAATCCCTGTATGGGAGAGCAAAATCTTCGAAGGAATGGCTGTAGGTAGTGAACTGCCCACAAGAAATGAGAAATACAGGGCAGGCAGCCACCTCACCCTGAGTAACTCTGCTGATAGCTGTAGAGAGTGGGGGGAGCCATGGCAGCAGATGGGAGAGGAGGTTTCAAGCCATGTGGGCTGGTTCTGGCCATGTATGACTTGCTGGAAACCAGAGAAACTGGTTGGTAACTCAAGCAGGCCAGCATGGAGCCCAGGGCTGGACAGAGCTCCGAGCAGAGCCACACAAGCAGCTCACCCTGAATGTGGTCCCTGCAGAGAGCTGGAACTGCTGTCTGGCTGCTCCCCTCTGTGCTGGTGCATCTCAGGGGCAGCTGGGCACTCCCTGTGCCTGAAGGGACCATGCAGAGACAGGTAGTCCCTGGAAGCTGATGTATTCCTAGTTGTTTTTACCTCTTTTTGCTTATGTACTTGCATACCAATGTTAAAAGATGAGAGAGACCCTCAAAGGCAAGCATAGAGAAGTGACACAGTACTCACCGAGGATTTGTAAAAATGGGGTGAGGAGAGCCTATGGTTGCATCCAAAGAAGGCAGAGCATGCTGGATTCACAGGACTCAGCTTTAAGTACAACTGACATAAAATTCCACTTGAACAACAAATGTGGCTTAATATGAGTTTCAAGTACTGCTCTTTTTCTGAATTTGTTAGCTTTTTTCTTCTTCTCTTCTTAGTGCTGAGTATTCAGGTCCACAAGACAGCAACTTAACAACAGTGCTAGTATTTGCAAGTTCTGTTTCTTTAAAAAGTTCGTAACACTTGTCACAGTACCCTAGTAAAGCTCTTTCTGCTGTGCTATCTAATCCAAAGTAGTTTGTATCAGATTTATGTTCTGGCAACTCTGTGATAAACTTGGACTCTACCACACTGCAAACACAAAAGATTACTTAAACTTGTTGTTATTGAATTTGAAGGACTCTTTTGTTTCATGGATCCACACCCTCGTACCAAGTTTGTGGTCCCCAATGGCTCTGTACCTTATACATTTACAAACTTAGGCAAACTGGAATGAAGACATTTCCACCAGTGACAATTTATTATTTTGATAGATTTAGCCTAGGTTTTTTTGTTAAGATTGTACATGTCAAAAAACACAGTAGAAGATAGCAAGTATTGGAGAATTCAGTGAGGTCTGGTATTTTGACCAAAGAGTCCTTGAGATATAAAAGTCAGGTTTTCCCTCTCTCACGTAAGTCTCCTTTAACCTGATGTCTCAATTCATAAGGCTGCCCTGAAACTTTGGGTCAGCCTGGTAAAGTTCCTAGAGAAAAACAGTTGTGCAGAAAATTATCAGACTCTTGATTCCCCTGGTGTGAGGCCTTGCAAACTTGAGCCTGAAAACATAAAAGACTGAAACTGATGTCAGTCACACCCTCAACACAAAGATTATAGGTGTAACCAGAGGAGGAATTCATCACAAAATCTCTCTGATCTGAAGTCAAGCAGAGCTCTTGGAAACAGCTGCCAAATACCCAAGGCCAGAGACCTCTCATCCCAGGGTCAGTTCATCACCTGGATTATCTGGTGCTCAAAAGCTTCTTCTATCCCCAGTTTGTGGAAAGAGGAAAGCTTTCTGACATCCTTTGCAAAAATTGGAAATGTTTTATTTGTGGATTGTGTTTGGTGGGTATTTCGGTTTTTGGTTTGGTTTGTTGTTTTTTTTAATGTTACAATGAATCAACATTTGCCTGAAGGAATAGTAATTCTTTTACTATGACTCCAGGAGAAAAAGATATTTACTATCTCTGCACTTCCAAGTGAGAAATTCACCTTATAACAGCAGGTGTACCTTGAGGTTGCAACTAACAGTAATTAGCATCTCTAATAGTACAATGGTCTGTACTGTCTGACTGCCCCTGGAGCGAAAAATCAGTTCAATCATTTATAATTCATCTTTAAATTACTTGTCTTGAAAAGGCTATCTATTACTAGTGTACGTTGATCTATGTTGTTTCTGTACTCATGACCATCACTATTTTGCGTGTTCATTGCCTCATTCCACTGACACTTGTAAAACATTCATGAAATTCGGGGGTTTTCTTCTAGTGTTATGTCCCAAATACATGACTAGCTCAGTGGGACTCTGGTGGGGGGTGACTCTGCATTACTCTGAGACTTGCTGGAAGTCCAGGCGTGCAGAGGCAGCAGCTGAACTGGGCAGGGACAGGCAGAGGACACAGTGAACTTCTCAGCTGGGTTTTGGTTTCCAGCCCCATGCTCTGTACTGTTATGTTCTGCTGTGAGAATCCTCTAGTTCTTCTTCCCTTTGGGTCTTTAAAGCTAGCAGATGGAAATCCAGCTCAACTTTCAAAAACTCTGAATAATTTATTAAGAACAAAATTGTTGGGTCTGAGAGCTGGTTCCTTTCTCTCTTTCTTTCTCCTTTTCTCTCTGCAAACTGCCTTTCAAAACCAAAGTTTCTAATTACAGGTCAGGGAGGCAGGTTTAATCACACAGCAGAGCCCTTGATGCAGCATTAGAGAGTGTTATTTATACACCTGAATTAATAGGGATGCAGCATTTCAGTTGAGAAGAATAAGGTGGTTTTCAATTTCACTCCTTTTATGTGAAACAAACCACATCAGATTCACTGGGCTTTTTGACCTAAATTATTGGGATTCTGAGTAACTAGCAAGTAGCTGCTGTGCAGAGCTAGAGAAAAAAAAAAGCAAGAATAGACAAGAGAACTGCTTACATAGCAGAGGAACAACAGAAGCAGGGTGTATTAGAAAAGGCTGGGAGGGAATGGAAAGAGGAAGCCATTGGGAAAACTGAAAGGGTAGAAATGCACATAACACATGCCATTGTCTATCCCAAGGAAAACTTTTGGAGAGAGGTGGCATCCACAGAAACTGAAGGGCAGTGTCAGTCTCTTGGCACACACTGAGATACCTCAAAATATTATGGTACATTTAGGGCCAAGAATAGGAGAGATGGAGGTGAAACATGAAGGATGTGAGGGGTCCCTGTTGCAGGGAATGGGATCCCTCATCACTTACAGTCACCATCAACTTTTGCTGGAGGTATTTGTTCTGTGGTACTGAAAAGAAGTGGGGAATCCTGGACAGAATTGTTCCTGCAGTGCTGTGAACTCCAGTGTGACTGTTATACAACAGCACAGAGATTCATTCTCCCTGTTAGTTTGGAAATGAAACTCACATTCACTGTGGACTTTCATCCAGTTTTATCCTTGTATCTAGCTTGTGTATTTTGGCTTCCTGTTTGGTTTCTGCTTAGGAAGTCTGTGAAAATTTCTAGGAGCTTTCCGGACATTTTTTCAGGGTGAAAAACTGGGCTCCTGTGCCTATGCATCTAATTCTTTAAGTTGTGGAACACACTGAGTTGACTGAGATCCTGACTGGCATTGTTTGGGCTCTGAGACAGGTTTGTTTATCTCCCACTTGGCAGCTGTGTTGGGCCACATGACGGGCAGGGGGTCCCCAACTCCAGGCTATTCCTTCTGGCAGCAGGTTTTGGTTGTGGTTCATGGATGGGTCACCTGTCCCACAACATGCCCTGCAAAACTGAAATACCTGCCACATAAAAATCCCAGACTGACAGAGGGGCAGGATTGCTATGCTTCAAAATAACTAAAATGCAGGTTCTGGGGTATGGAGCAGAGAACAGCAGCAAGGGTACCAGATCTTATGCTCAGTATGTGAGACTTGGCATGCCTTGAGCTCCTAGAGGCTACATTTTGCTGTAAGCAGTAGATTCTTAGAAACTGTACCCAGCAGTCTCTAAGCTTAGCTAAGAGACAGATGTATGCAACACAGTCAGTACCTATATGATATATTACTTAGGGAAAAAAAGGTTATCTACTTATGTAAATTTACATTCAATCCCAAGGTAATTTTTTGTTTCATATACTTAGACTGTGAACCCTGTCCCCATGTGTGTCTGCAAATCATTACCACAGTGCTGGAGCAGTGTGTGCAGGGAATAGGAACTGATTCACCAGGTCCAGAGCATCACAGTGCTCTGGCCATTGAATCTCTCAGCATGTGTCTCCAGCAGTGTGTCAGGATCCAAAACTGGGCTGCAGGCTGGATGGAAACTCAGCTGCAGAAAAGAGGTCAGAAGCCTGAGAGAGCAGGCAAAAGGGTTCAGCAGAGAAAGATGGAAACACTGTTCCCCTGGACACGGTGGGAGCAGCCAGCTATGCTTCTCAGGCTTTGCATTGCCAACAGGAGGTTTTCTACCAGGATGCCAGGGAGGAGGATGTGAGGTCTGTGTGCGCTCTCCCTGTGACATCCCTGTTATTACTGTCACTTGCAGGTGGCTGACACCCACCATGACAGAGGCAACCGAGGGTTTGGTGTTGTGCTGTACCAGACAGCTTGTCTCATGTGTGACAGTCAGGCTGCCCTTCCTGTGGGAGGAGATTTAGAGAGCTCTGCTGCTTATTGGTATGTATGTGGGTTTTCTCCTCCAAAAATAGCTGCCTGTTGAAGTGGGAGTATTTCAGAAGGGGAGACGATTAGCAGTGGTGACATGGATGGTCATATTTCAGGGCAAACACCTGTAAATCGGTCTAAGCCTGTAAGTAGCAACCTATTAAACTGAGTTCACCTCAGCAGTACTCGCCCTGTGTCTGCTTGAGAGGGCTGGATCCAGTTACCCAGCCCTCAGAGTACAGCTGCTGCTCCAAGCTCAGCCTTTCCCCATCTTCTGTACCACTGCAAATGGAGCAGCTATGGATGTTAACAGCTGACAAGACAAAACACATTAAAGAGGTGATGACATCTTTTTAATACATCATCTGTATTTCTACTTCTCTCTTATTTCATTTCTGGCCCCTTTTGGAGCTCTGAAATGCTATTCCTTCTTGTTTTTATGGGCTTTTTAGCAGAGAAATTCTTTTAACATTAGAGATGTTAGATCGAGTCTTCCCGTGCTGTCCCTTCTGTTGAGCAGAAAAGCTGCCAGCAGGGGTGTGTTGCCTGGTTTTCTAGAGGGGAAGCACACAGCTGTTGTAACATCCCATGCTCTTTCCAACCCGCAGGTGTGCAATGAGAAATCAGAATATTAATTTGAATCCTCTGTTATTGCCACTGGCTTCTGGTCTTTCAAAAAGACTTGACCGTGTGAAATTTCTGAATGAACTGCTGCAACTTCCCTTTTGCATAACAAAGTGCTAGGAGCATGTTTCCTATAGATACGTGGCTTAACCACAAAGTATTAGAAGTTACTCTGTGAGCAAACATTCTGTACCTGTGACCTGGCAGTGAAAATGTTACAGGGTCACAGAGCTCCATCCAGTTCTCTCAGCAACTTCCAGAGTGATTTCTGACTTTGCACTATTTTGTCCTTGGGTTCCACTCTTCCATGTTCTTAGAAAATAACAACACCTCACCAAGGCTCTGAAGACATGTAAGATCTTTGTCTAGTTTGTGTGTGCAACTGAGATTGCATAAGGAAAGTATCCTTGATTTTTCTGATATTTAAATATTCTGTTAGTCGCTCTCCTTTTTGTATTTTACGTGTGTGTGTATATATATATGCACTTTTATTTAACTTACTTTATCTTACTTAACTTATAATCTATGATGAACCTACAAAGTTCTTAGGAGTCACTGCTTCTTCAGGTCAGCTACATATACCCTTCTCCTAAGAAAATGAAAAATCAGCATTCAAAAAAATTTGCATACAAATAATTCAAAGTGAATATCATCCCTTGTTTACAGATTCAGAAAGTGAGATTTCAGCAAGGATTTATACATATAAGAGAAAAATAGGAGTCAAATGTTATATAAGGATGTTTCTGTATCTATGTGTCCTGTGTTTTCAGTAAGTGTTCAGAGATCTTTCTGGCTTTGGAATTTGGGAATTACTGAGAACAATCACTGTGCCTCTGAGATGCTGCATTCATCCCTTCAGGATTGTGCTGATAGTCACTTTCCTTGCTGAAACACCTTGCCCTAGTTTCCTTCCAGGAACTAAGAGTGTTAATTTCTTAAGAAACTTTTGCTAATTGTAATGTAAGCAGTCTGGGGAGAGGGGAAGACTCAGCTGTGAAAGATCTAGTTCTGCTTGTACAGAACAACGAAGATTTGGCTGTGTCAAAACCCTGTTCCCAAATTTTCTCTAATGTTTTTGGGAATGACTACATTGCTGTGGGAAGCACTGTTGGCCTGGGTGAGTTGCTGGCATAAAGCTGTTAATAAAAAGTGCACTCTGTGCCATTGCCTGGGTAAAGAACATTTCATTTTCTAGTGGGCATGAAGAGTTGTCAGTGTCATTGAAATTTTGTAGCTCTGAATAGTTGCTGTAAATTTCATCTGGGCAATATCCTCAATTGTGTTAGATATAATTACATTCAAAGTTCTTTTTAATCATTTATTTGGAACATGTCCCAAGATCCAGCAGTTTTGGATTGGGACAGAAATTGAATTATTTATTATCAATTAGAGGTTGTCAGAGCCTTTGACACCACGTTGAGCTGGCATTGTTTGGTATCTGTATTAATGATCGTATAGATAAAAGCATGAAATTATTGGTTGGAAAGCTTTTATTCTAGGCTGAGAAGGCTAGTTTGCATACTTGGCTGGATGCTTCCCTACACTCACTGTCATTATGGTTCTGTTTAATCAAGTCAACGTTGCCTTTGGAATTGCTTGCCCATAAATTGATGAATTGAGTGTAAGAATAATTCCCCCTAGATTGAACCCAGTTGTGACTTCCCTTGCCATCCCAGCCCAGCACATTTAGACTCTTCTGCTTTGGCTGTGGTCTGCTGCAGACCCTGGAACAATCTTTGTCACATCTGTTCTTTTCTTAGAGGAACAATTTATTGTTGGCTGTTGGTGCTATGGCAATGCTGGATGCTGAGCCTTTGTTCCCCCAGGTGAGGGGATGGAGCCTGTAGCCTCACAGGTGTTCCTGAGCTCTCTCACAGCTCTCTTGTGCACCCTTCTCTCATCCATGTCAGTTTTAACAATAATTTTTCTTATTGTGCTTTGGGACTTTGCAAGAGACCTCAGCTTAAGAGGGAGATCACATTACAGAGGAGCATAGTGTGGTCCCAGAAACATCACTGCAGAAAGGAAAACTGTCATGGAATCAGAGCAGAGGGGCACGGAGAAGATGCCACTTGTCTCCTTGAGTGGCTGAGGAGAGAGGATGCTCATGTGACACTGTCTCATCCCCCGTATCTTCTTGATTTTGTTGCCAAGGTTAGTTTAGCCTTAGTGGGAGAAAGAAGGGGGGAAAGCCTTTCTGAGGACATACTTGCACCATTTTTTGTAGCAAATAGATATTTTTTCTGCCTACACTCTGAGCTGCTGGAAGCTGTGTGCATTAGCCCTGTACAGAGACTGATCCAACATATTACAGGATGTGATTTGAGCAAGGTTATAAGAAGTTACATGCTAGATCTGGGGAGAGAGTGGAAACTTCTCATATGATAACAACAATAATTCATAATTCCCTCACGAGTTCTACTCCCCATTGGAGTCAGTTTCCAGTGTCTTCTGAGAATTCCAGTTTCCTGAAATTTTTGTAAATTTCTCAGTGGGATCACTGATCTGGGGTTTTTCATCCTCTGATTTTCTTTTTCCTGCCTCACAACACACTTATCAAAAGCAGGGTTGTCCTACTGTCACAAGGAAATTTTTTGCATACACTTTTCCAATTATTTCATTGCAGCAAAGGAAACTGGGACTAGAGAAAGAGAGAAATTCTCATTTTACTGGGAAATGCTGAGATTTCAAAACCATTCCAGAGTGTATCACATTTTAGATAAACTTCCTTACAAAATTAAACTCTGAAAACGTTTTCTTCTTTTGATCGGAGCAGTTCCTTGTTCCTCTGATTGCAGTGTCTTTAAATGGAAAAAAAAGTTATTCTATATAGCTTCATCTAAATTTTTATATAATTCTATATCTTTTTTTATTTTGGAAGGCTTTTCTCAACTATGTCCAGTATATCAAAAATGCCAAAATAGGCCTTTTTGACATTATTTAAATACCTCATTAATTTTGTTAAACAGAGAAATCGTAAAGTTTTTCAAAAGAGTTGGGCTTCAACAAACATTTTTTCTTTTAGCATTCATCCACACACAAACACTCATTATCTAGACAAATATTTTAATACTATGTAACTCTCATTCTTTTCAAATTGGTGACTGTGTGGTAAGAAGTACCTCTTCCAGTGATGTCACTTGGAAAAGCCGAAGCTGCACGTGTCCGACCTCTGAGGCTCAGTACTGACTTCCACAAAGGAAAGTATGCAACACAGAATTCCTGGAACAGACCTCTCTTGAAGTATATGCTTTGTATCAAAGACGCTATTTCTCAAGGAAAAAAAAAAACAAACCAAAACAAAACCCAAGCCAACCAAAGCCCAGCCCATAACAACAAATCAACAAAAATAAAGGCACTTTTGTTATAAATCAGCTTTTGTCTTGACTTGCAGAAGGTGCAATGGCCCCTTCATCTGCTCAAATCCTTCTATTTAGAAAAAAAAAGAAAAAAAAGAAAGTGGGAATGGAACTGCGGTATAATGCGCCTCAAACCCTGCAAGCAATCCTTTCCCAATCTGGTAGTGATGTTTTTCATCCTCCAGCCTCCCTCTGCAGAAGCTGACAAGCAGCAGCAACTCTCAACTGAGGCAGACTTGGGAAATGACTAATTAAACAGTGATTGCAGGATTGCTTCCTGCCCTGGGTATCAGACCACAAGGGTGAAGCTTCATACAGATGGAGTGAGTGCAGGAAGCGGTGCTGTGCATACTTCCACAATGGGGGCATTATGGAGACATGCCCCGGAGGCTGCCGGAGACTGCGCTCAATGCATCCTGATACCATCGGGGAATGGAGTACCTGCTAGTTCAAAGCGAGCCTGAATGCAGGTTTTAATCCTTTCTGACAATTGTTGAGAGGAAATGGCCTTTCCTCTGACCTTATCGTTGTAAACAACAACTAGTCATCAGGTTTGTCCTGCTGAGGGAGTAGTCAAGGTCTATGCAAGGATTTTACTTCATACTTTTTTTCTTCTTTGATTACAATGGTTTAATTCTCTAGACCTGAAATGCATTCTCACCCCTTAATATACTGACTTCATGTACATTCTTTCTTAATTATTGAGTCCATACAGCTTGGCCTGGTTCAAATTAGCTCCTTGGAGCTGTGGGCAGACATCCCATGGCCAGTTTCGGTACGAAGCCCTGTGGTTGTTTTTATGATGGGCTGTTGAGAGATGCCTTTTGCATACACCAGTATCCCCAGAACTGGGTGTGAGACAAGCTGACAAACTCTTCCAGCATGACAGAGCTATTTTCACACTGGCCAAGAGGCAGGATGGGGAATTGCTGCTGGGCACCATTAGTGTGGCACTTTTAATATGATAGAAGGATGCAAACACTTCTGGAATTGCAGAGGTGGGTGGATTTATCTCTGTGGATTCATACAGCTTTTAGAGCTAGGACAATACAGATGACAGAGGAAACGAGACAGCAGCTTTTGCTGCTCCTGGAGTTCAAGCAAACTGTAGACAGCTGGACAGAGCGACAATGCAGTAGAGGGCTGACCTGCTGCACTGAAACTATTTCGGAGTGATGAAATCCACTTTCCCCCAGATCTGTGCAGGACTTTGCCTCTGGCAGGGCCCCAGTATTGAGATGCACATCACGGTGGCCACATGTAAGCATCCCCTTCCCGTTTGCTGCTCATCAGGTGCTAAGTGGTGTAACAGAGATCTGCTGTCAGAGCCTTTCTGAAAGGGAATTTGCAGAGCCATTAGGAGGGCACTTCTGTGCCTGGTCATAGACCTTGGCAGGGTATAGGAGGTTACTGATGGCTTTGTATGAATGGTTTTTTTAATTCGAGTGGAGTTTATGGGTAGCACTCACATGTCTGCTCTGTGGTCCCCTGTTCTAAGACAGAGAGCAAGCCAGAAGAGATTTCTCCCTTGCACTGCACAGCCTGACTGATCACTGCAAAATGAGGGATGGGCTAAACAAGTCAGTGTGCCTAAGCTCTCTGCAAGTCACAGCTTTTTTTTTACTGGAAAAAGGGAACATTCCTTCCCTAGGTAAAGACGATGAATTGTAATCTTTTTTTGTTGTCCCAGCTGACCCAGCCTAATATCTGCTTCTCCAGCTTGTAAGGACTCTTGCTACATGCTTGACAACAGAAATGTGGTGTATTTGTAGCGGGCTGGAAGTCACTGTGTATAGGTCCAGAAAATCCTGTAGTGAAAATCCTGTAAGGGTCTGCAAATGAGAACTGGTTAAAAGCCACTTTCCTTGGATTTGTAGAAATGTCTGAGCAGGCTGTGGTAGGCTAAAGTGAAAAGTAGATTTTCATAGAGAGGATGTCTGGTTTCACAACTGTGAGCACCTGTGGTAACCTTGGGCTTTGTTTTGTGTAACATATTTGGGAACAAAGAAAAAAGCCTGAACACTGCAGAGAGCAACCTCTGAGCACCACATACATCCTCTGCCAACTGAATGATCAAGGTCAGGGTCTCAAGTGGTGAAGTAAACAGAGCTGGATCTGCCCTGTGCTTTGTCTCTGGCACCCACATGTGCTGTGGCCAAGAACAGGCTGTGCCCAAGGCATGGGTTTCTCTAATTTTCATCAGGATGTGGGGCTGTGGGTGGAAGAGGGTGTTATAGTAAACATTTGCAGTCTGTCCTGTAGCCATGCGAAGTTGTTTTTCTTGCTCCATACCAAAATGAGTTGGAATCACTTTGCTTCCAGTTTTGTTCAGAAAACAACTATGCAAGGCTGTGGCACATGTGTGCCAGTGGGTCTGAGAATTAAATAAGTGGGAAGGATCTCAAGAAGATCTGATGTGATATGCCCGAACAAATTTCCTTTCCTGGGGACCGGCCCCGGGTGGCAAGGTTGTGTAACTGGACTGCTGGGAGATCTGGTTGCTGGCTATGGTGTGTACTCCGTAACTTGCAGGAGGCCAGCAACTTGGTGGGGCAGTACCACCATCCCAGGTGTCTTGTAAGTGCTCTCTGCATCACCTGTGCACTGTCTGCATCAGGGTCACATTGTCACAAGAGTGGAAGAAAGGCTATTAGAGGAAGTATTCCCCTTTCAGTTGGGATTAACATAGTATTTTGTGAGAGAAATGCTCTCTGTCTATCCCACCCCTTCTCCCCTCTGAGATGTACTTGTTTACAGGAGGTAGCTCTTTGCATTGTTGTGGTATTACCTGTGCTAAGGAGAATCACAAAAAGCTCAAGCACATATTGATTCAGTAGTGGGAGCTGTTTCAGCAGTGATAAAATGGTGCCTCTCCCTCAGTTATGGAATACCTGTCAGGTTTTCTCTTTCCACCCTGAGGTTCCCTTTAAGACTTTTTG
This sequence comes from Drymodes brunneopygia, assembly GCA_013400955.1. Classification (NCBI taxonomy): domain Eukaryota; kingdom Metazoa; phylum Chordata; class Aves; order Passeriformes; family Petroicidae; genus Drymodes; species Drymodes brunneopygia. The sequence continues at coordinate 538,617 of VZTZ01005662.1, read as the reverse complement.
AATTATTTCCTCCGCTTTATAGAGCTGTAACAAAGGATGAGTGGCTGGATCACTGTGCCAGCTTTACCTGAGTAAAAGGGGCCACAGACAGGCTGAAAGGGCTCCTGTCAGCAGGCTACTAATTGCATGTGTCCATCAGCAGGTTGTCCTTCTACCAAAGAATGTTATCTTGAGATGAATCCATAGGCAGCACAGAAGGATCTTGTTGAGAGAGGCAGAGCAGGGAGCTGTAGAGTGCTGCTACTTATTGGAATGGTGTCTTCACAGCAGGTGCAGGAGTGAAAGAGCAGCACCAGCTATGTGAGAACTGCTCTGCCTTGCAGTGATCGTGTTAAGAGGGAGTACACTTTGCTTTCCTTCCTCACAAGGGATCACTTGCATTGTGTTTTGCACTGCTTTGCAATATTTCTGGAAGTCTGCAGTAACTGCTTGGAATTCTGTGGGGAATTAATGCTGCTTTTCCTGCTTCTTTTGTCCGTGCACATTACACCATGCACTGTGTGTAAAGAAGAGCAATCTTTGTTTCAGAGCTTAATTAATGCCGTAATGGACTGTCTTGGCAGTNTTTTTTTTTTTTTTTGCACAGGAGCAGCCCATTTTGCTGTTCTGCACAACCCAAGTTCTGGAGTTGTCTAAGTTTTCTTCTACAGTTCAAACGTTACCTGTGGCCTGTCTTGAAAGCTTCTCACTGAGGCCAGGGTAAAGGGCAATTACTTTAAAATATTTGCACGTGGTAAGACTTCTTTCTGATCTACTGAGAAATAATCACAATCACTTCCAGATTCTTTGACTCAAAGAAAGCGTCACCTGAGCTGACAAGGTCTCATTCTCTATATGTTATATATTGTAATTAGGATGTATATTGCCATCAGCACCCCGACACCTCAGGAGAACATGAGCTGAGGATTTTGCTTGTCTGCCCTTACTGAATGCATGTGAGTCTCATGAATATTTTTGAAGCAGGTCAAATACTTGCCTTTGCAAATCTACAGAGGCCTTAACTAAAGCAATCCTTTGAGCAGAAGTGAAGGTGGATTTCTCCTTCCTTACAGAAAGGCTCAAGGAACGACAGAATAAGTGTGAAGGGGTAGGTAATGTCTGTGGAGTGAGTTGTGGAGGGGAGGCTCCTATTCATTCAGGTGCAGATTGGCACTTAGCACATGTCTGGGGGCAGTGGAAGAGCCAGGCAGGACTGGGACAGCAGTGATATACTCGATATGGAGATTGAGACGCTTCCCAAAAGCAAGTTTGCTGATTATATGGCAGCAAACAACTTGCTGTTAAGAGGTAGGGTAGAATCCTCTTTACATCATTAAATGAACACATCATGAACATTATTACCCGTCAAAGCATCACATGTGATTCTGTGGGGAGGTGGGGAAAACAGGGAAACTGAGGCATGACACCCACTTGATGCCTCCAGAATGAGGCAGAAGAAATCCCAACACTGCTGAAATTCAGCTTTTGTGAAAAATGGTTTGTGGGATCCTCTTTAACCTGCCTACACGGATATGCCGGAACCCCCAAAGGAGAGGGCTGGGTAAAGAAGCAGGGTGTGAAGTGCAATTCAGGTGGAGTGATGTTGAAAGCGGATAAGGCTACAAATCCTATCCTTATCACTTCAGATCCTGACTGCCAAAATGTCTGGTCAAATAGAAGTCCCACTGATTGGCTGAGACACAAGACTACTGAGGACCCAAGAGGTCCTGAGCTCAGTGTAAATCCTGGGAATAGAAAGAGGTGTTGACAGAAGAGCTTGCTGTCTGCCTGGGCAGTCTGAAACATCTGTTCCATGAGGACTGAGAAACCTGTATTTAGCTGTTTGTGTCTTTGGATGTTGAAAGTGGGCAGGAATTTTCCTGTGCTATTGAACCAAGGCTACATCCATACTTAGGACCAGGGTTCATGCTATTTCCTTGAGCTCATGCTGCCATTCACTGACTTATACTACTGAAGCTCCTTGTCATGGTTTGTTGCAGCTTGATGCTAACTCTGAGCAAAAGCCTGGTGAGATCACAAACGTTGCCACATTCATTAAAGTTCCCTCCTCCTAAGACACATGCAGGATCACTAGTCCTTTTCCTACACTCATGATGCTCAGGGGGCTGGAGCTGAGCTGCTGCAGCCCTGTCCGCTTGGGAATGGAGTTGTTTACAGGAGGGGAAAGCATGTGTTTTGGTGGAGGTGTGGAGGAGGCAGATGTCCTGCCTCCTGTTCCTCAGCAACAAGGAGGTTTCTCTGTTCTTCAGGGCTACATACATCCAGCTAGACTTCTTTTTAGAAAAGAGACAGAATAACCTCTGCTCCAGCCTCAATGCAGGAAAGCTTGCCCCCAAACTCTCTCTCCTGTTACTTTGCTTGGTGATGCCTTCGAGCCAGGGAGGACCTTTCCTGTAAACTGCACAAGAGGAGGCCTGTCACTGTGAACTCTTGCATAGTAATTAGAGGAAACAACTTTGGGCTCCCACCACTGGTTATGCAACAGGGCTGAATTGTTTGTCACCACACAAGCCAGCACCAGCACGCTGGTGTCTCTGTTCTGAAACCCCTCCTTTGCCTCCATCCCCTCTCTTGGCATCTGCTTTGCCTTTCTCCTTTTCTGTCCCACAATCAGCTCCCAGGTAAATCCTGTCTGGGACATTTTGAGGGAAATTGTAACTTCACAGCAGAAATGGCCCCAGTTTCCAAGGCTACTCTCCCCTCACCCTGTTCTGAACTCTGCCTCGTTCCCATAGAAAGTTGCCCGTTAGTCCTGTCAGCAGCTGCTGCAGGAGCATACCACCTCCAGAGAAGTTGTCCTTCACTGGACTCTTTATTCCTGTAATGAGCAGGCAGGGGGCCACCAGTGGCCTGTGCTGCAGCCCCTGAGCAGGGCCCTGGCGGTGCTTGGGCAGGGCAGCGCGTCCAGCAGAGCTGCTCTTGAGTGAGTGAGGGGGTGGTTGTGCCTTTCTACCTTCCCAGGGAGAAAGTGGGCTTGGGGCTCCTGGGAGGCGCATGGAACGGGAGGCTGAAGTGCTGATGGGGCTGCTCTTGGGGGTTTTTTGGCAAGTGGGAAGGTGACAAGTGAATAAGAAGGACACGGCATTTTATTTAATTAGAAAAACCAAACTCCCTAAAACTAGCCTCCGAAGGGCCTCCGTTGTCATCAGCTGCACAAAGAGCTGTGACAAATGAAAGGAACTGAGCAGAGAAAAGGCTGCTTTCTCTTTGTGTCTCTTTCCCAGCTTCTGTTTGCTTTGCTGTCTCCCTTGCTCCCATTGATCAGGCATGTGGAAACATTCCTCCTCCTGCACTCCCATTGTGGCCGCCTGGTTGCCAGGCTGCCGTTGGCTTGAATAACTTCACTAAGCCAGGCCTCTCCAAAACCATGCCATCCGGCACGCTGGATGCAGAGCCAGACACTGCCCTCCCATCCTCCTCCCCTCCCTCCCCCCTCCCCAGCAGCACAGGGGTGCAGTGAGAAAATGTGCCAAAGAACAAGGGAGGTAACGCGGAGCCCCAGCTGTCCCAATGCGGGGGAGAAGCACAATCTTGCCCTAAGAAAATAGGAGCAGCAAGGAGGGGACAATGGCCAGCCTGGGTTGCTGCCTTAAAAAGAAGGTGGGTGGTGGTGGTGAGGGCTGTTAGCCCAAAGTTTCTGAGCAGAGAGGAGACAAAATGGTATGTTTCCCAGGGATACAAGCTAGTAAAGCACAGTGAGGTAAACCCCAGCTTTGTTTCCCATGGAGGAGAGAGGTGGAGAGGACAAAACAAGAGGCAGCAGGCGGCTGGCTGGGAGCAATTCATGGCCAACTCTCACTGGCTGTGCCACAAACATGTCCTCACAGTGCACGGGGCACCTTGGACCAAGCTTGCCACTGCTGCTGGCTTGTGCAGCACCTCTTGTTGAGGTGACACCACTGACTGGTGCAGGTGACAGCTCTGGAACAGAGTGTGGCTGCATTCCTGGAGAGAGTTCAGGGGCAGGCCAGGATCTGTACCCCCAGGACTTGCTCCAGGGGTTAACTTGGGGTAGTTCTGGTGCTGAAGACACTGGACTAGAGCATTAGCCAGTGGCCCAGGGAGCTGGGGGGCTTGTGCAGAGGGACTGACACCCGCCTGCAGTCCTGCTGCCTACAGCCATTATTATGCCAAATACGAGTCTAGCCTATTGTTCTTAATGCTATTTTTCATCGGTGAAATAGCAGTAAGCAATCTGTGCTTTCAGACATGCTTTTGGCTCAGCACGGCCAGGGTTGGATCCTCAGATGGTGTAAAGAAGCCCTGACCCATCAGCTCACAGCATCACCTGTGACCCCCATTTAGTGTTCACCCTGCTGGTGCTCTGTCCCGGTGCTCTGGATCAGAGGAGCTCTATGACCGCGGGCTGAGGCTGTGGCCAGGCAGAGGATCCTCTACAGGTGCCACCAGGCCTGTCCACAGGGGTGGCCCCTGCATCCCAGGAGGTGGAGGGAGATATCCTGGGGCAGCTGAAGCCTGAGCCGGGCTGGGTTTGCTTTGCAGAGAAGTCCTGGGTTTGCACCGGGTTTGTGCTTGTTTGAAGGGCAGGGACTGCTGAGCTCAGGTGATTAACATAACAATCCCGGAGCTCTGCCTTCATCCTGCGGCTAAAGCCTGGTTTGCTCAATCCAATTTCCAGCCTCTGCCCTTTCTTTAGCAGGCTAATTACAGCGGCAGGACAGTGGAAATGACCTTCTTAAAGTCACAGTGCCCCTCATCTACTTACCTGTCAAAACACAGGAGACAGAGCATTGGTATCATTCAGAGAAATAACGTTTAGATATAATGAGTGAATGTACCAAAGTGCAGCGCTCTTCCCTGAAGTTCCCAGTGGGAACTTGTGCGTTGCTACCAGTAGTGAAGTGCATTTGTAAAGCTTTTTCCAAGCAAGGTCCACTGACCAGCAGAGCAATGGAGGTGCAGGCTTCAGATTTAAAGAAGAGTAAGTGTGCACTATTACACTGATAAATGTGCAAATGCTATCATCTCACACAGAAACTTGTGAGGGCACTGGGCTGGAAAGCTTCTGCAGTGCTGGCTTCTCTCATTAGTCATCCTAGCCTCATTCTGTCTGTAACACACACAGAGTGCCTGGCTCCAGTGCAGCTCTGGCCTCCTCCTGCACAAACTTGGATGTGGCCTGTGGGCCCAGAGAAGCTGTGAGTGCTCTGATGGCTGGTCCTGCAGGTACTACAGCCCTGGCATGGGCTGGAGCAGGAGCCTGTGTGTGGAGCCTGCCTGGGGGCTGCAGCTTCAAATGAAGCAGCATGAGAAGCTGCAATCTGCAGAAAACCCTTGGGCTCAGCACACGATGCTGATGTGGTCATTGACTGAGCAAAGGATGGGTGGTCCCAGCGTCCTTGCAAGGGCTTGTCCACTGGAGCAGAAACAAGTGATTTGCAAGGGTGGCAGGGCTTGTTTCTGTTTGAACATTCTGACCAGCTTTGTAAAGACCTGTGCTGTAGGTGGCCTTCATATTCCTGAAACGATGTCAACAGCCACACAAACCTGCCCCTTCCCAGAGTATAACAGAAAGTAAAAGTTTGTACCTAACCAGTAGCTTGGCACAGGATATTTCTGTTGTGGTCCTGTTGAAATTGTCAGTGATACCTTGTTAAGGCTAAGTTTTGCTTAGGATTGGCTTCATATTGTCATTTTAGTACTCGAAAAGAAAGAGGCAATCTCCTGGTTGCAGGAGGACCTGTGAGGTGAAGCCAGCCTAATCGGTGGAGCAGCCGTAGCTAAACTGCTTCTGGAGCTGAAAGGATGGTTTTGCTATCTCTCCTGCTTGGAGAGGAGGAAATATGGTGAGCATCGTGAGGCTTAATGTAACGAAACAGGCCAGGAATAAAATTAACTGGATAGCTGATACAGATGTGTCAGTCACACTTTGCCCCAAAGCCACTGCTGATTGCTGAGATACCTGTCCCATCAGGCATTGAGAAGAGGCAGCAAAACAATTTTCAATTCATGGCAGTCTTGGAGACCTGCTGCACACAGCAAATTTGATGCTGTGATAACTGACACTGTTTGTGACAGACAAATCTGTGGCTTGTGTAGTGAAGCAGTTCAGAAGTGCCTGCTGTCGCATACCAAGAGGCTGTGGAAATGGTACTTGCTAAGAAATATGTTGCAAGAGGATCCCAACTACCAAAGGCATCTACTGAAAGCCATAGGAGAGCAATGAGATATTTGAGAGTACTGGGAGGTTTTTTTTCCCCCCTGTTATTTTTCTTTCCAAAGGCATAGATGGTCTGATTCTATTGAAAGCTACAAAACAGAGGATTCTTGAGAAACAAGGTGAAATCATGAAAACTAATACTCCAGCACTGAAGTATAAACTAAGCATATCTGAAAGAGAAGAAAACAATTACAGGAAAGGCTGTTGCTAGCAAACTGCTGGGAGGAGGGCAAATGCATCCAGAGCAACAAGTCTAGGATAAATATAGGGAACAGTCTTGGAGGCATGACCTTGCCCATCCTTACTACAACAGCCTTTTCCTACATTTTGCTGCTGGGAAGATAGTAACAGGAGTTGTTGTATCTCTACTGTGGAATGCAGGGTTGTAGGAAAACAGTACAATTGCTTAGTTCTGTGGAGAGTGGTGAGGCTTTCCAACAGGGCAGAGACTGTTTTTAGAGCTATGCACAAGAAGATGGACTCACCTGTGTTACTGTTGATGATAGAGAGCAGCTGGTTGCTTCAAGTGAGTCAGATATAATTTGAAATTATGCCTGGAATTACATGGAATATTTAAAACCCTTAAGATAAAAACTGAAATAAATCTGTTACCCAAAAATCAGGTGCACTCTGAGAAGAGACAAGCTGAAGCACACAGGAAACATTTATTGAAAAGGACAAATAATGTCTCTCTAATAAGATTTTTTGTTTGTTTGTATTTTCCTATGCGAGCTGTCCAGAGGAGACTTCCTTGCTGGAGGAAAGCCCTGCTGCTGCTGAAGGGCAGGGCTGTCGTGGCTTGTCACTGGTCAAGTGGTGACAGTAGGCAGCTTGGCAGAGTCTGCATGTAGACTTTGCAGTATTAAAAATCAAGGCAAGTGGTGTTAGCTCTTCTCCATGTGTGGTTAAATGCTTTCTCTGTAGCTGGTGCCAGGCACTGTCGCGGCCCACTGCTCACAAATGCCTTTGCCAGGTGGAGACCACGTCTGCTTTTAGCTGGAGTTAAGGACCAAATGAGACTTCATTTTCTGTGTCACTTCTAAATGATACTTAGGCTCCTCTTTCAGGTAGGGGGTTTGGAAAATGGAATCCTGTGACACTTTCCATGGGGGAATTCACCAATCTTTCTTTTTTCCCCTGTGCTCTGAAACACATGAATAACCTCAGTGTATGAGAGCTACCCTGTACCGCAGCTATGTCAGTGGAGCATCCTGTGTTTTCTTCAGACTTCGCAACACCGTGAGTTACTTGGATCAGACAGTCTCTCAGAGACAAGCCACCATGGGAAGGCTGTTTTCAGCAGTCCTCAAACAGAAGTCAGAGACCTCCTATTTGAGTTTGTATAGTAATTGGTTGCAGTACCACTGTTTTAGTGCCATGGTGTCTACAAGCAGAGATCGTGCAGTCTAATTTTGTAATGAAGAATTATAATAAAACAGTAGGCAGTGCTTCCTGCAAAAAATATCTCCTGTGTGTGGCTTTGTACAGGATAAACTGTCTGGCTTAAATATAGAAACAGTGTTCTTCTGTCAGGAACTCCGAAAGAAAATGCATTTGAGTTGGTGTTTGCTGGCAATGCATTTGGTATGTCATTCACTACCTATCTAAATTCCAAGTGTAGTAGTTAAATCAACATTAATTCATTCTCCTATGATATATTGGACTGATGGAAATCACTACACATTTGTGAGATTGTGTGTTCCACATCACAGCATAGCAGTTGTCTGGCTCGCAGGTACCCAGGGTCCCTTCTATACACCAGGCAGTGTGCTGAACTTCCTACAGCCCTGCCTGTGTAATCTCCTGATCACTCCCTCTCTTTTTCACTCACAAGGACCTTGAGTCAGCTGTGTCTGTGGCAGTAACAAAACTTCTGTCTGAAAAGTGCTGTCTGGCAAAACAAGCAGCAGCTCTTGCGAGGTCCTTCCAGGCAGGTTTTTCTCACTGCTGTCATTCCCCATGCACATGCAGCATGTACCCCATACCCATCCCAGGATTTGCTTCCTTCCTTCTGGTGATTGACTCTGTTATTTTGGAGCACAGGCTTACAGAGCCAAGACAGAGGATCTCCAAGGGAAGTTTTAAGTGTTCAATAAAAGAAGGAATGCAGGGAGAAAAGAAAGCACCGGCTCGAATGGCATAATTCTCTTTCCTGCATCCCTTTGAGGTTCTCCTGTCTTCCCTGCCTGCGTGTGACCTCCCTCCTCTTCCAACCAGGCTCTTTCTTTTTTCAGTCTTCCTCCTGCCCCTCACCCTCCTCATTCATTGATCTCCCTTTAGGCTTTATTAGTGACTCTCCCTCCCACCCTTTCTTTCCCTCTGTTTTTCTGATTCTCTAACATGAGACAATCGTATGAGGCCAGACTCCTAAGCCGAAGCTGGGGGTGAGAGGGAAGAGGCGTTAGGATTTAATGATATTGCCTCTTTAAGGAATCCCTAATTCCTAACACCCATCTCCTCCCCCACCTGAGAACCAATTAAAACTCAATGAATTCAAGTGGAGGCTTTTGTGCATCACATGTGCTTGACTAACAAAGCCTTCTCCATGCTGGAATAAAAGCTTCTATTCAGCAGCCAGTTTGTTCTAATTCAAATCACTTCCACTCCAGCATCCTCTCCTTCCTTGCTGCTCCTGAGTTCCCAGGCTGGGCTGCCACCCGCACAGCCCTGCCCAGAGCTTCGTGCTCCACCTTGCAGAGTCCTGCTTCGGTGGCAGTGAAGTTGAGGATGGGAGATGACCTCCATGTGGTTAACTGGGCAGTCCATGCTCATTGTGTCCCTGTTCCCAGCAGCCTCCTAGGCTGGGGATGAGCCCACGTGGTGCCCTGCAGGAGCTGCAGCCTTGGGAGCTGCCTCAAAAGGATCTCTTGCTGTGCCCTTGGGAAACAGCTCCTGTGTGCAGACAGAAAATAGAAAATTACCTGGTCTATGGGCAGAGCTCAACCTTCCTTGAAATGAGTGAAAACCCTCTTCTTTTCCTGTTACTGTAGTGATCATGCAGATGTAGTGACACCTGAAGTAGCAAGGGAGGCCAAAAGCACACAAAGTCTACGTGAGTCCAAGTAGTTTGTACTTTCATCCTCCTGAGGGTATAAATTGCACTACCTGGGAACCTGAGAGTAACTTCTGTCCTTTATTGTGCCCTGAAAATGAGCTTTTATAAGGTCATCTGGGGGATAGAATACATTTCATGCTATTCAACTTCCAAATTTAAAAGCCTCACTGGAAAGCTTTGCAGCTGCAGATCTGGAGCTTGGGTGACTTTAAGTAGGGAGGCAATTCTCTGTCCAGATGTTAGCCAGGTAATCTTCCAGGTGTAAAACAGGCTCTGCTCAGAGCTTTTGCTGTCCTTTACTGATCAGTGTAGCCTGAGCTGGTAGCAAAGCTATGTGCATGACATTAACCGGGTTATCTTTTCTCTGTTCCTGCAGCCTCCTATTTGTAGAGATACTTTAGGAATTTTTTTGCTCTTGTGAGAAATCTCTGGTAGAAGCAGGTTGAGCGCTTTGCTATGATTGCAGTGAGGTTTTTACTCCCTCTAATCTCTCCTGGGAGTGAGCTCCAACACTGCGGGCCAGCTGCCAAGGACGATATCTGCTCTGCTCCAGAGCCTTGTTCTGCTGTACCGCAATTCCATCGCTACTGAAACACGTGGTTTTCTCAGGGAGTCATGAAGCTCCTGGGTAGCTGGGACCTGTCCCACAAAGAGCTCTGGCAATTGAGATGAGCTCTTGGAAGCTGGTTTTATATTTCTAGAGGCATCAATGCTTAGAGGAGTGGTTTGGTTGTACAGGCAGTTAGGGAACTGTGATGTCTGACAACAGGAATATTGCGTTCTGTGGTGCTGCTAATTCAGCTTTGCATCTGTCCAGCATGGCAGGGAACAAGTGTTAACACACCTCAGGGTGTGTTGCAGTCTTCTAGTCAACTTTTATGAAAGAAAGATTTGAACATCCCTTAGAGATCCTGTTCCTTGCTATAGCTGTGATCTCTCACATCTTACCAACAACCCCAATTACGGCTATCAACTAGAGCTGAATATATTTTACTGTTCCCAAAAGGTATATTTGAGTCTATACTGGTGTGTTTATAGATTTGGACATAGAACCTTCTTCTGATGTCAAAAACCTCTTACTATTTTGTAAATTGGCACCAATTTTTCATCCAGATTTTTTCTTGAAGTTGTTGCAGTGATGTGCAGTGTTAAAAGGAAAAGTGCTGTGGATGGGTTTTCCCTTAGCAAATCCAGTCCTAAGTCTACATAAATGCAAAAGAACAGGGACAATTTGCAAAATGCATGGGGTGCTCAGATTAACACACAAATTGTAAAGAACTGTTCATTAAGTGACAAGTTAATTTCAGGTAATGCCGTGTGACAGTAGAATGACAGTAGAATCTCTGTCCATCAGTATGGTGAAGGGGAAGAAGATCAGAATAAAAATCTGTTTTCTTTTGAAAGAATACTACTTTCCCTTGAGTTAGAGAGGGCTGATTATTTGGGGAAGATAAAAAGTATTTGCCTTTACAGCATTGAGTTATTTTCTGCTACATGCTCTCTCTGAAGATCTTGAAACTTTTTGTTTGTTTGTTTGTTTGAAGTAGGGAGAAAACCCCTCAGTTTTCAAGTAGTAAAAGAGAGTTTCCTTGGCCCAAATCACCTGGCCAATTTGTGAGAAAGAGGTAGAAGCAGCACAAACAGCTTATGACTTCACTGAAGAGCTCACTCCTCTGGAACCTCCTGTGAAATGGAGCAACCGTGTAGCAGCGCTCCAAGGTGGGGCCTGACATTGCTGTTTGCCTGCTCAGGGCCTGGCACAGCTTAGCTGGTCCCTAGGCTTGTCTGTAATAAACTTGCTTAATTGAAGAGAGCAGAAGATCTGAGCCCCTGTGGTTGTGTGGCTTGGTGGGCAGAACAGCCCCTTCCTTCATGATGCAGCTGAACTCTCCCTGTGTCGAGCACTGACCTTCGTCTCGGGGGCTCTGCACTTTGTTCCTGTTTCTTGTTAGTGAAATGAGTTTGATGGTCTCAGACTTACTAGGAAATGGTCTCTACTTCAAAACAAAGTGCAGTTAGTTTGGCAGGAGAGTCCCAGGTCTGACCTGAAACTAAATTACAGCTGACCCTGAGACAGTGAGGCCCCTCCAGGTCAGGGACAAGGGCATTGTCAGGACACTGGGAGCTTGCACTGTAATTAGCAGCAAAGGTATCAAATACCTCTGTTTCCAGCATTCCTGTCCTTAAAGCAACACAAGCATAAAATCTTAAAATTCTTCCTACTGCAGCCTCACTAAAAACAAACCAAAAGGGAAATAAGGCTGAACAAACTTTCATTGATTTGCTTTTTCTCTGTAAATCTCTTCCCATCTTACACTGTCTCCCACAATCCCTTGTTCTCCCAGCATCTGGGAGTGAATTTACCAGACACTGCATTGCTTTCAAGGCTCCAGAATGACCAACACACTTGAGCATGCTTTGTCGGACAACAGGAGCATGTAAGAGAAACTTTTCTACTTCAAAAACTTGTTTTACTCCAGAGCTGCTCTACTAGCAACTGTCTGTTCTTTTCCCAGGTTTCTTCAAACACCAGAGAGGCCCTTTTTGATTCACCTTTCAAAATGTGAGTTCAATGCACTTCCTGTTACAGGAGCATTGTAACATTTGAGAGAGACAAACACTCCTACTGGTTTCCTGGATGTCCAGCAGAGTGCCACTAGACAGAGGCCAGAATGCATTGCAGCTGAAAACATAGAGAAGGTGTAAATTACTGAGCTTTATGCTTTCAGCCTGGTCACCTGTGCCACTAACAAACCCAGACCTTGTGTGTGCAACATGGGATACCACGTTTGTTTTGCAGAAAATGCTGTGTGCTGAGAGCTTTCCCAGGCCTTCTTTGGAAGAGGAATGTTTACTCATTTCCAGTTTCTTGACTCAAACATTTAAAATCAGTGGGAAGTTTTGGAAGACGCCTCACTATTTCCATCCATCGCAAGTAGGCAGTTTCCAAACTCCAAGGGTGTCTGTGAAGCTGTAAACCTGGTTACCTCCAGAAGGGAAAGGCTGGAGCAGGGCAGGACATACTGCACAGGGATTCCAAAAACACCCGTATAATCAGATTACAAGTCCAGTGAGTCAAGATGTCTTAAACCAGAGTATGATCCCTCTATTTCACGTGTAACTCATGAGAGTCCTTTCTTCTCATGTCTCTAAAAAGGCACTGATAAAAAAAAAAAAAAAAAAAAAAAAAAAAAAAAAAAAAAAGGAGTGCAGAATTGCTCATTGAATAATTGGGAATATGGCAGGGGGATGGAATTAAAAGCTTAAACACGTTTTTGTCTGAGCCCTAAGCGTTTTTTAATTTTACCATCCTAATGTTACTTTAATGTTTGATGTTACTATTCCCCATTTTGATTCATGTATCCGCCAGAAACTTTGAATTGTAGAGGTTACTGTTTCATTCATACTTTTACTTCAGGGATGGTTTCAATATACATTTCACATCTCTACTGTGAGAGATGTTTCCTGCTGCTCCTCTGTGTCCCTGCTTTTGGAGAAGTAGCTCCATGTTACCTGTCTTAGCCTTGTGCTAAATAATGCCTTGGACAGCTACTTCAGAGGGAGCTGGTCCTTAGCTGTTGCAGTGCCTTGGCCACCAGCCAGCTGGGAGCTCTGAGGAACACAGTTTGTGAATCACTGCTTGCTCCTGGTGGGAAAAGGGTCAGTGACTCAGTTTACTTCAGCTCATGGAACTGCATGAGGTAGGTGAGGAAATTTCTGCCTGGAACCACAAAAAAAAAAAAAATAGCCACAAACAACCAAAAAAAAAAAACCCCAGATAAAAGAAAATGGCATAAGGACCCTAAGGTAGCAAAATCAGCCTTGAGGGAAATCCACAGCAGGCAAAGGTGTGAAAAGATAAATGCTTAAAGGCTGTAAAAAGTGAGAAAAAGATGGGCAAGAATGGACAAGTAGCAGCATGAGCAAAGTATTTCCCACTAGACTTCGAGCAGTGCAGAAGGAGGGCATCTCTTCAGTTACAGGTCAGCTCGCAGGGTGTGTGGGCAGGGGGAATCATTGTGTCTTGGGACCAAAAAACAGATTTTGAGCCTTTTCTAGTTCCAAACACATGTAAAAGCTGGTGAAGCTTGCTGAAACTAGAGTATTTAGTAACAGCCATCTCATTTCACATTCCCTAGCCTGCAAGGAGTGGAAGCCTGTAAGCCTGAGTGAAGATGTTGTGCCCTGGGGTGAGGGAAGCCCTCCCTCTCTGGTGGACACTACTCCTGCACCAGAGCGACTGTGCTGGGTACTCTGCTGTAGAGAAACAATTCTGAGTATAACACACACTGGGTGAGTTTGTGCCTTGCAGTAGCCTGTTCCACAAACAGGAGAATGACCAGAGATGACTGACCACAAGGGCACCTGGACCCTGGCAGCCTCTCACCTCCTTTCCCCTTCAGCAGGGAGGAGGCTCAGGGCAGTGACGTGGACAGAGCAGCTAAGCCTCTCCTGCAATCTGAGCATGGGAGCTTTGCCTGGGAAGATACTGGTGTCCATCTTGATTAGGATGTGATGCCTGATGTAAGTCATGTGACAAGTACAAACAAAATACCTTGGCAAAACCTTGAGGAACCAGGACAGGCTGAGCTGCTTAGGAAGATTTACAGTGTGTATTTCTGTCCTGTACATTTGCCTTGGTCTGAACCTTTCTCATCTCAGGAGCTCCAGCATGCACCCTGGATTTTAAAGATGCTTCTTTTTGTTCTTTCCTCCAAATAATCTGTAAACCTTCTCAATGTTGTGCTGTTAAATTTAACAGTTACTTAGCCCCAGTTACTTTATACCATCATAGTACCTGAATGCTATAATGTCGTCCTCTGAGAAGTGCTGTTGGGATTTGTGGAGCAGAGGTCCCATCAGCTTAGATTAGAAAATAAGTCTTGAAGAAATGGGAGAGTTAAAAGCCAGTGTGAGTGCTATAGCAGAGGTAGGAAATCGATTATGTCCTGAAAGAGAGGGGATGAAGAAACAGCTTCTGCTTGCTCAGCTCCTGTTCATGTGTTGAGCCAAAAGTTCTCTGTTTGCTTCTCTGAGTGCTTCCTTCTGGTGCTGCTCTGGGACAGTGCCAGGACCCAGATTTCTGCCTCCTGCAAGCATCTCTGCAGGGAATCCACTCCTTCCCTGGAGCCCTGTTCTCCCCTTGTTCTTCTATTCTCTTGGACTCTACCTTCTGTAAGGCAGATTTTAGAGGTCCTTGACTTCATCTCCAGATTAATAATTCACACATGCGTCAGACCTACAGAGGATGTGCAGGTCCTCGGATAGTGCAGCATCACTGCCTGAGGAGATGATGCTGGAGGCCCAGCAGACTGGGCAGCCAGGCACCAGCAGTGTCACTGCAAGGAGACGTTGGAAATGCTGTGTTGGCTGTGGTGGTGTGTTTGGGGCTCACCCTGCCCCTCTTCTACTGGGACACAGGATTTTATTTTAAATTCAGAACTTTAATACTTTTTAAAAGATGTTAATACAGAAACCCCTTTTGTGTAAAGTGGCTGGCAGCTCTCAAACATGAGCCAGAATTTTTCCTGTTACCCCTCTTCACCCAGCTTGTTCCCAGACATCTTCTGAGCCCTGGTGGTATTTGGCCAGCCTGGCCCCATGCTGCACTGTTACTTGCCTTGATATGAGCCCATGGACCAAAGCCTTTAAATTTCTCTGTTATTCCTTTTCTTTAGGCCTTATCTATGCATGTAATGTATAAATGTAAAGAACAAAACAGGATGTAATCAACAAACTGACGTTTGTTTAATTTATTCTTAAAAATTTCCATGAATGGGAATTCCCTGGCCTTCCTGGCTCCCCTCTCCCACCTTTAGCCATCCTTATAGTTCCTAGTTTCTCCTAATATCTAACATTTATCTCTTTCTGTGTGGAACCTATTGCCTTACCTTCAGTGAGCACGAGAAACAATTTAATCAATCTTCTTTAAAAGAGTCCAGCACATCTGGTGGATTTTGGTTGCATCCATCCTTATCTCTCTTTTCCCACCATGGGAAGCTCTGAGCTTCCAGGTCAGGAGGGGAAGAGTGGGAGGCAATGCTCTGCTTCTGATCTGGGGAAGTGCCTCTTAACAGTGGATGCTCTAAGAAAGGTCCCTTTTCCCTAGGAAGTGAAGCCTAGGGAGGGGTTTGGTAGGAGAAGGGACAGAGCAGAAAGCAGTCACTGATGGAAGTCTGGGAATGTCTGGGACAAATGGTAACTAAGAGGTTAGAGGGCAGGTGGAGATCAGAGCACTTTCAAGGAGGTCTCATTTTTCAAGTCTGTTGTTGCTTTCTGTCCCTTTATATGCAATCTTTGGAGTATTAAAAAAAACTAATGGGAAATGAAAATGTTTCCAGTGCCTCTTTGGGAAAGGGAGGTCCTTCACAGGCTGCTGCAGAGAGGTGGCACCTGGGCTGGGCTGGTGTGGTGCTGGCCACCCTCCATTCATGGAACAGCTCCTGTGTTAGAGCTGAGCAGTCAGGGCTTCCTCCCCTGGGCTGGACTGATTTAGATAGGATCATGGAGACTAGACGCCACGTAGTAGTTTTTAGAGTTTGTAGAGAGGGAGAATAGCAAGCAGGGCTCTCTGATTTTTCCCTTAGCCATCATTTCCAGGACAGTGGTTGGAAGCCTGCAATCTCCTACTGTCCTTCAGAGACCTCTCTGTTTTTGCTATTTTATGCTGAATCCCTACACTGAATTTACTACGCTGCAAGTTCTCTTGATGCTTGATTTTCCATCCCCTGCAGACTTGTTTCCTTTTTTTTCCCCTTGAGGCTCCAATCCCTCTTGCTGTTTTGTGGTAATTGGGGTGGTCTTCTCCTCCTTCCTCCCTCACTCTTTTTCCAGTTATCCCAGTTGTCTCTGTTTACTTTTCCTATCCCTTCTCCTGCTCTTTATTAACATCTGTGTTTCTCTTGCATGCCACCCTGTTCCTCTTCTATATTCTTTCTCACCCATCCTGTTCTTCAGTGCTCTGCACCATGTAAACAGTTTTCTCCCCCATGAATCTTGCTCCCTGGGGTTTCTTATATGAAATAAAGAAATCCTTGGTGTATTTGCAGTCATTCGTCTCTTCCTATTGCTGACTCTGTCCCTCCCCCCCCACCTGAGTGGTCTAAATAATTTAATTTCCCTAAATAGCTCCTCTCTGCCTGTGTGCCTGACTCTTGCCCCAAGCCAGCTCCTGCCAGGCAGGAGGTTTCTGGAGCAGTGGCTTCCATTCAAGGTAGACACCCCTGGCTGCCTCATGCATGGGTTAGCAGGGTTTTGCCATCAGCCTTTCCAGAGTGTCAGCATCCTTCCCAAAGCAGGTGTGAGAACCACCAGAAGCCACTGCCAGAGCCTGGCATTGTCCCCAGGCTGCCTATGGAGCCACAGTTAATAACTTCCAGGTTTGCATCTTCAGCATCATAATGCAAGTGTTGCAAAAATTATTTGAATTCCAGTTCAAATTTGTTTATTAACTGTCCAAACTAAATGAAAAGTGAAACTTTTCATAGTTCCTGACTGCCAAAACCTCCCAACTAGAGACAGGTCTCCAAGACAATCTCTCCTTAAGCTTTATATGATGAGGGAGGAAAAGAGGCGGCTGCTCTCCCTGACCCTCCCCTAACCTCCACTTTTTGGAACCTCCCTCTCACCATGAATAACTCCAGTGTCTGCCACTGGTGCTGGGCAGAGCTTTGCCAATCATCCTCCTCAGCAGGAAGTGGACATGATTTTGATAGTGTCACTCTACCACACATGAGACACTGAATAGCAGCAAGAAAACTGAGCAGTTTTGTTAATCTCGCTGGTGTTTGGCAACCTCTCAGCAGCAGCCACAGAGGCACTACAGCTGTCTGTCTGCAGCCCCACGAATACAATGCTGCATTATTTTATATTCGGCAGATCATCTTTCCAATCATAAGGTCTGGAATGTTTTATATATTTACTTCTCTGTAAGGAAAGCTTCCTACTGTCAATAATCAGCAGATTTTTCAAGACCCACTGTCCTGTGCATTAGAGAGATAAATGAATTGATACTTACAAAGCACTCCGGGGTCCTAAGGTGGAAATACAAAATATCGTGTGTATGTTTTGGAAACAACCTTGGAATAAGTGACATGGTAGGTTACTGTGTCATTGTCAGTGATGCAAGTCCGACCACATCCTCCATCCAAATCTTCCTGAAGGCTCAATTTTTTCCCTCTGATCTTCACAGATGTTAACTCCTCTCTCCAATATTATTTTGGTGGAGAAAAAAATGAATAAAATAATACACATTTAAAAAAAAAAGACACAAGCATTTTAACAGTGTCCCTCAGAGTGCTCAACTTGTACTGTCTTAAAAATAACACACTTAAAATTATAGTAATGCACTGGTAGCAAACCAAGAGATGTTATCCTTTAGTGAGTCCAACACTGAGCTCTTGCTTCTTTTTTTCCTCTTTCTTGTTTTTAATTAGCATTAGTAGTGTGCCTAGGTTGGGCAATTATGGAACATAAAACCTGTGCCAGGTGACTTGAAATTGTTAGTTAGTTCCCCCTTTAAAATATTTGCCCTCCAAATGGGAGAGAGCAGGTGCCAGGAAGGAACAAAACATCAGTGAGTTTGGGCAGTGTGGCCAGTGGCAGTGGTGACTCTGGTAGCCCAGCTTTGTCCAGGCTTCTCAGGACATGCAGGGGGAGAGGGCTGGGATGCACCACTGCTTCCACTGGCTCTGCACTCCTGCCCGTCACTGTCAGCTGCAGTACCATCTTTGCATGTCATTATTTATATTTCCCTGCTGCCTCTCAGGGCACCTCCACCCAAGGTGATGACTTCAGCCCTGTGGAATGACGAGTGGGTTATTCTGGAGAAGCAGCTCAGCCCGGACCGGTGGCAGCAGGAGCTGGGATGCTGCATAGCTCAGTTCCCAGGGGTGGCTACTAAGTCTCTGATGTTGAGTGTGTTGCTGTGTTGCCAAGCACAGGGCCAGGAGACAGGATAGGATCCTGACCCAGCTCAGGAAATGTGGTGGGTGAACGGTGGTTTGGCAAAGTTAATGGGCAGAGGATGACTTTAACTCAGAGTTGCAGCCCATGTAACAAAAGATACTATGGCAAAATATTGTTAAAACAAAGGTATAATGGTTCCTCTCCAGGAAGGAGATGATGTGTATTGGGATATGGAAAAACAGTCATGAGAGAAGGTGTAGAAAGGTCAAATGAGGATGGCACTGACCTGAGCTGCCAATACCTTGCTTTAGACAGTGAGAGGGTACAGGGGGGGCCGTGCTGGAAGGCGCAGAGCCAGGGATGCCTTTGGGGAATATTTGGCAGCACAGAAGAACATGCCTGGAATCCAGTGATACCCTCTTGCCATGAGAAGGGCTCACAGCACTGTCATCAGAGGTTTTGAGCACTGCTCTGTTCTGATATGCTACAGATACAAACAAGTGCCTTCTCCCAGAGAGATGCTTGGTGCAGTCAGACGATGTTTCAGCTCTCCTCTTGACTCCAACTTTACAGGTATTTTATTTGTTCCTCGCTGAGCTCCTCCAGCCACCCGGGCTAGGTTGCCCAAGAGCAGAGGCGAAGTGCACAGACCTGCCCGAGAAGCGGCATGTGAATGAACTTGTGTGGCAGTGGAACTCGAATGGAGCTCGGCACGAGTCTGTCAGCCTGAATGAGCGAGACACTGCGCGGTGCCTTGGGGACCAGCCTACCCCCTTCCCAGTGAGCCGCGGGCAGAGGAGAGCGGCTGGGCTGTGCATACCTGATGCTGCGGGGCTCTACGGGGCTCCGCGGTGCCTGGCAGCAGCTCTGCCCCAGGTCCTGCAGCCTGGGCACTGCCGTGAGAGGCAGCCAGCGGCGAGGCTGGGAAGCCCCTGACCCCTGCAGGGTCCCCGTGGGCTGCCAGGGGGCACAGAGGTACCAGGGCTCCGGGAAGGCGCCTCGACTCCCCGCTGCCCGGTGGAGGTCCCGGGGTGAGCAGGGCAGTCCTGGTCCCGACCTGGAAGCGCCCTCGGCAGCGGCGAAACACCGGGAGGAACCGAGCCGGGGTCTCCGGGATCCGCCGTAGCGAGCCCGAGCGCACCGGGCCAGGCCTGGCTCCATCGCCCTTTGTCCACCGCCCCGGGGCAGGTGCGGGCGGCGCGGCTGGGGACAAAGCGGCCGCGGGCTCCCGGGCTGCTCCCACCGCCTCCGCGCCCGGGGTCGGGCGCTCTCCCCCGGCGCGGTGCGGGCGCGGCTCC